>CM069857.1:199966536-200566536 GCA_036172795.1 Pelodytes ibericus | reverse complement strand
ACTAGATGGTTGTCTACATTATCCTCCTCCTCATCAGATAAAGGTGAGTAAATCACACTGTAGCATCTTGGTAGTAACCATAAACCCATGGTTGGTTACCATTCTTATCACAATGTTGTACTGCTCGACTAAAAACTCTTCTCACCCCCTCTCATTGCCCCCTGCCTGTCCTGGAATTATTAAAAAAAATACACATAGAACATAAAAGAAAAACAAACATAAACTATTACAAAACACAACAACTTAATTGCTGTTATATCAGTGCCACAGTATAGGCAGGGGTCCATGGGTGAAAGTTAAGTTATCTGTGGGAGATATGGAAAGGTGAATGGGTGGTTGCCGGGGAGTAATTACACTATTAGTATTGCGATTGAGTGTACAAAGCTAACACTTGAACAGAAGCAAAATGAAGACATCAACAGGAAAATAATGAAGACATCAACAGCAGAAGAATGAAGACATCAACATGACAATAATGAAGACATTAACAAGTAGGAAACACACAACAACCAGGCAGCTAGTGGATCTGGCTTTACTGACATCATCTACAGAAAAGGAATTATGTGCTAGATAGAATACCAGAGGCAGACATTGTCTTCACAGTGCATTCTGTGTATGAACACTGTAGATATTCAATATGTAGCTTTAGGATATGAACATGGCATGGTTAGCTACAGGGTTGTCTATTTACAATAAGGTGCATGACTATAAGTCGTGTCCTGCTCTCTGGACCCCTCTGATCATCATCCACATCAGGAAACACTTCTTCCTTGGCATATATATATATATATATATATATATATATATACATTTTGTGTATAATAGTGACTATTGATATACATACATTTATATATACACATCATTATTATTGCTTCACTTTTAATAGGGTTACTAATTGGCGTTTGTGACACTTGTGCGTTTTGATCTATGACATCATTTTTGAAAGGTTTTTTTGATTTGAATATTGATCCACATATGACCAAATATCATCTTTTGTACAATCAAATATGAAATTAGGACATATATGTAACAATTTCCATTTGAATAAGCCATGTAAAAGCTTTTTTACTGCACTTTTAGGCCCTTTAAAAGTTGGGGATTTTATATGGCTAAATTTTCAAGATTTTGTCCGATTTCAACCCTTGTTGAAATAGCTAAAAATGCTGTACTTTTAACAACACTTTTCCCTTACCGAGAGTGTCTAAAACAGCTGAGTTCAGACCAATCTTCGCCATACTGAATAGCCAAAAAACTGAATTTTCATCTGACCCATTTTAGACATGAATGCGCTATATTTAAGTTTACCACTAACTGTTAAAATTATAGACTGATCATTTCTTTGTCAGTGGTTCAAAATCAGCAGGGGATATTTTCTCTCACTGTACACACACACTTCTCACTGGCATGGTTTATATATATATATATATCACACAGACTGTCTGTCTCATACACATGCTGTCTCTCTCACACAGACTGTCTCTCTCACACACAAGCCTTCTCTCACACACAAACTTTCTCTCTCACACAGACTGTCTCACACAGAGAAAGGCTGTCTCTCTCACACAGACTGTCTCTCTCACATACAAGCTGTCTCTCTCACACATAAGCTGTCTCTCTCCTACAGACTGTCTTTCTCTCACACACACACTGTCTCTCTCACACAGACTGACTCTCTCACACACACAAGCTGTCTCTCTCACACAGACTGTCTCTCATACAGAATATCTTTCACACACACACACACACACACACACACACACTGTCTCTCTCAAACACAAGCTGTCTCTCACAGACAAGCTGTCTCTCACACAGACTGTCTTTCTCTCACACACAAGTTGTCTCTCACACACAGACAAGCTGTCCCTCTTTTACACAGACTCACACAAAAACTATCTCTCACACAGACTGACTCTCACACACACAAGCTGTCTCTCTCATACAGAATGTCTTTCACACACACACACACACTGTCTCTCTCAAACACAAGCTGTCTCTCACAGACAAGCTGTCTCTCTCACACAGACTGTCTTTCTCTCACACACAGACTGTCTCTCTCACACACAAGTTGTCTCTAACACACAGACAAGCTGTCCCTTTTTTACACAGACTCACACAAAAACTCTCTCTCACACAGACTGACTCTCACACACACAAGCTGTCTCTCTCACACAGACTATCTCTCATAGACACAAGCTGTATCTCTCACACAGACTGTCTTTTTCACACATAAGCTGTCTCTCTCACACAGACTGTCTCTCACACATAAGCTTTCTCTCACACACATACTATCTCTCTCAACCACAAGCTGTCTCTCTCACACAGACTGTCTCACACAGAAAAGCTGTCTCTCTCACACAGACTGTTTCTCTCACATACAAGCTGTCTCTTTTACACAGACTGTCTCTCTCATACAGAATGTCTTTCACACACACTGTCTCTCTCACACACAAGCTGTCTCTCACAGACTGTCTCTCACAAACACAAGCTGTCTCTCACAGACTGTCTTTCACAGACAAGAGACAAGAGAAAATAATAACCTGAAACATCTATCTTCAAGTATATGTATGAATAAAGTTGCCGTTTCTAACACTAAGCAGGTACTGGCTTTATTATAGTCATTTCATTTCTAAAAGTTGAGCAATCACCGTGGAAACAATTGGAATGTTTGCTCCATATTCTGAACTTTGCTTAGAATTGCACTTTCTAGTTTACTACTGTAGTCTTCAGCAATAATTACATGCTTTTCTATTCTGGTGCAGATTTAGCATTTGTGGTTTTTTTCAGGCAGTAGCCATGTTACGCACATTTGTAAAATCAAATTGTTTTGCCATTTTCACTATTTCTCTAAAAGCCACATATCCCTCCATACGAGCTTTATTTACTAAACTATGATTATGCACCATCTGGCCTTTTAAGTAAATTACTTATGAATTAATACTGCTTTATAACAAAATATAGTGTGAATTATAGAAGCTGTTTTAACTAGGAAAGGAATAGCATCTATTAATTCTTTTATATGCATGTCAAATTAACTACTCTAATTATAACCTTTCTTTTCTTTGTGATTCCTCTAAATCTTGTTGTCACTCAACCAAACTATGTAACACTTATCTAGTCAGGTTTCAGTAGTACAAGGTGTTTAAAATAGTCACATCAATAAACTGTATTAATAAAGTACTACTACTTTATAATTCATAAATATATGGCTGTTAATGCTGATACCATTTCACCTTAGAACAAATAATAACTAAACACTAAAAACTTTTATCCCTCTTTCTTATCCAACGTCATCATAGGAATACACTCTTATACATTGCAAAAAGTGGTCCCAAAAAGTACATAATAACACATTCAGCAGTTTTTGTACTAACATGATTCCTTTCTTTGCTAGGGGTGGGGTGACTATCTAACAATAACCGTAGGTAGCGCTCAAAGCAGTGGCATAACTAGAAACCACATGGCCATGGTGCAAAAATGCCCAGGGCAACATGTCCCACAGTGACAACGTTGTCCCCGAACAGCTTGTCAGTGCCAACTTTGTGAATTTCCATTTTAACTGCACAAATTTCTGCAGCATATGTCAAAGTACAGCATGAAAACACACAATTTGGCAAAAACAGGTTCTCAAAATCATATATTTTTCTGGGGTTTATGTTTTTTTTTAGTACTGTTATTGTCACATGCATGCCAAAAATCAACCAACAAATGGTTGGATATTGTATATATTATTATATTTGAAAACTATGTTTATAATCAGAAAAAGTACATTGAAATTATTTTGGGGACTTTTTCTCATACTTCACTCGTTGTGGCAAAATTACCAATATCCAGCCGTCATCCCTGCGCTGCTCGGGGAAGTAGTCATTATAGTTTTCTTCAGTGCATTTCTGCCAGTGATGTCCAGGTGTCCAACCTCATGACAAGCATTGGGGACCCTATCAAATCTCTCTTAGAAAACATGTCCACAACGTAATTTTCTATTTCAAATCATCAATTCAAATCATCAATTTTTTTCTGAGCAAAAATATTGTGTGCCTTCCCTTGTATAGACACATTTGATGGGTTCAGATGCTCAAACACATCCGTGAGATAAGCAGCTTGTGTAAGCCACATGTCATCGTTGAACAATCAGGAATTAGTGAGTTTCGTTCCGAGGCTAAGGCCGCAATTCATATAATCGTGAGAGGACTTTTCGGCTGTAAAGCTAGTTCACCTCCACATGACACATCGAGTTTACTTGGTCACTTTGCACAGCTTCTAAAAACACCAAGCATTCTTGGCACTCTGTTTAATGTAGTTTTGTGACTATATGCTTGGTTGGTAATAATTTTTCTTCAATTCTAAACTAGATTTATTAAAACAATGTATTTAATGCTAAATGAACCATTAAAAGTGGTAGCTGCATTTACATGAGCTCCTCCATTAAATACCAAAAACAAGATAAATTTGGACACACCGTATACCACAAGAGCCTTTAAAGGAATGGGTGGATGTCAACTAGTGCATAAATGGCCGATATTCTCCTGAAATGGCTCAAAATGAAATAAAGTAGAAATCAGTAAAAATAAAATGTAAAAAAAATGATACATTATTTAAATACATAAAAATAAAGGAATATAAAATATTTTTTATTAACATTTAACATGTTTATGTTATTGTAAATATACTGCTGTAATATATATTTGGAATTTTATAACTGTACATAAATATTTTTATGTTTACAATATCCTTACACATGTTTCTATTCAATCCCAATTTCCACCGATTTCAGTCCAACTACAAGGGGTTCGGTAGTTATATTTTGTAGCCAAACTGCCGATTTCTCCATAATTTGGCTTCATTCCCCGATTTGGCCCAAATTTGGGCCAGATTGGCACATATTGAGTCAACCATTTGCATAACAAACATACACTATTACCATCTTAATTTATAGAAATATATATGCATATATATGTTCAATAGCACATATTTGAGTTTATTTTTGCAATATGATATGTGGATCTTTGATTTTTTCGATTGTGCAGATGTAATATTTTTATAAACTGTTCTTTTGTATTAAACTGGTTTGTATTATACTGGAAGTGGAGACCAACAAAATCTTTGCCGTTTTTTAATTTCGATAATGACACAATCAAGGGTTTGAAAGTATCCTTTGGCAGACAACATTAGCCACACACAATTTTTATCTTGAGACATGCTGTAATCACAAGAGTTGAGGGCTGCTACTTAGTGCTCTTCCCCCTTTCTCTACTATGGCTATTTACGACTCATTTTCAACTTGACACATTGTTTCTCTCATTAGAAAGACTTCTGTTAGCACTGATAAAACACATCACATCACAGATGAGGCATCCACCACTGCGCTGAAACCAGTTATCTAAATCATTCAACAAAGAAACAGAAACTGTAGATTTTGCTCTTTTAATTTCGAAGGGAAAAAAAACAGACACCATGTCACTAGATAAACATAATTAGATACAATGCCAAATCACCGCTTCTACATACACATTGGTGTAAAAATAAATATATTGCTGATAATGATGATTGGGATTACACATTGAGCTTTTGCCTATTGCACTGCGAGAAATTAGAACTGTAGTAACAATTAAAAGGATTTTTACAAAAGATATTTTTCTTTTTACAAGAAAAACTGTTTTGATTGTGCACGTCGCACATTGAGGTCAAGAGTTTATGGTCTCAAAATAATAATTCTGTAATAATAATTCTCAAAATAGTTTACAGTTCACATGAAAGATTTATTAACAGCCACATTTACAAGGAGGTGGGCAAAATCCCTTTCCATAAGAAAGCCAATTGAATTCCAATATTTAACATTAAATAAAAGGACCAAAGATGACTTTTGTGTATGTTATCAACTTGGGTGCCCACTAGGGTGGCCATGCCTAGAAAACAACACAAGATCACAGCTTACAAATCTGCAAACATTCTATGAAGAGCTTTGAGGTTCAGTAACAGTAAGAATAATGGATACATCTTTGAAAGCTCTCACTATTTTAACAATGCATTATGCAGAGCCAACTCTGCTCTTCTTTCAGGAGGAACTCACCAAGTTTTTCCCTGTACAATGTATAGTTCAGTTGGCTAGATGAAACGTTAATCTCGCCTCAACTAACGTGCCACTCATCTTTAGTAAGCAATTTAAGTGGTATTAAGTAAATATTTCCAAATGTTTAAAATGGAAGCACTTCCAGTATCATGTGTGATTGACCCCTTAACGCATGTGGACGTATATATACGTCCTGAAAAGCATGGTCCTTGAGGACCATGAGGACGTATATATACGTCCTCCGTTTTCATGTAGCGTTGCGCTCCTTAGCGTAACGCTACATACTCTCAGAGGCTGCTTTGGATCCGAATCATTGTTTTAAAGTCCCTTCCTGCATTCAAACATTATACAGATTGAGCATCCCTTATACGAAATGCTTAGGACCAGAAGTATGTCAGATAATGGATCATTTTCATCAATAAGATATGGTAAAACCATATAAACCATATAAAAGACAGTAGTATCAATGCAAATATTGTTTAGAGCAACTATCTAATTTTTACTGTGATGTCGCTGTGATGTGAGGAACCTGCTGCCAGTGCTTCAGGCCAGCACACTTGCCATTGTGTTATTCTTTGTGGGTGTGTATGCGTATGTATGTGTGGGGCAACATGGGCATGGATGGTAAAGCTTTATTGCAGCAGATGGAGGCCGGACGCAGAATAAACTATTGTGCACTTGCATTCTGAGGTGTGTGTGGAATTTGCAACCTATTATGAAATCTGCCAACATTTTTGGATAACGAATAATTTTGGATAATGGATTTTCAGATGAGTGATACTCAGCTGGTACTATGAATTTTTTGTCTCATAAATTCTGATTTAGTGTTTTTATTCCATACATTAGAATATTCAATTATAAGCATACATGAATTATTATAATTTGTGGAATAAGTAATTATCCTTAATATATGTAGAATGGGGATATAGGAGAGCAATACCAAAATAATAGTTTTTTTTATGAGGGGCAGAGCCAGATGAGCATCTGAGTGGACGCACCATAGGAGAGTTCAGCATAAACCGAGGGAAAAAGATGAAATTTTATGGCGACTCTGGCTAAAAAAAACACCAGGTCAAGCTCCTTGAAGACCTCTGCAGATATGGGGAAAAAGATGAAAAAGAAAAAAAAAAGAAAACAACGTTGGCACCTGCCATTGCTGCTACAGCCCAGTCAGGAGTTGTATAGACCTTCGAAAGAAAAGAGACCAGTGCTCCTGGCTTCCGACTAATGCCAAACAAATCTCAGATCGGTGGCACCACCTAAACTTAAAGTTGATCTTAATGGACTGATCTCCTGGAATATATTGGACATTCTGTGTTAGTTTTCTTCCCTTACCTCAAAGTTGGTGCTTGATGCTTTAATTTACATCCTCACTCTCCCTCCCTTTTTTTGTGGGTGAGTAGTAGACTAGCCATCATTCTGACTGTATAGCCCCTTTTTGACAGCCCACCTCTAGTGCTGCTCTTCCTTGTACTGCCATACTTATTCTTCTCTATGTTTGTACCACCATTTCCCCTCTAATACTTCCTTTTAAATCGTGATATGCCATAGAATATTAGGTTTTGTTTTAACAAGTAAAAGTTACTGCTGGTTATATATCATTTGTAGAGTTTCTTAAGGTTGCTTAGTCCCATACTTTTGTCAGAACCAAATCAAGCCATCTCTGATCAATATTTTATATACCATGAAAATGCTTAGATTAGCCATTAATTGCCATGACTGAGTCCATGAGTATATGACAATGGTCCCAACTGCGCTCTATTTCATCGTTCTGATCTGAACACTAATATTCAGCATTCAGATCAGACAGCCAGAGCTTTGTTTATGGAAATATTTGAGGACTGGCACATTTGTTTTTCCTATTTTACAGGCACTTTGATGCGATTGTGACTATACCACTTATTTACTGTGAACTTTATTTGTTAGATGCACTTAAAGTGTGCATTTACCTGCTCCATATTCAGAAATGTATCCAATGTTTATTGTACATTTCAGGCTTGCAGTATTTTGTATTACTATTAGAGAGAAATGCTAGTATCGAACTGACAAAAAAGAAACCTAATACAAATTTATTAAATAAAAAAATGATTTTTAAAATTACTATGCACACTGCTGAGCAACAATGATGCAGATGGTCCTCAGATATCTAAATACATCAGCATCCACAAATGAACTTGTGAGTATTCATCTTAGAAGGCAGTTTACCGATTGGTGGAATGTGGCCATTCATTAGAAACCTCATACTGGAGAATTCAAGTCAGTTGTTACTAGGGGTGATGAATGTAGAGGCTCAAGTGTCCCTTGCTTTAATAAGCAAGTGAGAACAAGAAGCAGATTTTTTTTTTTACCTATGTCACCTAATCATAATCTAGCTGTTTCTCTGAACTATGAACTGATTCATATTTGGAAAAGCATTACACAGTTTATTGCCTGTTCACATCACACATTTGGCCCATTGAACCACAAAAATAATTTTTTGTTTGAAAATATTTAGGATTTTGTTACCACACCCATCACCACTAGATGTGCATTGCTGATGGCTGAGATAACTTCTTAATGCTCTCTGATCAATTCTCAGATCATGTGCATAGGTGCTCTGACTGGTCTAGCCCTGCAGACTTCCAACCAAAAAGCAGTATTCTCATCAGGATTTTATTCTAGGTGAATGTTCTCATGTGTAATGCTTAATGCAGTCTATTTAGAAAAAGCTTGGCTATATAGTCTCCAAATCATAACCTGTGGTATGTAAACATATCTAAACACTAAAGAATTAATGGCATGTGCTAGAAACTCGTGGATGTTTTGCTTATAGCATATGAATTGTAAATTAACAATTCATAAATCTGCATTTAATTATATCCATTTTGATCTCAGGGAAGATGTCGATATATTCCATCATAATATCATGTCTGCCACCAGAGGGAGCTCCCAGAATGAAAACATTACAAATAACACTTGACCAGTGCAAATTAATAAACATAACAAGTGCTTAATGAAGTAAATTATATATGTACTAATTTACTAATTGTAAATATACATATATATATATATATATATATATATATATATATATATACATATATATATAATTTACAATTACACACTAATATGAAAATCTATATCTATATATGTATACTCAATGGTTAGAATTTTTAAAAACTATTTAATACCTTATAATATATAATATGATTTTACACCTATTTCTAGTGCATAGTCTACATTTCTAAACTCTCTGCAAGGTTGTGAGAAAAAAGATAAAACAAAAGACAGATAATTACTCTTATTATTAGCAAAGAATCTCAAGTGTCTGGTTTGACCAACTTGTTCCACAATTTTCTGTCAACACTGCACATATTATACACATTACTTAAACTAAAGGGGGCTCAGGGGTCATTACTTACCATTCTCCATACTCCGCTTCCGTGGACAAGAATGCAGTGAGGTCATCCCAGTTTCATATTAAAGAAGAGTCAGGATGATGAAGATTCTTCAATAAAAATCTTAGGCAGTGGTTCAAAATCACTGCACTCACAGAGCAAGAGGCACAGACAAGACACTTCTGGGACTGTGATTGGCACTTTATTTTAAGTGAATGTGTTGAATGTGAATGTTTTTAGGATGACTGAGTGTGCTCATTTCCACTGGTCATTCATTATTGGCTAATGGTCTACTCAATAAAGAGTGAATTGCAGGGAACTGCAGGGAAATGAGATGGGAATTTCAAACTTTAGGACAAAGTAGCCGAATTGGAAAAATTCTCCAGCATCGCAACTTTGGCCTTATGTTTGAAATTCCCATCAAAAATCTCTGTAATTCTCTCTTTCTTGAATAGACCCGATATATATCATGAGGTCAGGTTTGCAATTTAATGCAACTCAGTGTTACATCAAATATGTTTCACATGTATTTAAAAGTTTTTTTTAATGGAAAAGCATATGAACTATGTGAAGAGTACAAACCGGAGGAGAAGTCTACTAAATGGTTCAGAGATGTAGTAGAACAAAAACACATGTCACAAAAGTGTCTGGTTCATACTGATTGTCCTTGAACATTAATAAGAGCTTCATAGAAAGCCTATACAATGAGCACATTAAGTTAACTTAATAATACTGTTCCGTAACAAACTTTGCTTTAAATCATCCTTTATAAAAAATGATTTCAAAGAATCAAAAGAGGTTCATTTGTTAGTAATCTAGGTGTTCACATTTTAAAGTTTAATTTTGCCTTGAACATTGGGTTGTATGCTGTTCACACTTTTGTTATAACAAATGTTTCCTCACAATTAAATATCATGGAGGTTTTGTTTTTCATTTTTCATTTTAATTACCATCTAGGGCTCGATGTCTCTTTCAGATGCATAGTTTCATATCTCTGTAGAGTATATGCATTAAATATTTCCCCAGCTGTATGCTTCTGCATCAAAGGGAGATATATGATAAATCTGTTGAAGGGGCCAATTGGTGCTACTAAAGCCTTGGCTGAGTTACTACCATATTTACGCGAATCTAATGCGCCATTGAATGTATTTCGCACTGTATTTGACACCTTGAAGGCAAAAAAAAACGGTTTCTTTCGGGGAATGTATTGCGCATTTGTACAAGAAGTTTATGCCATCAACTTACAATACTTTTATTATAAATCACACTGCTATACAACAATATTATGGAATTTCTATAAGTAAGGGAGGGCATGACACAAGCGCAGTTTGTCTTTATTGCATTGTGCTTCCCTTTTTGTTAATAGCAACATTTTGAGGGTTGTGAATTGTGCAACATAAAACATACGTGAATCTAATGCGCCTTCAATTCTAATGTGCACTAATATTTTGGAGACAACATTTTGCAAGAAAAGGTGCGCATTAGATTCAAGTAAATAAAAAGTAAACTTAATATACTTCTTTATGTTGACTCATTAGTATAAAATATTTCATTACTGTGTGGGACATAAACAATAACTCAAATATCTTAATACTAAAAATGATCAAATTAAATTAAATGGGTATTACAGCTTTCCTTGCTTTTTGCTATACCATTTACAGATTTTTTGGTTCGGAAAATACATCTTATTTCGATTTGGGTTTATCCTGTTACAAATGTATGGCTAGTTAGCCTTCTAACAACACTGTGATTTTAAGTTGGTGAAACAAAGAAAAAAAGATTTTTTGTACTTATGATCCAAGGCACTATGCATGAAACCTCGTTGAATTGGGTATTATTATTTGAGAAAGGATCGCAATGTAGTAAATGAATTTCACAAATATGCAACAATTAAGAAAACATGACTGCAATCCCCAGCTTTCTAAAATGACTTTGATGTGCGTTGTCTCAAGATGTATGTGTAATTTACTGTTTGGAAAATTATGTTTCAAAGTTTATACAATCTCAAGTTATATGACCATAGAGCTTGGGCATCATACTTCAGCCCCTTCAGCTCCAGATGAACTACAAATCCCATAATTCATTGAGAGCTTTTTATAATGGCAGATAATGATGCTAGTTGTAGAACAGAAATAGTTGGGGATGGGGTCCTTTCTAAGTCATGAAATAAAACTTGAATGCATTGATTTACTCTGCTTCAGGAGGAGCTGTCATACGGAGCTAACATTTTGCAGTTTATAATACTTGCCAATCATCGGTGAAAATCATTATTATTTGGTTATAAGTGAGTTATCATATTACCAGTAGACAGTGAAATTGTAACCATGCACCCTTGTACAGGGTTATCCAGGCTGTATCCATGCATTTCTGTATTCTTCTTGCCAGTGGTGTATCTTGATTTTGTGCTGCCCTAGGCAGACAAAATCCGATCACCCCCCTACCCAAGCTGCACATCCACGTTACACACCTAAGACATGCCCCATCACCTCCATTTCATGACCCCACATCACACATAACATTCAGACTCACATCAAGCTCATACTCCCATCACACACACACTCCTACTCCCATCACACTCAGTCACACACTCCTACTCCCATCACACTCAGTCACACACACACTGACTCCCATCACACACACTCTGACTCCCACCACACTCAGTCACACACACTGTCTCCCATCACACACATCACACATCAGCACTTACCTTTCCCTGGTGGCTAGTGCCTGTTTCGGCTTCCCGGCGATTGTGCCGACAGGTCACGTGACCGGGCGAGCGTATGACGTCAGCGCGCCCGTCACGTGACTGTCGGCACTTCCGTGTCACACTGCACGGGGAGCCGAACAGGCAGCACGGAGGTTTCTCTGTGCTGCCTGTTCGGCTCCCCGTGCAGCCCGGCAGGCAGAGGGATGGTGAGGGGGGATCTTCCGATCTCCTCTCACCTCCGTCTCTGCCTGCAAGCGAGGTCTATTTTTTTTTTTTTAAAGGGCCGGATTTTTATTTATTTTTATTTTATTTTTTTTCAGTGCTGGGGGGCGCTGCCGCCCCCCAAAATTTGCCGCCCTAGGCATCCGCCTAGGATGCCTCGCGGTAAATACAGCACTGCTTTTTGCTTTGCTTTCTTGTTTATTATTTTTGCCTAGTCCTGTACTGGACCTGTATTCCTGTTATGTTTTAATTTCTACATGTCTTTGTTTCATTCGATGTTTTTCTGTTTCCCTCTGCCTTGTTAGTTTACTTCTATTTAAACCACACCCGTTTCTGTTCAGTCCTAGTCTTAGTTAAGGACTTGCCTAATGTGGGGTACCTTGACATGGTTGACAAGCTAACATCTTATTGGCCAATTGGTGAACCAAACCCCCACCTTTACCTCTTTAGTGTTAGGCTAGTTCCTGTATTTATATGTGTTCCTTTGTATGTGTCTCTTGTGTCCCTTTACCCCGTGTCTTGTATTATGTATCCTTAGTTTTGTTTCTGCTTTATCTTATGTCTTGCCTCTGTCCTGTAGCCCTGCACTCTGTTATTCAGTTCTGCTATCCCTCAGTTACTTTTCTGTTTTAGCTCTGCTTGGCTGTCATTTAGTTCATTTCTTCTTAAGCACTGGGACCTGGATACAGCAGCTGCTTCACAGGGCCTGGTTGTGGCTGCAAAAACTTGGGGTCCCAAACCTCCAAGGGATTACAGTTACCCAGCACCAGGTCATGTGTCTCCACCCTGCAACGTAGCTCTTGATCTCGGGCACTCAGGGTCCCTTTACCATCCTTTACCATGCGTTACCGAAATCAACCATTTTAACTTCATGTCATAGGAATTGGTTAGCTCTAATATGGCAACCATGTCCTGCAGGTGTAGGATTAGTGATTAGAGTTGAGCGGACACCTGGATGTTCTGCCGAACTTTGAAAAAATTTCCGGGTCCGTGCTCGAACTTGACCCCGAACTTGACCCCGAGTGCCGCTTCCACCTACACCGCCATGGTCACCGCCTCCTCAACCTATGGGTCACTTAGTATAAACTGAAAGAGAATACCCTGCACTCCAACCCTCTCTCAAATGGATAATTCTGTTGATCCTCCTGGCAGCCATGCTTTAGATTTATATTTATGTTCTTCCAAAACTAAAATCAAAGATTCCATCTAGTGCTATTTTATGGCTCAGCTGTATTTTTAATTTGTATGTATTTTATGTTATTTGAAGTTATTTCCCTATCCATATTTGTTTGCAGGGCACTTGTCCTACTCTTACCCCCATTTTACTTCCTTTTGCAGCCCTCTAGCCCTTTCCAGGACTTTTTTTAGAGGCATTTTAGTGGCCAAAAGTTCGGGTCCCCATTGACTTCAATGGGGTTCATGGTCAAGTTCGGGGTCAAGTTCGACCCCGAACCCGGACTTTTTTTCGAAGTTCGGCTGAATCCGCCAAACCCGAACATCCAGGTGTCCGCTCATCTCTAGTGACATTCATTTGACATTATTCATTTGACATAAATTGCACTTCTAGGTATTTAGGGTAACACCTGTGAATATCATCCATACATGTAACATACAGTTTATTGATACAGAAGAAAGAAGAGCAATAGGGATGTTAATGCTTATTTCCTCAAGTTTCTCTGCATTTTGCTCTCAAAACTGGTTATATCAAATGTAATTATCTTCAACACAAAAGAACTCAGTAGAGTATTTGCATGGTGATCACAGAACTAGCTGAGAAGATCACTGGGTGCATAATTTAGTGGCTGCACCAATAATTAGTAACAGAGTCCAAATTGATTGCGCTTTATATTCTCATTAAAGCTGACAGCAAGTTGAGGGGGAAAAAATGGAAGTTACATGCCTTTGTTGTATGATTGGGCAAAGTATAAAGAAGCTTATATGACACAGTACCTCAGAATTCCTTCCAACAATGCAAATGTACAAAGTGGTATGTTTGGCTTTAATGGAGAGACTAAGGCCATCACCAGGAGCTTAAAAATAGAAATTGTGTGTCTCTGTAGAGAGGAGTGAGCAAGACATGACAAGCCACCATTATTGTTTGCACTGTGTTTGTTTGGAGGTATCACTACATGGGGCTGGGAGGAGCAGTGTAATTGTAAGCCCCTAAACTCAAATTATATTGTAGTTTAATCTCAAACGGGAACCTAGAATCGCATGAGTGCTTTCCACACAAAGATTATTTTTGGATGTTTTTAGGGCGTTGGGGAGGCTCGCAGAGTAAGGGTGCCACGCATGGTTATTAGTCGTTTTGCAGCATTTTCATAGGAGTCCTGCACCACTTTAAAGTTTAATTAGGCAGAGGGGCCATTACACCCGAGGAGCTTTCCCTAGCTCTTAAATCCTCCGCATCTGGCAAATGCCAGTAATTTAGTACATCCTGGCCCCACATATGACTGACATATTTAATTCCCTACCCCATGACTCACACCTCGACCCCCATATAGTATCAGTAACCATCACAGTTATACCGAAAGAGGGCATAGACCCAACAAACCCCCATAATTAAAAATGAATATCTCTCTTAAACACTGATGTTAAACTGTTGACAAAAATAATAGCACTATGATTACAACCTGTCGTCCCTGACCTGATTCACCCAGACCTGGTAGGATTTGTCCCAGGGAGAGAGGCCAAAGAGAACACCATTAGAGCACTCAGCGCGATACATGTGGTACAGAGGAAGAGTCACAAAATGATCTAACTGTCCACGGACGCCGAAAATGCATTTGATAGGGTGGCATGTACCTTCCTCTGGAGCACCATATCACAGATGGGTTTAGGCCCACATATAGAAACCTGTATACAGGCCTTTTATGCCAACCCATCGGCAAGGGTAAGGGTTAACGGCACTATTTCACAAAGGATTCACATACGCAATGGCATCAGGCAGGGCTGCCCACTCTCCCTTTCTTAGAGACTATAAGAAATCCTAACATTGAGGGCATCGAAACTGTGGGACAACACCACAAGGTTGCTGCTTAATCAGATGATATGCTATTTTTTTATCACGTCAAAAGAGACAATGCTTCCCTTACTGATAGGCGAGTTTGAAACCTTCAGCAATATGTCAAACTTAAAAATAAACATTCAGACATCTGAGATACTGGCAGTGATAATTTCCCCCACTCAGTATGAAGCTATGAAAGTGGCCTTCCCATACAACTGGCAAACGCAGAAACTTAAATATTTGGGTGTATGGCTAAAGACCTTGACCTGATATTTAAAGCAAACTTTTTACCCTTAGCACAGACAATCTATGCAGACTTATCTAAACGGGGACCTACATTCTTGACATAGCAGGGTCGCATAAATGCGGTGAAGATGAACAGTCTTCCCAGACTGCTGTACCTTTTCAATGCCTCCCCATTAAGCTGCCCCAAGACATTTTCAATACACTACGGCGAGTTGTAAAAAAATTCATTTGGGGACATAAAAACCCGAGATTTCGCCATTCATAATTGACTCTCCCACAATCTAGAGGTGGACTGGCCGTCCCTGACATTCAGAAATACTAAACAGCCAAACATCTGATGTGGGTCATAGACTGGACAATCTCCCCAACAGACAAGCTATGGATAGATATGGAACGCTCAACTCTTAAGATTCCAATACAGAGTCTCCCATGGCTGCCCCCAGAGACGAGTAAACCACAAACACAAAAACACCCCTTTATCACAGCTACACTGTCACTCTGGCACAACTTGAACTCCAAGACCCAAGACACGGTCCCTCTGCCACTTACCCCTCTGCTATATAATAATGCATTCTTATCTGGGAAAGACGGCGCCCATGCACCCGTCTTCCACCTAACTCATATTGGACATGTCAGAGAGGTCAAACACAAGGGGGATTCTACCCTAGACAAAGTCTTGCTGGACACAAAACACTTGTTCCTCACAACCTTGAGATATAGACAAATCACCCACACTACAATCCCTGGGAAAACAATACAATCTGACCAGACAACTGACATATATTGAACACCTTAGCATAAGATCCCACCAACCAGCGAACAGTATTTCATGACTCTACAGAGAACTGATGTCACCCCCAGACACCCCGTACTCTAATTTCACCCTGAAATGGAAAGAGGCTTTGGGTATCACTATAACGCCCAAACATAGGGGCGATAAGGGCACTATGATACATATCTGGTGGTGAAGATTAGAGACACAATCATGAAACTAACTGACACTACACTACAACTTTCACCGACAACATTTTTACTACATCACACTTCACACTCGATAGTACATTACAAAAAATCTTTGCCCAAACACTTGCTAAATGCGGCAAAGTTACTTGTCCCAGTACACTGGAAATCCACGAACCCCCCAAGTTATAGGGAATGGATGAAGAAAGTGGAGGAGTTCAGATCTTGAGAAGACCTCTCAGCTACCACCACACACAAAAAGGGCAATACTTGGTTTCACTGGATGGGGTTTACCTCTGACGCTGACTCACCTCGCCTCCTTAGCTCTTAACCACCCGTAGATGCCAACTCTGGTGGCTGAGACCAACCCACTAATTATTGTGATAATATTCTCTATTTTGGTAGACTGAACCACCTCCACAAGACCCCCCGATAATCCCACCTGCCCCCCCCCCCACCTTAATCCACTCTGTCCTCTTTTTGACCCCGAATTGTGAAGTAATTACAGCTGGTAAAAACTATATCTGGGGAACATAATGAAACCCTTGTTTCTGGTATTCCCGGATGACATGTAGCTGGTTTTAACACACTTTGAGAGTAAGTGGGAGTAGCTCCCAACACAATAAGTATTGATATAAGCTTACTAAATGTACTGTTCATATATGGCAATACCTTATAGCCACATGTATCAAAATCACTTGTACCCTTGCTCCCCCCTTCCCTCTCGTCTCTTTTTTGTACCCCCAATCTCCCACCCCCCATTTACTATGTGTGTATTGACTTGTTTACAAAAAATCTATTAATAAAAATTGATTTAGGGAAAAAAAGTTTAATTAGGTGACTTTATAACCTACAGATAATGATATCTTTAGTTAGTTAAGTCAATTAGAACATGGACAAAGTCATTTATAAACACACATTTGTGAGAGTATTATAACTATGTAAATCTGCGACATACCAAAAATCCGTAGCTCCTGGAAAAGAGGGAAACCAAACAAAGAACATTGAACAGAGTGATTTGCGTTAAAAGAGAGAGTATCCCTTCATAATAGTAAGTAAGTAATAACACTTACCAACTATCTACTGAGCACACAAACCAATACCCACTGCTTCTCAAGTTTATAGCACTTGAACTACAAATTGTAACCATAGGAGAGTGGAATCAGTGACTGAAAAAGGAAAACATTGGTGTTCCAAGCCAACATTTCTTTATATTTATATTATGATGCTCACAAATGGGAGAGCACAAAGCAGGTAAAACTATATGCCCCCAAAGAGTAAATTAGCTTTATTACTGTTTGAAAAAATGCTTTATTTTGTTTCATTTAATGTTTTGGATTAAGTCAGCTCTTGAGAATAGTATTTATCAAAATGCATTTGGACCAATTTGTGCTAAAAACAATATTTTGGTCCATATGTTACATCCCCCCCTGGATTATAGAAATGCAAAGCTCCTAACTAGACCTTAGTCTACAGCACTTCAGAATATGATGGTGCTTTATAAATTAATAATGAATACAGAATAATAATGAATCAAGCTCACTCAGCATCCTGCATGTTCCAGTGCTTGCACCCATATTATTATCATTCATTTAAGGGATTAACAGACACAAATGATATGACCATTCTTGTTTTGCCACCATTACACTACCTATAAAATATTTAATTAGTTGTAAACATGGTGAATTGAGACATTACAGGGATTTATTTCCACTGTCTTACCATTTAATTGGATGTCAGTGTGCGCTTCCTGAGACTTTGCATAGATAAGACCATACTCTCTTTTTTCTTTCCTTATCTTATTGATTTTCCGATTAAGACAAAGTGGTCTAAGATAAAGGAAACACTTGACAAACAACAACTTCATTCAGAAGAACTAAAGAAATTGCTTTCCATTAATTTCCATAGACACGAATGTAACCAGATTGTTGCTTTTGGAGGGTTTGCTGTAAAGATGAACCAAGACTATTATTTGTTTTGTGAAAGTGTGTTTTGGTTTTGGCTGCTTGAGTTAGAAACATAGAAACATAGAAACATAGAATGTGTCGGCAGATAAGAACCATTCGGTCCATCTAGTCTGCCCAATATTCGGTCCATCTAGTCTGCCCAATTATCAAGTTATCAAGATAAAACCTAAATTGAAAGATGCAAGAATTTGAGCCATTCATTCACTTATCAACTCTTTTGAGAAATACTCAGGTCTAAATACCAGTGGATTTTTCATGCAACAAATAGCAGTTATATAATCTGAAACAAGTTAACGTAAATTAATTCTACTCCCAGATTTCCTCAAAGTTAACACAGGTGGTTAAATTCATGTGTTTTTGTATGTTTAAATATCCATAAGCACTTTAAAATTTGAAGTACCTAGAGTTATATGGTTAGTGAATATTCATTTTTCTTGTTGCTAAGGAGTAAATCTATAAATCTATGGCATCTGTATAACTGGCTCACTGTAATGGACAAAGGGCCGCCATTGAAGCATTTTTTACATTTCTTGTACCTAAACTACAAGTACAGTATATCCTCCTTTTATCGTGATCAGAGGATATCCTGAATTGAGATGGAATCCTTTAACTGATATGACAGATTTTTAAATACAGTGGGTTTCCTGTCATACATTGTGACATACCGTGTCAACCATTGCTTTTTAGAGTTAAGGAAATGTTCATAAGTGGGAACTGAGTTAAAATGTTCCACATATGGCTAAACTTACGCACAACTTCACTTCAGACAGAATAGTGAAATCTGATTAATGGATGCTCTTATATTTAGTGGGGAGCAGTGCTTTGGATAACTAGAATTTTCTTGTAGAATGTGAAATACTTTCTAATATGTAGTACAGATTTTCACTTATAAGTCTATCGGGGAAATACACTCCATAATAAGACACGATAATCATCAGATCTGTTAATGTTTATTGACTTAAATAATTGAAGCTATTAAATGAAGCCTCAAGAATAACAAAGGATCAGTACAATAAAAATGATGGGTGTTCTATGCTGTGCTAGACTTGTGGAGGGTATTTCACCCCGGGGAAAGGGACTTCTCGTGTTTTTCTCGCTCCCATTTAGTCTATTCTAAAATAGATTTGATACTGGCTGGAGCAGGGATAACTAAATCGATAAAAAAGATTAATGTTATTACAATTCCATGGTCGGACCACAACATGGTTTTAATGGACATAAAAGATCCAGTTAAAAAGCCTAGGTCAGACTGGAGATGAAATGACCAGTTGTTACGGAAAAAGGAAAACATGTCTGACCTGTTCTTTGATGAAAATAGAGATAAGGGGGTAGACCCATCTCTTACTTGGTGCACCTATAAGTGTGTAATGAGGGGATATTTGATTAAAATGGGGGCGAGAGAAAAGCGTGCCAGAGGGGCCTCCCTAGAGGAGATGTATCTTGTGCTTGACCAATTCGATCACTTGAATAAGTGCAATCCCTCGATTGAGATTATACAAAAAATTGTTGAAACACAGAAACTTATAAATGAAAGATTAATGTTCAAAGTTAACAGGAATTTGGAATACCTAAGGAGGAACTGGTACTATCATGGTAATAAGGCAGAAAGAGAACTAACAAATAGACTTAAAAAAGAAAAAGAAAAAATAATAATTTCAAGGCTTAAACATGAAGACAAAACGGTATTGCTTCCGGAAAAAATTGCAGATCTCTTTAAAATATTCTATAACATCTTGTACAGTTCCTCAGAGGGATCAGATGCAAAAGAGATATCAGCATTCTTTGCTGACATAAAGCTCCCTAGTATTTCCGAAATACAATTAGAAAATCATAATCTTCCCAGCTCAGAGAGCGAATTGGGAAAAGTGATACATAAACTGAAAAACAACAAAACCCCAGGCCCGGACGGGTTTAATAACAAATTCTTCAAATTACTTAAATAAAACATTGGGAAAGATCTGATTAAGGCATATGAAGAATTTGGGCCCCAAAAAAAGATTCCAGAGAAGCTCCTACAGGCTTACATCATCCCAATCCCTAAACCAAATAAGGACTTAGAACTAGTCTCTAATTATAGACCAATTACACTTTTAAACGTCAACATAAAAATGTATGCCTCCATAATGGCCGAAAGATTAAAAGAGGTAATTCCTACGGTGATCCATCCGGATCAAACAGGGTTCATTCCTGGCAGACTTTGCTCAAACAATATCAGAAGGTTGGTGGACATAATGGATCTAGCTCAGCGCAGTGGTGTGCCCCAGGCCTTTAACAGGGTCAACTGGAAAAAATTCCAGGAATGGAAATTAATTAATATATCATGGATGGGAAGAATTAATGTGGTAAGGGCATATATGTTGTCTAAGTTAACGTATCTGTTCAATATGATTCCATTATTAGTCCCTAAATCTTGGCTTCAATTGGCTCAAACATCGATGCTAAAATTTATCTGGCAGGGGAAGCGACCACGCATACAAACCAGACTTCTGATGGAAAAGACAAACAAAGGGGGTCTGGGTATCCCAAGCATTGAAGCGTATCATCATGCTTGTATGATATTTCAAGCTTTGAATACGCAAAAGGATGATAGCATCAATATGGGATGGTACCATATTGAACAGGAAATTTCAGGTATAGGAAACTTATTTTGGACCACTGGAGACATAGGACAAAGGAAATTAAAATTAGAGAACCTGCCTCAGGTCCTGAAAGATCTTAAGGCTGTGTGGCTCAAAATTCTGAATAGACAGGGCCTCAAAAATAAAATCTTATCTAGTGTATCAATTAAGGTAATTGCTGCAAATGTAGATGTTCTAAATTTAAGGAAATGGGTAGAATGCGGAATAAATAGGATAGAGGATCTAATGGAAGGGAATAAGGTGATGAATTTTAATCAACTTTCTCAACAAAAGAACCTCTCAAGTAAAGACATTTTTCCATATCTTAGAATTAAGGGATACATAGAGAAGTTTATCTATAACGGTTGGTCTGGTGAGGTCATGATTTTATGAGACCTGTTAAAATCAAAAGAGATTAAGAAACCGATTTCCAAATGTCTGAGGTTAGTAAAACAGGGCCATGAGAACAACGAAATTCCTGCTTTGAGAAAATGGGAGGAGGACTTGGAAATCAAGATAGACTATAATGACTGGCTCAGGTCATTGAAGATGGCCTCGGAAGCATTGCATTGCTTAAACCCAAGGGAAATTCACTTTAAATTATTAAACCGCTGGTATATGGTACCGGCTAGAACGGAAAAAATGTTTCCAGGTACAAGCAATGTATGCTGGAGATGCGGGAATGGCAGAGGGGATTTGCTCCATTTGTGGTGGAGTTGTGGTCCGATCGGTCTATTCTGGAGAATGGTTGGGAAACAAATAGATAGGATTTGCAGTACGAACCTAGATCAAACACCAGAAGCATTTTTGTTGCGTTTCTCCGCCTCAAACGTGTTTGTTAAGTATGTTAGTCTGATTGGGTTGTCTGTCTAGGATTTAGACATATGTAATTTAAAATGTGAACGGACAAGTTAAAATCGTCATCACTGTGGTTTCTTTTTTATACTTCAGAATGACACAAGGTGATTAATTATTATAAGATATGTCTAAGTATGTCTTTTTTTATATCTGTTAAAATTCATCCAAATATAATATAAATATTAAAAAAAAATTATGGGTGTTCTATTTTTGGAGATGCATAAATACTAATTAATTTTCAGAACTTGCTATAAATTTTCCTCAATGTGGTCATTTGACTTCTTTACCCTTCACATTCAATCCCTTACCATATCCTTGAACCTACACCCAAAAATGTTCACAGCTGCCTTTTCCTCTCTGAAGAGGATGTACAACCTACTTTACTCATTATTTCCTGTCTCTACTACTGTAATGCACTTCTTGTTGGTGTGATTCTCTCCACAACATTCTGGTTAACTTTGCCAAGCCTTCCAATTTCTTCACAGATTTTGTCACCTCAACACTAAAAGTTGATACTTGTTGACCATCAATCATTATTGTAAGGCACACCTTGATAATTCAGGACACTATTCAGTAATTGTTATTAAATAGATGGATGTATTTCTCAGGCCTCTGCCACCGAACAGTTTACCCAAAATGGATAAGTTAATCTTCGTCTGGACCCAATAATTATGGACTAAGGCACACTCTAATAGACCTATTTCCCACATGACATGTCTCACCTCTTTTCCAAGGCATGGTTTGTACAAAAAGAAATATAAACCTATTCTTTCTTAATAAAATTCTGTTGAGTGGTCCTCTTGATGTCACTGTTTTTAGTCAGTGAGTGCGACTGGAGTTGCCATGGTAACCTCTGTAGATATAGTGAGAGAATAAACATTAAAGAGAGACAATAAGTGTAAATCCATAATACCAACAATGAAGATGTAATGGGTATTTAGAACTGGTAAATCTACCCACTGATATTCACATCTTTTCATTAGAGTTCAAGGTAAAGAAACAAAATAGAAGTGGAGTTGAGCATGCTGAATGTATTGCTTTAAGCAAATAACTAAAACTAATTATATGAAGTAGATATTGTTATGCATAAATCAATTATATATGATAATACATTAAAAATGACAATTCTAATAAAAAAAAAAGAAGTTAAAGTTTTACCTAGCTGCTGAAGAGACTCCACACTCACCATAAATCAAGTTAGGAATTTATAAGAATCAACATCATTGTGAGTTCACAAGGGGCTTGATAAAATCAGGTCAAAACAGCCTTGTTTGAAAATAGCTATTTTTGACTTATTAAATGCCAAAAATTACTTGTGGAAATGTTTATAAAAATATATGTATATTTCACGAGTTATATCATCACTGTTAAGGAACTACAGCGTATAATGTACAATACACTGCCTTCTAAGTGCGCTATATAAAACCTGCTATACTACCTGTACATAATAACACAGAAAGTATTGATCCCCTAGATGTTTTTGATAATAAATCAAACACACAGATCATTCATTTCTGTTCTAAAACACCTGAGAGGTTCATTTTCGCTTGAGTAAAATGAGAGATTTTTCTTTCTCTTAATTAGTACTGACACTAAATGGTCCGTTCACAGAGAATGTTACTATTTACTGGCACATCTACAATCATTGTGCACTTACGATTAAGAACTTTATGTAGCAGGAAATGTGTCCAGTTTTGTTACTGACTTGCATTGCACCTTTTTTATGTTGTTCTGTGATGCACATGTTCTTTTTATAATAAATCACTAAAAGCTAAATTAATGCTACAACTGTATGCTGCAGTATTTTATGAATCATACACCTGGCATGGTGGATTTGTCGGATTTCTGCTGAGACTATGAAAGCACCAGTAAGCAAAAGCACTTTCGGAGAGAGGTCTTACTTGGAATGTTTTGTGTCCTTTTCACATGCTTGAACAAAGGGAATTCTCTCTATTATTTTTATATCTAAATAGCCCTTACTAGTTTCAAATGACTTGTTACATAACTAATTTAAAGGTCACTTGTCTCTACTAATGTCTCACTACTAATCCTGCTAAATTTTCTACTGCAATCCATACTGTTGATCACCGCCTCCTTCTTGACAGGTTATCCTTGCTGGGCATAAGAGGCAAGTGTCTACTGTGGATCACAACATGTTTTGTTCACTGGCGTGATGTCTCTGTTCATTGTTCTATCCCTTGAAGTCCCTCAAGGGTTGGTACTCAACCATCTTACAGTACACCGCTTCTCTATAAAACGTAATCAGTTTGCTTGGCTTCCACTGGTATTCACCCCAATCTTCCCTTTTCTCTCATGTCACACATCACTGGTTTTAGCACTTTATTCAGCACAAGGTATTTTATGGTGGTGTTCTATCAAATTTTTTGAGCAAATTCTACTGCACAGGCAAAGTAGAATTTGCTCATTGCACACCACAGCACATGCGCACACAGTTATGGCTGTCAATCAGCCATAACTTTGGCAGAAGTGCGCCTGCGCAAGGGTCCCACACCACCTACGCTAGTAAGTTGAAGACACACGGGGGACAGAGGGGGACACACAGGAGCCTAAGGTGCCGATCACAACTCCCATCAAGAAGAGCCAGCCCCCCCGTGTGTCCCCCTCTGTCCCCCGTGTGTGTCTTCCACTTACTAGCGTAGCATGTAACTGATTTAAGTTTTACCAATTGCTTGCTACGCTAGTAAATGACAATAATCAGTAATACGCTTATACTTACCTGTCACCACAGCTGATCTGGAGGGGGCGTGAGGTGGTGTGTGTCCCTCGCACAGGCGCACTTCTGCCAAAGTTACGGCTGATTGACAGCCGTAACTGTGTGCGCATGCGCTGTGGTGCGCAATGAGTCAATTCTACTGCGCCTGTGCAGTAGAATTTGCTCAAGTTTTTTGTCAGAACAGGGGCACTTGCCTGAAGGAAGGCTTAAATAAAACATTGGCATTTTTTTTTAAACCAACATGAGGAGGCAATGGTGAATCACTATAAAACAAGGCTTAATCATAGATAATGATTAAGCCTTGTTTAATGGTAAAAAGCGTGAGACCATTGCCTCCTCACATTGGTTTAATGATTTGAAATTATATATCTGTATGTATCTAATTATACCGGAATAACCTACAGAGTTATTTCTACCTGGTGTGCACCCAAACCTGGCTCTGGTGTTTCTATGTATATGATTCTGCGTATGGAAACTCTGTGAGGTTGCCCTGGGAAAATTCAGATATCCACATTGCACACATCGGACTTACCCCAGGACATGCCCCATTACCCACAAAATATGTCTTGGCCTGATGGCCACGTATAACTTAACAGCTATTGACAATGAACATTACTGGTGATGAGATGCCAACCTATAGCTGCTATAGAGCATTGTTATACCCTAACAGCTGTAATGGCGCTGTATAAATTGATATTTAAAGATTTCTGTATATTTGTATATGTGCAAAACATCCAGTTAGGGCAAAAGATACAGTCGCATACAATGGCTGCACAAATATAAAAAAAAAAAGTCCAGCACTATTACAAAAGTATATTACATATGAACTTTATTGTAGAAAAAAAATAAAAGACAAGTATCAGAGAGACAGCGAGACAGAGAGGGCAGCTTACATGGAAACCCATAAGCAGCGGCACCAGACTGCACAGGGAGCTTCACTATCACTACAAAACAGGAGGGTACACCTAATTACTCTGGACTCTATTTGTATCAATATATGTATATGTGGCCATTCCCAAACATGTACTGGGGTTATTAAGTGGCATATGTAATTTTGTATTACATTATGTGTTCATTATCTGTTCATTGACATGGTAATTGCGCTATTTATGTTGTAGTATCATATTTTTAAATAAAATTACAATCACTAATTATTATAGACTTATACTTATTATAGTATAAATATATATATTTTATATAACATTGTTATATCTATTTAATTTTATTTAATGTATTCTTTTATTTATTATATTGTATGCAAAATGGAATTTCCAAAACAAAAAATGAACATCAAAGGATGAAAAAAAAACTGCCAGGGCCCAAGTCTAGCAGAGAGGCTTATTTTCCAAGAGGGAAAGCCCCTAGATGTAATTCAATATCAGTGGAATCTCAGCCTTGCAAACAAGCAAGTTAAGGGTGGACTCGCAGGTCAGTCTGCTTGCATAAGAGTTTGTTAAAAACCTACACATATACCAAGTTGCATATTCAGACTGGACAGCTGGCCATGTCAAGAATGTGTTGGAAAATAGTTTTACCACCCTATAGTATGTGTAACTATAAATGTTAATTATTCCCCCAAAAGACCATAAGGCCCAAAGCCCATTGGTAGGAAAGGCCCAGGTGCTGCAGGTTGGTCTAAATCTTGCTAGATTGAACAAGACTGGGGCAAAGTTGAGTGTGAGGAATAGAGGTATTATATGTCTTTCAACCTTTGTGTGATCATCACTACCACTTACTTAGGATGTAACTAGATTACCTGTGCATTTAAAACAAACACATATATAAGACATTTTGCCACTGATTGTTTTATTATATGTTTGAATTAATTGCATATAATAGTAACAAAAAAATTAGGAGTTTATCTCCAGCATCCATTTTGTGAATTTTACCCTTGATTCTCTCTTTACAACTGTGGCCAAAGCCTGCATGATGATGTCATAAGATATACCCCTGTTCTCTTACTGGCTCCTGTGTATCACTAGTGGGCAGGACCGGGTGGCTGTGTGCAACTTTTTTTTACCTGCATTCCAACACAAAGAGAGGAGATTGTTACATTACCCTCCCATTCAATGCAAGTCTATGATCAGAATTCTGACTTATAGAATACATTCTGTGTCCTCAAGAATTACTAGTGCTGTAAAGTCACCGGGGGGGGCGGGGGGGTGTGGCTCCCACAAATACTATATTTCACAAAATGGCGGTGTCCAGTCACACTTGTTTAGTAAAATATTTCATAAACTAAACTCCCATAACAAAAAAAAAAGACATATCTGAAATCAACAATGCAAAATCAAAAAAATAAACCCTTTTCATTTTTTTGGTGGGTGTGTCCCTTTAACTAGCTGAGATAATTTAGCTCTTACAAACATATTCCCTAATTTTTCTTAGTATAAGCACCAGTATAATCTTGTTTTCAAATTATAATATTTATTACAGATCTTGACCAGTTGTATCTATTGTAGACTTGAAGCCATCATTATACCATTATTGAATCACATCTCTTTTGAGTAGGACATTAATGTGAAATCTGGTGACAATATTATCTATAGCACTTGCTTAATAATTAGAATAACAATAATAGTTTTTTTTAGTTTAATAGTGGTGTTATTAATGAGAATTTTGTAAAAGGCAGATTTCTTGGGTATAATTATGAAAATTGATCTTTTGCATTTACCCTATTCTTTAAAAATCAGATAAGTGATTTAACTACATGTATTATTTCTAATAAATATTCAAAAGTGCATTTAAACAAGGCTTCTCATTATGTGCTTGCTCATATTTCTCCTATTTCAATAAATGTGTAATTACTCTACTTTTTTTCTACTGCTAGTTTAGATTAGCTGTCTAACCTGCACAGTGTAGCTGTTTGCTGTTTGCATTTTTAATTGCGTTATTACCATTGGGTGAAGACTTAATTTCTGACTCTCTTGAAGTCAGATCCGAATGAACCAGTAATCAGGTGTCAGTTGTAGAAATAAGTCCAGCCACCAAAGAAGTGCAGGGGATGATGTGATATGCTATAGTTAGGAATTTATTCACTAAGAATAAGTATATGTATTTCAAACAATAACCTGAGTCCTGCATGAAAGAATTTTGCAATATTAACTGTTGCACTGAATATTAAAACTATGTTATGAGATGGAAAGATATTTTTGTTCATAAAATATCTGATGTATTATGTAAATGTAGTTTTTCTAGTGGGTCAGACTGACTTTGTGTCTCCCACTTAGCCTCAGGGGTTCAACACATGTGTATTGCTGGAAAAATATCTCAGAGACGTCTCATAACTGTAGGCAACTCAATATCATATATACTGGGCTCTTAACAGCTACTTTGGATCTATCCTTCACTGAAGTTTTGGTACTTATAATTCATATTTATTCATCCCCTTCAGTCTGCGTTATCCTTGTATCAAGTAAAATAGTTGTGGGCATACCCCCTCTGATTTTACATTTAGCAAACTAAGCTCCATTTGAATTTAGCTCAAAGTGTCATTGGCTGACCTTGCATTCTGCCAGTGCCTACCCTGACAATGTTTGTAAAAGCGGGTTCACCAACTGCCATCGGCCTAAGTCGACATATAGACTCTAAACTGTAGCTGTCTGACCTTGCATTTTTGCTTGTCTGACGTTGCTCATAATCCCTGATTGTGTTGCTCATCATCCCCATTGGTTCTATTATCTAGCCCACACAAAACAAGGTTCAACCAGAGGGGGTCTGTGACCGTTATTGGCAAAGATCTGTAATAATATTCCAATTTAATCACTTCATTGAATATCCTGCCTCGGAGCCGCACTGCTGCAGAGAGCTGTAGGTCTTTGTTCCTTCCTGGCAGAAACCTACTTCTATCTATGCATCCACAAGTTGCTGCATACTAAGCGCAGTGATATGGTATCATGTCCTGTGCTCTGCTATGATAAGTCTTTAATGCATCATGAGTTACTCTAAGAAGCTGACCAGTAAACCATACAAAAACAAAGTGGGTTGTACACTCAATACACTTAATTGTGTAGCATAAAATAAGTATATGACACCTTAAATCTCCTCTGACCATTTTTCTGATGCAAACATAAAAATAAACAAGAAAAAATCTAGTGAAATATGTATGTACAATAACTGATAAACAAGATAGCTGAGGGTAACGGCCACTTCAGTGTAGTATACTGAGCATGCAATTATCATGAGGTAATGACCACTTAGGTAACTATACCTTCCATCCAATGACCAGATATCTGGATAACTCATTCAAAAAAGTCAGAGATTTCTACTGCAATGATAACTCCATGTTTTCTTCTACTTTTGTGTAACTCAGGAGTCTATCCTCAGCAAATGTTCCCAGGAACCACCAATGACTGCAAAGAGAGGTGTGCCTTCTAGTATGTTAATTCACCCTTCAGGCTACTAGAGAGGAAAATATATTAACTGATGAGCCTCTTTTTTTGTTTATCAATGAATGTGTCTTCCTCTCTATCATGCTGAGCCCCTGACCCCTGAGTGTGATATTCGGGGTGGGTCTAGGAGGGGCAACTCAAAAACTCAGATCCCCATCTGTGTCAGTTATTTGTCCCCTCTGTATAACTATCTACCCTTAGTTAGCACAACCACTGGTGATATTGGACAACTGACTCCTATGGATACAGTCTACACAATATGGGCTAAATTCCCTGAAATGTATTCAAAATATGCTAAAATTTGTCTCCCTGCAAACAGCAACTGCCCCACAGGGGCATTTGGCCACCTGGGGTCAGCGGGGGAGATAAATAAAATTGGTTCCCCACTGGCCCCATATAATAATATAAAGTATTAAGCAGTCTTGGAACATAAACACATCAAGGCCACAGAAACAGAATTTCTTTAATTGGAGGGAGCACAGATCTTATAAAGATCTATGATCAGGGCCGCCATCAGAAATTTCAGGGCTCCTTACTGAAAAAAAGTTCTGCCCCCCCATCTCCCTCTCACCCCCTACCCTCCCAAACTCATTTTATCCAAGTCTTTGTATATCATGCAAATGATTTAAATGCATCCCAGGACATGCCCCACCACCTGCATTGCACATCCAGGATTTGGTGTTCCCCCTAGGACATGCCCATTACCCGCATTGCACATGCAAGACTTACCCAATTAATATGCCACATTCAGTTTTTCCATTTATATGCCACATCCAGTTTGTTCATTAAAATGCCACTGTTTTCCCATTAATTTGCCACAGACAATTTTCCCATTAATATGCCACTCTTTGCCCATTAATACACCACAGTCAGTATGTCCATTAACATGCCACAACCAGTATGCCCATTAATATGCCTCAACCACTATGCCCATTAATATGTCACAACCACTATGCAAATTAATATGCCACTCTATGCCCATTAATATGCCACAGCCAGAAGGCCCATTAATATACCACAACCAGTATTCCCATTAATATGCCACTCTATACCCATTAGTATGCTACAGCCAGTATGCCCATGAATATGTCATTCTAAACCCATTAGTATGCCATAGCCAATATTCCCATCAATATGCCACAACCAGAAATCCCATTAATATGCCACTCTATGCCAATTAATATGCCACAACCATTATGCCATTAATATTCCACAGCCAGTATGCCCATTAATATGCCACTCTTTGCCAATTAATATGCCACAGCCAGTATGCTAATTAATATTTCACAGCCCATATGCCCATCAATATGCCACTCTATGCTCATTATTATGCCACAGCCAGTATGCCAATTGATATACCACCACATTCCCATTAATATGCCACCCTTTGCCCATTAATATGTCCCTCTTGGCAGATTAATATGCCACAGCCAGTTTTACCATTAATATGCCACTCTTTGCCCATTAATTTGCCACAGCCAGTATTCCCATTAATATGCTGCTCTTTGCCTATTAATTTGCCACAGCCAGTATGCCCATTAATATGCCACTTTATGCCCATTCATTTGCCACAGCCAATTTGCCCACTAATATTCCACTGTTTGCCCATTAAAATGCCACAGACAGTATTCTCATTAATATTCCACTGTTTTCCCATTAATATGCCACAGGCAGTATGCCCATTAAAGGGACACACCCGCCAAAAATGAAAAGGTTTTGTTTTGTTTTATTTTGTATTGTTGATTTCAGATATGTCATATGATTTGTTATGTGACTGTATTTAATAAAATATATAACTAAATAAGTGTGACTGGGCGCTGCCATTTTGTGAAATATAGTGTTTTTGGGTGACTTTAAAGCAGAAATTTCTCACTTGTGGAGCTGGGTACACAGAATATATTGAAGTCTGAATTCTGACCATAGACATTTATTGAATTGGAGGGTAATGTAACTATTACATTATAAGGGCAGAGTTAAGATCATGTTTGATCAGGTTAATCTCCTCTTTTTGCGTTGAAAGGCAGGTAAAAAAAAAGTGTATGCAGCCTAACTGTGGCACCAAGACTGCTAACGTCTTGGTGCCAGATACCACAGCACACATTCAGAGGTCTTGTTGCTTCCATGCCTTGACAGCTCAGGGTTGTTTTGGCATCAAAAGAGGACCTACACAATATTAGGCAGGTGGTCAAAGTATTATGGCTGATCAGTGTGTATATATAAATGGGAGAATGCACACAGGGAGAATTATACCAACAAACAATCTCACATAAAGATACAAAAAAATGTTACAAATTATAAAAAAAACACACCAATCACATATATATCAATAGGTGCATGAACATAATGTAAAATACACACAATATAATTCACACAAAATGGTAAATCCAGATGACCTGTAATGAGAAAATATTCACCAAATCCTAGTCACCAAATATACACTAAATCCTGTAATAAGTTCTTGGACAGGTATAAAATAACCAATTTATCTGTTTTTACTAGAGTTGAGCGCACACCTGGATGTTCGGGTTCAGCAGGTTCGGCCGAACTTTTAAAAAAAGTCCGGGTTCGGGCTCGAACTTGAGCCCGAACACGAACCCCAAACCCGAACCCCATAATAATAATGAGGTGGGGACCCAATGTCCCCCCCAGGTCCCCACCCATTACCGGCGGGTGTGGACCCTATAATATTAATGAGGGGGGGACCTAATGTCCCCCCCAGGTCCCCACCCATTGCCCATGGGTGGGGACCTTAAAATAATAATGAGGGGGGACCTAATGTCCCCCCCAGGTCCCCACCCATTGCCCGTGGGTGGGGACCTTAAAATAATAATGAGGGGGGACCTAGGTATTATTTTAAGATCCCCACCTGCGGACAATGGGTGGGGACCTAGGGGGGACATTAGGTCCCCCCTCATTATTATTATAGGGTCCCCACGCGCCGGCAATGGGTGGGGACTGGGGGCGGACACTAGGTCCCCCCTCATTATTATTTGTAGGGAGGGGGGGGGCTGGCACAGGTAGGGGCAGCAGGATTTTACCTGTGCCAGCCCCCCCCCCTTATTGCACTAGTGACTGATTTTAAATTTGTTTAGGCGATATGCCCCTACTCGCGGCAATGCCGTGAGTAGGGGCATTCAGGAGGATTTAGCCTCCCATTTTATGAATGACGCTTGTCGAATGGCTGTCCTGCAGCCATTCAAAACGCGCCATTAAATCGCCGAACCCTGAACTCCAACCCGGACATACAGTGGAATGTCCTTGTTCGGGTCCGGGGTCCAAAAAACGTAATGTTCGGTACGAACCCAAACTTTGCAGTTTGGGTTCGCTCAACTCTAGTTTTTACTCATTTGCCTAAAGCATTTATGACTTTTTCTGCTTATGATTTATGATCCGTGTGAGCTCTGTGTTACACTTGACCAAATCTTTAATGCACAGATGAAAGAACGAATACAGCATAAGCGAGGAACATCGAAGTCCTGTGTACAAAGTCCCATAAACACAAACTCTGTGTGCCTTGAAGTTTGCTGGACTTCTGCATATGACATCACACTTGCACAGGTAAGGTGGCACAGATAGCAAAAAGACCAACAACATGATTTGTCTGTAATACATTTTCAATTTTGTAATACTTTTCTGGGCACCAGCACAGGTTGTAACACAGCTATAACTGATCTTAAAAATGGGGAAAACCTAATCTGCAAACTAAGAATACACAAACACCCATAGTCCAACAGTCCATGATTTTTTGAGTCCTGTCCCTGCAAATTCAAGTCTGTCCCTTCATTACCAAAAAACAGATACATTTGAATCCGCACAGCAATGTAGGTGCCGAGGTGCCAAGACGTCACCCAAGTTTTCAAAATACCAAAAGAAATACGGGACCCAGAAATACGGGCTTGAGGAAAACCCGGTAGGGTTGAAACTGTCCCTTAATTACTAGTGTTTACCCTATGCGTGGAGGTAATCTTCTTCGTGATATGCAAAGGGAAATAAACAATACAAAACTATTATAGTGTAGTATGCTCGTGTAGATATATACATATATATATATATATATATATATATATATATATATATATATATATATATATATGCAGATGTAGATACACTCACATTCTTCTGAGCAGTATCCTGCTCAGTATAATGGGCATCAGGGAGTAGTATACTCGTGTAGATATATACATATATATATATATATATACATATATATGCAGATGTAGATACACTCACATTCTTCTGAGCAGTATCCTGCTCAGTATAATGGGCATCAGGGGGTCTTGGATATGATGAAAAGTATGAATTGGTCTGCACACTTACAAGTATCGGGTGCAACGAGGGAATGTCATTCACGCCCATAAAGCAAAAAGAAAAGATAGGAGACTCAGCACACCGTTTAAGGGAGTTTAATCCACCAAAAAATAACAACATTTCAGCCCAGCACTGAGCTTTTTTCAAGTCTGGTGAGATGTGTGAAAATTCATCAATGTATAGTACATGGGTAAAGTGACTAACGAGTTCAAGGGGCGGAGTCCACAAGGACAGCCCATGTGTGAATCATACAGGTTTATAAAACTTGCAAGCATAAAAATACAATTACAAAAGTGATGCAAATATATGTGAATACAATGTAGTCAAAAATACCAAAATATAGTAATACCAATATTACTGGCCTTTGATTGGCACAATATTACTGGGCTCTTAATGGCACAATATTAATGGGCTCTAAATGGCACAATATTACTGGTATCTGAATGGCACAATCTTACTGCGCTCTGAATGGCACAATATTACTGGTATCTGAATGGCATAATATTACTGGGCTCTGAATGGCACAATATTACTGGTATCTGAATGGCATAATATTACTGGGCTCTGAATTGCACAATATTACTGGCATCTGACTGGCACAATATTACTTGGCTCTGAATGGCACAATATTACTGGGCTCTGAATGGCACAATATTACTGGTATCTGAATGGCACAATATTACTGGTATCTGAATGGCAGAATATTACTGGTATCTGAATGGCACAATATTATGGGCCTCTGAATGGCACAATATTACTGGTATCTGAATGGCACAATATTACTGGGCTCGGAATGGCACAATATTACTGGTATCTGAATGGCACAATATTACTGTATCTGAATGGCACAATATTACTGGTATCTGAATGGCACAATATTACGGGGCTCTGAATGGCACAATATTACGGGTATCTGAATGGCACAATATTACTGGGCTCTGAATGGCACAATATTACTGGGCTCTGAATGGCACAATATTACTGGTATCTGAATGGCACAATATTACTGCGCTCTGAATGGCACAATATTACTGGTATCTGAATGGCATAATATTACTGGGCTCTGAATGGCACAATATTACTGGGCTCTGAATGGCACAATATTACTGGTATCTGAATGGCACAATATTACTGGTATCTGAATGGCAGAATATTAATGGTATCTGAATGGCACAATATTATGGGGCTCTGAATGGCACAATATTACTGGTATCTGAATAGCACAATATTACTGGGCTCGGAATGGCACAATATTACTGGTATCTGAATGGCACAATATTACTGTATCTGAATGGCACAATATCACTGGTATCTGAATGGCACAATATTACGGGGCTCTGAATGGCACAATATTACGGGTATCTGAATGGCACAATATTACTGGGCTCTGAATGGCACAATATTACTGGGCTCTGAATGGCACAATATTACTGGTATCTGAATGGCACAATATTACTGCGCTCTGAATGGCACAATATTAATGGTATCTGAATGGCATAATATTACTGGGCTCTGAATGGTACAATATTACTGGGCTCTGAATGCCACAATTACTGGGCTCTGAATGGCACAATATTACTTATATCTAAATGGCATAATATTACTGGGCTCTGAATGGTACAATATTACTGGGATCTGAATGGCACAATTACTGGGCTCTGAATGGCACAATATTACTGGGCTCTGAATGGCACAATACTACTGGTATATGAATGGCACAATATTACTGAGCTTTGAATGGCACAATATTACTGGTATCTCAATGGCATAATATCACTGGGCTCTGAATGGTACAATATTACTGGGCTCTGAATGGCACAATTACTGGGCTCTGAATGGCACAATATTACTTATATCTGAATGGCATAATATTACTGGGCTCTGAATGGTACAATATTAATGGGATCTGAATGGCACAATTACTGGACTCTGAATGGCACAATATTACTGGTATATGAATGTCACAATATTACTGACATCTGAATGGCACAATATTACTGGCATCTGAATGGCACAATAATCCTGGTATCTGAATGGCACAATATTACTGGTATTTGAATGGCACTATACTACTGGGCTCTGAATGGCACTATATTACTGGCATCTGAATGGCACAATAATTATGGCATCTGAATTGCACAATATTACTGGTATTTGAATGGCACAATATTCCTGGTATCTGAATGGCACAATATTATGGGACTCTGAATGGCACAATATTACTGGTATCTAAATGGTACAATATTACTGGGCTCTGAATGGCATAATATTACTGGGCTCTGAATGGCACAATATTACTGGGCTCTGAATGGCACAATACTACTGGTATATGAATGGCACAATATTACTGAGCTTTGAATGGCACAATATTACTGGTATCTCAATGGCATAATATTACTGGGCTCTGAATGGTACAATATTACTGGGCTCTGAATGGCACAATTACTGGGCTCTGAATGGCACAATATTACTTATATCTGAATGGCATAATATTACTGGGCTCTGAATGGTACAATATTAATGGGATCTGAATGGCACAATTACTGGACTCTGAATGGCACAATATTACTGGTATATGAATGTCACAATATTACTGACATCTGAATGGCACAATATTACTGGCATCTGAATGGCACAATAATCCTGGTATCTGAATGGCACAATATTACTGGTATTTGAATGGCACTATACTACTGGGCTCTGAATGGCACTATATTACTGGCATCTGAATGGCACAATAATTATGGCATCTGAATTGCACAATATTACTGGTATTTGAATGGCACAATATTCCTGGTATCTGAATGGCACAATATTTTGGGACTCTGAATGGCACAATATTACTGGTATCTAAATGGTACAATATTACTGGGCTATGAATGGCATAATATTACTGGGCTCTGAATGGCACAATATTACTGGGCTCTGAATTGCACAATTACTGTGCTCTTAATGGCACAATATTACTGGTATATGAATGGCACAATATTACTTGCATCTGAATGGCACAATATTCTTGGAATCTGAATGGCACAATATTCCTGGTATCTGAATGGCACAATATTACTGGTATTTGAATGGCACAATAATTATGGCACCTGAATGGCAAAATATTACCGTATTTGCTCGATTATAAGACGACCCTGATTATAAGACGACCCCCCAAACTTTGGATATTCCATTAGGAAAAAAACTAAAAGCCTGAATATAAGACTACCCTATAGGAAAAAAGTTCAACTTGTATATATTCACATGTAAATTGCTTTTTTAATAAAAAATTATGATATCAAAAAATTTATTTATAGTTTTTATTTCTTTTTATGTGCCAATGCTGCCTTTCTCTTTCCCTTGCCCCCATTTTTCTCTCTCTCTCCTCCCCTTAGTGTTGTCTCTCTCTCCCCCCTCCCTCCCCTTGTCTGTCTCTTAACCCCTCCCTCCCCTTGTCTCTGTCTCTTAACCCCTTCCCTCCCCTTGTCTCTGTCTCTTAACCCCCTCCCTCCCCTTGTCTCTTAACCCCTTCCCTCCCCTTGTCTCTGTCTCTTAACCCCTCCCCTTGTCTCTGTCTCTTAACCCCCTCCCTCCCCTTGTCTCTGTCTCTTAACCCCCTCCCCTTGTCTCTGTCTCTTAACCCCTTCCCTCTGTCTCTTAACCCCCTCCCTCCCCTTGTCTCTGTCTCTTAACCCCCTCCCTCCCCTTGTCTCTGTCTCTTAACCCCCTCCCTCCCCATGTCTCTGTCTCTTAACCCCTTCCCTCTGTCTCTTAACCCCCTCCCTCCCCTTGTCTCTGTCTCTTAACCCCTTCCTTCTGTCTCTTAACCCCCTCGCTCCCCTTGTCTCTGTCTCTCAACCCCCTCCCTCCCCTTGTCTCTGTCTCTTAACCCCTTCCCTCTGTCTCTTAACCCCCTCCCTCCCCTTGACTCTGTCTCTGCCCCCCTCCCTCCCCTTGTTTCTCTGTCCCACCCCCTCCCCTGTCTCTTGGCCCCGTCCCTCCCCCTCACCTTTAACTTGATCCCTGGTGGCTAGTGGGGGCAGCCGGGGGATGTCTGCACGATACGTGCAGACATCCTCCATGCTGCCCGACACGGTAGTCTATTATGACGGACAGCTGGTCCGTCATTATAGACTGCCGTGTCGGGCAGCAGGGAGGATGTCTGCACGTATCGTGCAGACATCCCCCAGCTGCCCGATTCTCCCTGGTGGCTAGTGGGGCAGCAGAGGATGTCTGCGCGATGAGCGAGACCTCCCCTGCTGCCGCCCGGCACGCTTGCCGGGACTTCTGTGACGAAAGCGGAAGTACCCGGCTTCATCACAGAAGCCTCGGCGGTCGTGCCGGGCAGCAGCAGGGAAGTCTGCGCTCATCGCACAGACATCCCCTGCTGTTAGAGAGGGGGATCCAGGTCCCCTGCAGCTCTGCTGGGGACCTGGATCCCAGTCTTATAGTCTGACCTCAATTTGAGGTCAGATTATAAGACGACCTCGATTATAAGACGAGGGGGATTTTTCTGATTTTTTTTTCTGAAAAAAACCTCGTCTTATAATCGAGCAAATACGGTACTTATATTTAAATGGCACAATATTCCTGGGATCTGAATGGCACAATATTACTGGTATTTGAATGGCACAATATTACTGGGCTCTGAATGGCGCAATATTACTGGGCTCGGAATGGCACAATATTACTAGGCTCTGAATGGCACAATATTACTGGGCTCTGAATGGCACAATATTACTGGGCTCTGAATGGCACAATTACTGGGCTCTGAATGGCACAATATTACTGGTATATGAATGGCACAATATTACTTGCATCTGAATGGCACAATATTCCTGACATCTGAATGGCAAAATATTCCTGGTATCTAAATGGCACAATATTACTGGTATTTGAATAGCACAATATTACTGTTCTCTGAATGGCACAATATTACTGGCATCTGAATGGCACAATAATTATGGCATCTGAATGGCACAATATTAATTATATTTGAATGGCACAATATTCCTGGTATCTGAATGGCACAATATTACTGGCATCTGAATGGCACAATATTACTGGTATCTGAATGGCACAATATTCCTGGTATCTGAATGGCACAATATTACTGGTATTTCAATGGTACAATATTCCTGGTATCTGAATGGCACAATATTCCTGGTATTTTTCAGATTTTTTTTTCTGAAAAAAACCTCGTCTTATAATCGAGCAAATACGGTACTTATATTTAAATGGCACAATATTCCTGGGATCTGAATGGCACAATATTACTGGTATTTGAATGGCACAATATTACTGGGCTCTGAATGGCACAATAATTATGGCATCTGAATGGCACAATATTAATTATATTTGAATGGCACAATATTCCTGGTATCTGAATGGCACAATATTACTGGCATCTGAATGGCACAATATTACTGGTATCTGAATGGCACAATATTACTGGTATCTGAATGCACAATATTCCTGGTATCTGAATGGCACAATATTACTGGTATTTCAATGGTACAATATTCCTGGTATCTGAATGGCACAATATTCCTGGTATCTGAATGGCACAATATTACTAGTATTTGAATGGCACAAAATTACTAGTATTTGAATGGCATAATATTACTGGTATCTGAATGGCACAATATTACTGGTATCTGAATGGCACAATATTACTGACATCTGAATGGCACAATATGACTGGGCCCTGAATGACACAATATTACTGGTATCTGACTGGCACAATATTACTGGGCTCTGAATGGTACAATATTACTGGTATCTGAAAGTCACAATATTACTGGGCTCTGAATGGCACAATATTACTGGGCTCTGAATGGCACAATATTACTGGTATCTGAATGGCACAATATTACTGGCCTCTGATTGGCACAATATTACTGGCCTCTGAATGGCACAATATTACTGGTATCTGAATAGCACAATATTACTGGTATCTGAATGGCACAATATTACTGGGCTCTGAATGGCACAATATTACTGGTATCTGAATGGCACAATATTACTGTGCTCTGAATAGCACAATATTACTGGTATCTGAATGGCATAATATTACTGGGCTCTGAATGGTACAATATTACTGGGCTCTGAATGGCACAATTACTGGGCTCTGAATGGCATAATATTACTGGGCTCTGAATGGTACAATATTGCTGGGCTCTGAATGGCACAATTTTACTAATATATGAATGGCACAATATTACTGACATCTGAATGGCACAATATTCCTGGCATCTGAATGGCACAATATTCCTGGTATCTGAATGGCACAATATTACTAGTATTTGAATGGCACTATACTGCTGGGCTCTGAATGGCACTATATTACTGGCATCTGAATGGCACAATAATTATGGCATCTGAATTGCACAATGTTACTGGAATTTGAATGGCACAATATTCCTGGTATCTGAATGGCACAATATTCCTGGTATCTGAATTACACAATATTATGGGGCTCTGAATGGCACAATATTACTGGTATCTGAATGGTACAATATTACTGGGCTCTGAATGGCATAATATTACTGGGCTCTGAATGGCACAATATTACTGGGCTCTGAATGGCACAATTACTGGGCTCTGAATGGCACAATATTACTGGTATATGAATGGCACAATATTACTTGAATCTGAATGGCACAATATTCCTGGCATCTGAGTGGCACAATATTCCTGGTATCTGAATGGCACAATATTACTGGTATTTGAATGGCACAATATTACTGTTCTCTGAATTGCACAATATTACTGTTATCTGAATGGCACAATAATTATGGCATCTGAATGGCACAATATTACTTATATTTGAATGCACAATATTCCTGGTATCTGAATGGCACAATATTACTGGCATCTGAATGGCACAATATTACTGTCATCTGAATGGCACAATAATTATGGCATCTGAATGGCACAATATTACTTATATTTGAATGGCACAATATTCCTTGTATCTGAATGGCACAATATTACTGGCATCTGAATGGCACAATATTACTGGTATCTGAATGGCACAATATTCCTGGTATCTAAATGCACAATATTCCTGGTATCTGAATGGCACAATATTACTAGTATTTGAATGGCACAATATTACTAGTATTTGAATGGCATAATATTACGGGTATCTGAATGGCACAATATTCCTGGTATCTGAATGCACAATATTCCTGGTATCTGAATGGCACAATATTCCTGGTATTTGAATGGCACAATATTCCTGGTATGTGAATGGCACAATATTCCTGGTATCTGAATGGCACAATATTACTAGTATTTGAATGGCACAATATTACTAGTATTTGAATGGCATAATATTACTGGTATCTGAATCGCACAATATTACTGGCATATGAATGGCACAATAATACTGGCATCTTAATGGCACAATGGTATTGGCATCTGGCACAATAATACTGCCAAATTGGCTGTGGCTTATTAATGACAAAAGGATACTGGCATATAATTAGTAAAATTGGCTGTTATAGAGAGAGAGAGATGTCCGTTTATATAGAAATGTATTATTTTAGAATTGTACAATGGTCACCTTGTGGGGCTCCTGTGTGTTGCCTAATTAATGGCAGTCCCATGTGTGCATAATTATGGGGCACTTGTGTGTGGCATATTTATTGGGCCCCAGGTGTGGCATAATTAAGGGACTCTTTTGTGTGGCATAATTATGGGGCACCTGTGTGTGTGTGGCATAATTAATTGGGCAGAGGTGAGGCATAAATAGTGGGCCTCTGGTGTGGCATAATTTATGGGTCTCTGGTGTGGCATAATTTATTATGCTCTGGTGTGGCACAATTTATAGGGCTCCTGTGTGTGTCATAGTTATGGGGCTCCTGTGTGTGTCATAGTTATGGGGCTCCTGTGTGTGTCAAAGTTATGGGGCTCCTGTGTGTGGCATAGTTAATAGGCCATCTAACTGACATTACTAAGGAATCTGTTTGGCATTGTATTGGAGTAAATCCAGGGGGATGACACCATGAGTTTCCGCACAGGTTGGCACCAACCCTAGTGACGCCCTTGGGCATAGGAGTGAGACTACCATTTCCCCTCTGGAGGCGTTTAGCTGCCGAAATGTTGAAAGCAAAAATTGGGTACACTGACCGATTTTCATTCTGATTCTGAGGTCTCTGAGTAGCCTGAATTTTAGGCTATTCAAAACACTAATGTGATCCGAAGTGTTCCGAAACTTTGAGCTCTGATTTTCAAAATGAAAATAAGAGCTATATTGAGGAAAGCCTTGACTGTTTAACTCCAGTTATGTTAGTTTACAGTCTTGTCTAAATACCTTATTTAAGGATGCTGACAGATGTGTTACTTTCAGGGCCGGTGCAAGGATTTTTGTCTACACTGGTGAAGATGCATTTTGGTGCCCCCCTCCTCTGACCTGACACGCCTCCCACACCACCAACCCTCCATAGATTTTATACATAAAGTATAATGTATATTGTGAAAAAGAAATACATCTAAATATTCAACTCGAATGCTTTAAATTTGTCACACATTGACACCCTAGCACACATTGGAACCCTTAAACACAAAGACACCCTTGCAGTCACACACACAATGACACAGTTACCACTTACAGACACACCCTTACACAGACACAGTGTCACACTTACACACACACACACACCATTACACAGACACTGTGACACACTTACACACACACGCTTACACAGACATAGTGAAACACTTACACACACCCTTACACAGACACGGTGACACACTTACACACACTCTTACACATACACAGTGACACACTTACACACACATAGACAGTGACACACTTACAGACACCTTTACATAGACAGTGACACACTTACAGACACTTCTATACAGACTGTGACACACTTACCGACAACTTTACACAGACAGGGACACACTTACAGACACGTTTATACAGACAGCGACACACTTACAGACACCTTTACACAGATAGTGACACACACACTTACCACTTACACACACAGTGACACACACAGTAACACCCATACACTCATAACCTGAAACATACTTACCACTTACACTTGTTTCTTTTCTTTTTAATAAAAAAACAACAACTTTGCTGTTTGTTCTCCTCCCTGCTCTTCTACCTTCTATAGCAGGGAGGAGGACTGTTCAGACGGTGTCTGCCTCTTAGCTTTGAAGAGGCAGAATACCGGAACTCCACTTCTTATGAGTGCTGGAAGTCACTTGACATCCAGCACTCCCACAGTGTCACAGCGCGAGGGTGTGGAGCATGCACCCCTCGCGCTGCACTCACTCCCCAAGCAGCAGGTGTGATTAAAGTGTCGGTGGCAGCAAGCGATTACGGCAACGATTTCACTAAAATACTGCCATCTGGGGAATAAGCCTCACTTCTACATTGTAGGGCCGGCTCTGGGACAAGTGGATTTTGATTTTCCCGCCCCCCTCATTGTGGCTACTTTATGCCAATAGTACATAGGTAACCAAATGTTATAATGTGGCTCCTATAACTATACTGTATAGTTAGCCTTATATTAATAGTGGTACAGCATAGTTCAACTATATAGTTGAAAATGAGACCAAGAAATGAGCCTCGAGTTAAGCAACCTCAATAGTGTAGATATCTGAGATCGGGGCCATGTTAGCTTTTTATTAAAGCATCATGGGAAATGTAGTAAACAGCAAAATAAACCTTTCTTTTTTTATTATAAAAAGATAATGAGAGCTCCCTCCCAAATTCCTACCTTCTTGATGTGCTCAGTTGTTGAAAACGTAATTTCTTCCCTGTTAGTCCCTGAAAGGTTCTTCCCTTGGTCAACATCAGTGGCGGTGATGGAGCTGCAGGTCTTTGCTTCTTCCGACAGAGATCTCCACCTGTAAAATGCAGTCATTATTCTACCAGATAAAGCCCTGGAGTATACATTTTCATAGCAATCCCTGAAAAAACAGCAATGTGGTCACCCTAATGTTTAGATTAAATAGTCATTTTTTAAAGTTTCTTTATTTTTTTGAAAAACCCATGCAGACAGTATTATACATGAAAAAAAATCAAGCATAGACACACAAAAACGCCATTCAGATAGCCTTATACAAAACAAGCAAACACAGCTGTATTCGTAAACTCTGTATCCCTTACAAAATCAATAAAAAATGATTTAAAAAAACATGCAAACACAGACAGAAAATTGATCATGCTTACAGTTAGAAACAGCAGCATTATTATGTGGTTGGGCATTTAAAAAATGGGCCAGAAAATGTAATTTCTGCAAATGGACATGCAATTCATGCTTGAGAAATTGATACTACTACTGATGGATAAAAAGCAATTGCTGTGTTTCACATGTGTTTGTTAGACCCTCACCTTTGAAAAATTAGTCCGGTGTTATCTGACTCTGTGTATGGCAAATGAAAGTACAGTGCATTATCACTGAGCTACAAGTAGGGTCAAACCAATAGAGCAATGCATGAAGGTCGTCAATTAGAGGTTTCCATTTACTTCATGACCAGGGAGCAAGCCAGGAAATCCTGTGTATACTAAACCATAATCAATGTGGAAGTAGAAAATAAATTCTCTTCAACATATTAGTATTGATGATTGTGCACAAATTGCCAGTTTAGACAACATAAGTGAAATTACTTGAAGAAACATTTCATTAAAACACCTCTTCTGTGTTTCTATTTCCATCTCATTTTTCTCCTTGTGAAACCCTCAAAACTAAGCAATTTGGTACATGTTGTTGTTCTGCTGTATGCATTAATTGCTCAATAAAAAACGAAATTACAGAGAGAGAGGATTAATAACAAGATGTCTTTTGTTTGACAATTTGTTTGCATTAGTTTAATTGAAAGGGTTATATACAGCAATGTATTTTTTGTAATTAGTTTACATTGTTAACTAAAGAAAAAATAACATGCCCCACACAACCATACTTATATTTAAACAGGAGGTTTTGGCCTGTACAATTTAGCACTCTATTAGAAGGCAACAGAAATCACTCAGTTATTATCAGCATTCAAGTCCCAAAATACTTGTACATGGATGATATTGGAGCCAACTTCTACATCTCCGTATAATATCCAAGAATTACTCTGGACCCCACCAACACCCAAAACTGACTTACAAATTACCAACCGCCAAATGGGTTTTGGCACTATGGGAAGTGAACATACAAATACTTCTCCCATTCTTCGATTCGCTGTCTGTATCCCCATTATCAATACGCTCACATCTCACCAAAAATCTACCCCTTAACATTTGTAAAGAAAAAGGAATAAAAAAATAGGACAAATCCTGACCATCAAGTATATGTCCTCTTTTCAAGCCCTACAAACAAACTGCACTTACTCCAGACTCTACACTCACATTTTAATATTCCCTAATAAGCTAAAAGAGCCATTTCCAATTTTTACAATTCATTAATCTCCCACAGTGCAAAAGTTGAAATATTTAATGGTCTGAGTAACCTATTAAAGAAAACGCACTCTGTAAATGTAACAGTGATGGCATTCATGAAAATGTAATTCTGATGAACTCCTTTTTTCATAACAATGGAGGCAGTGTGTAAAGGCAATTACTAAAAGTAATCTAATGAGAATATTCAAATGGTTTCCATGGTGACTGAACCACTTTTAGAACTTTGCTCCACATGTATACACAACACCCTATATCAGGAGTGGCTAGGGTTGCCACTTGATGGCAACCGGTCAGGTGGCAACCCTAGGAGTGGCCAACGTGTGGCCGGTTTGACAGCAATATGTGGCCCAGCTAACTTAACTGCACATGTTTTCATTAGCCTTTTAAATGTATACTTTTGTTTGAATACAGTTAATTTAGACTTGTTTTGAACATCTTTTGTATAACTGATAAATAATCAAAAATTTTCTATGGCAAACAACATAACTGTAAACATGACAAATTAATGTGGTCCAGCACAGGCATTTCTTATGTGGGCCACTTCAGAAAAAACTTGGACTCCCCTGCCTTGTATGGTCAGAAAAATGTCTGTGAAATGGTAAATATAATTGCACAAGTGGTGTTTTTCTCAATATTTGGATTTTTTTTTTTTTACATTCCAAAGCATTCAAAAAGCCTGTGGGTTTTAATAGAATCTACCCCTAAAAGGTGAAATACATTTTTCAAAAGTGACAAATGCTTTGTGAAAGTCTTTTGGTTTAGGTCACTGAAAAGTCTGCATGTAATTCCGTAAAAAAAGGTGTTCAAAACTATGCAATTCTATTTTGTTTTCTCAATTTATTTTCCATACAATGGAAAACAAGTTAGGCTGATGGGACAATCATTCCTTGGTCTGTGATTAAGTGGACATAATGAGCAAGTTTTCTAAGTGGCACATTTATGGAACTATTTGATTACCTTATACTTTTGGATCCCTCAAGTCCCCTTTATTCTAAGCCTTTATGTTTATTCTACTTTACTCTGTCACTTTACCTTTTACAACCTGTCTGGTTCTTCATTCAGTGGTCATAGTTAATGTCATTTTTGGGGCTTTTATTACTAACTTTTATTTCAATGTCCAATCTGTGATATTTTGGAAAGTTCAATGAATAAGTGCACTATATAAGATATGCAAAATTCTACCATAAAAGATGAAGACAGATGTCAACTGAAGCAATCTAACCATATTTGTAATTGGGCAAACAATGCTTATTTGTGGATTAAGTACATAGGCAACAGTTACTTTGCTGCTCATTATGTAATCCAGGACTACAGAGTAACGTACAGTATAAAGAATGAGGCCCATTATATAATTTATACTCATACAATTATTCATGTTGGGATGATGCACTGCATTTGGCCAAAAATCCCCATTCAAGTCTTTACGGCTCTTTATAGTCAATATATTATTTTGTAAGTCTTTTTGTTGTTGTGGCACAAGTGATGCAACTTTGGGTAAACCCCCCCCCCCCCCCACAAAAGATATATTGTTACAACTGTTAATTCATCTCTTAAGATGTCCCTGTCTAATGTGCAAAAAATATAAAAGAAGTCTGAATAAAACAACTCTTGAACACAAAAGGGACATATAAAACAATGAACCATACAGTAGTGTAGCGTGTAACTTTCATTGTGCACACAATAACTCTTCTGCTTCTTGAAAAGTGCTGTATAGTAAGGTCATAAGGTAAAAGGGGGATAATTGCTAAAGCATCTTTCAAGGAAATTGATCATTTTTGTTATATATCTTTAAAATGCAGTAGGGTCATGTAATTCATTATTATGGCAACAGTAATTGCAAATGTTATACTTCTAAAAAACACTTGATTGTTTAGATGCAATTTTGGAGATGTTCTGAAATGCTCGGAATTGAACAGGCGTCTCTTAAAGTGAGAGTATATTGAAGATGTAAATTTACAAAATAGAAAACACAACCTAATATGCTGGACCATTTACACTTACCTTCCGTATTTCCCCAAAAATAAGACCACCATAAAATAAGCCCTAGCATGATTTTTATGATGCTTGCTATATGAGCCATACCCCAAAAATAAGCCCTACCACAAAAATAAGCCCCAGTTGATATCTCAAGCTTTAAGAAGTGGCAGCAGTCCCTATGCACTGTGAGATGCAGAGAGGTACGCATATAGGAAGCTGCCTTGCCAGATATGGCATTAAGTCATAGACATGTGCAAAACTAACATTTTGGTTTAGTTTTCGTCCATTCGGACGAAAATGTTATTTATTTCATCTAAAATGAATTTTGTTCATTACTGCATTCGTTTCAGACGAAATTCTTTCATTATTTTCGACGTTCGGTTTATAGACTTTCGGTTTATAGAATACATGTAATGCTATTGCTGTTCTATAAACCGAAAGTCTATAAACCGAACATCGTTCGGTTTATAGACTTTCGGCTTATGGAATACATGTAATACTATTGGCTATCTATAAACCGAACTAGAGTCCCCATTCTAAGGAATAGGTCAATTGACCTATTCGTATGAATGGGGACTCTATTTCGGTTTATGGAATAGCAATAGCATTACATGCATTCCATAAACCGAAAGTCATTAATTATGTCGGTTTATGGAATGTATGTAATGCTATTGGCATTCTATAAACCAACTCTATTTCGGTTTATAGAATGCCAATGGCACGAATGGACAAATGGACGAATGATTTTCGTTTATTAACCATTCGTTCATTCGGCTTTCGTTAGTTTAGCATTTTCGTTATTCGTTTTTCGGACGAAAATGCTATTTTCGGACGAAAATGCATTCGTCCAAAAACGAATGCACATGTCTATTAAGTCATGTCTGTAATTTTTCTCTCCTGAACCCAGGAAATCCTGGTATGGTGCTGAGAGCCTGAGGTAAGCCCTGTGTGTGCAATGTAATGCTTTGGGGGTACTGTGAGTGCAATCTAAGAGCTGGGGGTCCTGTGAGTGCAATGTAAGAGCTGGGGTCCTTTGAATGCAATCTAAAAAAAAATTAAAAAGCATGATTGCTTCTTTTAGAACAAAAAGTAATATAAGACCAGGTATAATTTCGGGGGGAAAACTGTAGTAATCTCAGGCAGGTTCTTCCCAGGTAAGGGACACCAATGTCCATGGCAAGGTCTGGGAAGTCATTATAAAAACTATGAATTGGACAGCACACCAGAACTGACATATGTAATATAGAGCACTAAAGGAGTGACCAAAATTTACAAACAATGTAATACATAAAGAAGTCAATGTGAAAACATAAAACACAATATCTAATTTATTTTCAAATTTTAAATTAGCTTATATGAAAATATTGCAGAATTAGTCACAATATATGGCCATATTTTGCTTTGCCCATCAGTGGTGTATCTTGGTTTTGTGCTGCCCTAGGCAGACAAAATTCAGGCAACCCCTTACCCATGCTGCACACGCACGACATGCCCCATAACCCACATCATCCCATTACATGACCCTATAACATGCCTCCATCACCCCCATTACATGCCCCATCACCCCCATTACATGCCTCCATCACCCCCATTGCATGCCCCATTGGCCCCATTATATGTCTCCATTGCCTCCATCAGCCCCATTCCATACCTCCATCACCCCCATCACCCACATCGTATGCCTCCATCACCCCATTACATACACCATCACCTCCATTACATGCCCCATCACCCCAATTAAATGCCTCCATCACCCCATTACATGCCCCATCACCCCCATTACATGCCACTATTACCCCCATTACATGCCCCCTCATCGTTCGGTTTATAGACTTTCGGCTTATGGAATACATGTAATACTATTGGCTATCTATAAACCGAACTAGAGTCCCCATTCTAAGGAATAGGTCAATTGACCTATTCGTATGAATGGGGACTCTATTTCGGTTTATGGAATAGCAATAGCATTACATGCATTCCATAAACCGAAAGTCATTAATTATGTCGGTTTATGGAATGTATGTAATGCTATTGGCATTCTATAAACCAACTCTATTTCGGTTTATAGAATGCCAATGGCACGAATGGACAAATGGACGAATGACCCCCATTACATGCCCCCTCATCCCAGGACTTATCCTGATCCCTGTTGGCTAGTGGCAGGCAGCATGGTGTCGCGATCAGGCTGCTTGTGCGTTTTTTTCTTGGGTTTTTTTTTTTTACTGTTGCCACCCCCTGACATTTTCTGCTCTAGGCATTCGCACTGTAGCCCATCACTACCCCAAAGTACTCAACACTTTGGTGAGTCCTATATCTGAATCTAGAGATAGGATTTCTCGTTTTTGTATGTATAAATGAAGCCTGACCAGCTTCTGGGAGTGCACCCCATCCACTCACAGATGCTCTGTATATGATGTCCAGTGAAATTGTATACATTATAGTTCAAGACAGATTGTGTGAAATATTCAGTTTCATGTAAGTACGATAAAGAGATAGGACTCACCAAGTTTGGAGTACTTTTAAAATGGAAAATAATTTCAAATTTAAAAAATAACTTAGATAATATGTTGTATAGTTGCACACTGACTCCTTTATGTATTGCATTGTTTGAAGGTCATATAACATTATACAAATTATATGTGTCCACACTGAATAATGGTGGAGTTTACCCCTAATTTTGCCCCCCAGATTATAATCTACTGCAGATACTTTATCTTCTCTCTTTTGCTACCTTCTGCCTTCCTCTTTATGACTGTCTCTTCCTTGACATTTTTGGTAGCCCATGCTGCCTGTGGTCAGGAAAATTCTAAGATAGACTTGGATAGTGAGAAACTTGTGAAACATTTTCAAAATTATAACGTATGGGAACATTTTGAAAGATTATCAACATTAAGCTATTTGTCCATTAAATGTTTTAGGATGTCCCACATTTTGGGCTTAAAGAGTAAGTGATTTATCATAAATATTTAGCGCTTACTACTTCTAATTTAACATTGGCAAATTAATTTCCTATATTTTAGATAAACATGTACACCATGAGAACTTTTTTTTCCGAAAATGTTTTATTGAGTTTTCGTCATATAATATTTATTTTTATTTTTATCACTATAACTATTTGCAACCAGGGCCCATAGCTTAGCAACTATAGACTCCATGTATATAACAGCAGGACTTGTCAGTCACTTAATAACACCAGGAAATTAGTGCAACAGGGTGTAGGATCGGGGAGAGGTACAGTGAGAAGGGACCAGCTCAATACTGATAACCATGAAAGATAACCGTGAGGATGTTTCCATGCCACCCCCACCTTAGAACGGAGGGTACAGTGGTCTAGAACGGCCTAGTAAGGGCCATGGCCATCTTTATGACCGTCACTCAGTGTGCACAAAGCAGGGATGCAAGCTCTTTTCCGTCTGTGAGTTCCAGCCAATAGAACCATGTCATCCTGTATTTGGCACCCTGTGCGGAGGAGGTGAGCAAAAGATCTTCCCAGTTTCTCAGTTCTTCAACCTTAAGAACCCACTCCTGAAGAGTGGGGGAGGGGTTTGAGGATTCCCGATGTAAGGGTATTAAAAGTTTAGCTGCATTGAGCAAATGTCTGAGAATCGATTTTTTGTATTGGGAGATGGATTGGTCTGTGTGGTGTAAAAGATATGTGGCGGGTGTAAACGGAGCAGTTATGCTCAGTTTAGTTATCACGTCTCGTACCCCCTTCCAGAATTCCTGTATCAGGATGCAGCACCACCAAATGTGAAGCATTGTGCCCCTCTCCTTCCAACACCTCCAGCAGGTCTCTGGTATATCAGGGTTTATCTTGTTTAGCAATGAGAGAGTTTTGTACCACATTGAAAGTAATTTATAGGCATTTTCCTGAGCAACTGTAAACTGTAAAATCGTATCCCACTGTTTGGCAGTCAGCTGTATCCCTAAGGCCTTTTGACAGTAAAAGCTAGAGATGGATCATCAGCAGGGGGCATCAGTTCCCTGTATAGCATTGAAATGTCGTGTGGGGGTATGTCGAGTTACGTACAAATATGTTCCATATATGTGAGTCCCCTAGTCAGGTTGTGTTGTTGAGGAAGTGAGCTGAGTGTTTTAATTGCGTGTATCTCAGTGTGTGTTCGGGAGTATCCAATGGTCGAATTGAGTTACTGTCCATTATGTCCCGCAACTGTCCCATCTCGGAAATGGGGAATATAGTGCCTACGGATCTGTCCCTAACCGGAGGGAATGCTTTGTTATACCATAGGAGGCTGAGGTGGGAGAAGAAGGTCGAGAGTCGACCTTTATGGCAGTACCTATGCCATATTGTCAGGGAAGCAGAAATAAACAGATGGGCGCGGGCATGCTCCCTGCCTATTTCCGGCGCCAGCCAAGGCAGAGCCTTCACGGGCATATTTAGCAGAAAATTCTCCAGATCTACCCACCGTTTGGAGAGTAGAGAATGCGACCAATCAACAATCCTAAGCATATGTGTGGCCACATAATATTTGTGTAGGTCTGGTAATGCCAGGCCCCCCCTGGTTCTGGTAGAGTCAAGTAGTCATGTCTGAGCCCTTTTAAGGGTGTGGAAAAAAAAGTGGTAGGATTGGAATAGTCTGGAACAGGAACAGTAATCTGGGCAGAATATTAATTTTTACAGCAATTATCCGTCCCTGCCAGGTGAGTGAAGGTGTTTCCCCACGTTGCCAGTTCATCTGTAATCTTTCGGGTCAGTGGTTTGAAATTTTGGTGGTATTGGGCAGATAAATCAGACGTAATCCAAATTCCTAAATATTTGATTTTATCATATGTGCCATAGGAAAAGGAAAGCCCCTTTAAGTGTCTCAAGTTGTGGAGTAGTCTTTGTTAATGTCAGAACTTCTGATATCAGTATATTAATTTTCAGATTGGAAATCCATCCAAATGATTTAAACACGTTGATTAGGATGAGCAGAGTCATTTCAGGTATTGTAACAAAGAATAACATATCGCCCGCGTACGCGGCCACTTTGTGGTGCACGTTTGTAGTGGTCAAACCCCTAATATCAGGGTGTTGTCTAATCTTTTCCAGGAATGGTTCCAGGGAGACAGCGAAGAGCAATGGGGAGAGCAGGCACCCCTATCTAGTGCAGTTAGATATTATTATGCGCTGTGAGAGGGTTCCGTTCACCTGAACCAAGGACCTAGGAGAGGAATAAAGGCCCATATACAAGAGAGTTCTCCACAGGAAAGGCCATGCCACCCTATCAAAAGCCTTTACGGTATCCGGAGATAGGTGCAACATCCGCAGGTCACCTCTATGGGCAGTGTGGATGGCCGCTAATACTCATCATGTTCTAAAGAAAAGTACAAAAAGTGCACTAAAGATAAACTGTGGTAAGTGAGCAAATAATAAAACACCTTATAGGTGAGTATATGGTGATGATATAATTGAAGAAATAGAAGCTGGGGGAGGCTGCAGCAACTCCCCTCTATGTATGCACTCACAGAACTCCCAAGGGAAAAATTACTTTTCACAGAGACACACTGTGTACACAGGGGATAATCTTTGGTTCTTCCAGGTTCTCTATCCTCCACTCGTACAGCTCAAAGTGTAGGAAAATAAATGCCCACAGATGGAGTTAAGGTAAGACAAGTTGAAGCCCAGTGTAGGGGCGAAACGCGTAGCGTTCCTGGACATACCTGCATCCTTTTTTTATTTGCTTGCCTTGTATCCCTGCTGCTGCTGAAAGGACTCTGTTTTCCCAGACTGTGTGGCCCACTGATTCTGCGCAACTTAGAGATCCTATGTGTAAGCAGATATTGTTTTCTTATTAAATTTTGTACTTATCTTACCTTAACTCCATCTCTTTTCCTACACTTTGAGCTGTACGAGTGGAGGATAGAGAACCTGGAAGAACCAAAGATTATCCCCTGTGTACACAGTGTGTCTCTGTGAGAAGTCATTTTTCCCTTGGGAGTTCTGTGAGTGCATAAATAGAGGGGAGTTGCTGAAGCCTCCCCCAGCTTCTATTTCTTCAATTATATCATCACCATATACTCACCTATAAGGTGTTTTATTATTTGCTCACTTACCACAGTTTATCTTTAGCGCACTTTTTGTACTTTTCTTTCTTATTTGTTTTTATTGTGTGTTAATAAGGGACACACTGCTTTTAGTGCAGCTTGGTTTTGTGAATTTAGCGCTGTCATCACCATATTGTATCACTCATCATGTTCTCCCTAGCTTCTCTCCCTGTAACAAACCCAACCTGATCTGAATGGATCAGGGATGGGACAAACCGCTGGAGGCTAAGGGCTAGCAACTTGGCCAGTAGCTTGATGCCCGTGTTTAGGAGTGGTATGGGCTGATAGTTCTGTGGTGCTGTCCTGTCTTTTGCCTCTTTCGAGCTCACTGTTATGGTGGCAGTTAGGGTGTGAGGGTCAAGGGGGGGTCCTGTCAGGAGAGAATTATATAGCTGTACCATGTGTGGCAGAAGTGTTTGTAGTATTAGAGCGGCAAGCAGCCTGGGCCTGGGCACTTCCCGAAGGCCCAGTGTTTAACTGCCAGCTCTTCTATGGTGATAGGCTCTTCTAGAATGTCCATTTGGGCTGCTGTTAGTTTTCGGGTGATGGCACCCTGTAAATACTCCTCGGTTTGTGTCATGCGTGGGTCTGTGGGGGACGACATGGGAGTGGCCGGAATGTTGTATAGGTTGCTGTGATATTGTTGAAAAATGTCTGCTATTTTACTGGGCAGATACTGCAAATGACCCTTAGAGTCGTGCATACTTGTGATGCATGCCTTCTGCTTACGCTTTCGAAAGTGTACACGTCAGCAGTCATCCGCACTTGCTCCCTCTCACTTGAAAGATGGGCTTTGAAATCTTAAATGTCCATTCTATTTTAGAGTTCAGTAAGGTCCCGCCTTACAGTGATGAGCTCAGAAAGAATAGTAGTGTCCAGAATGCATTTTTGTTGGGTTTCTAGTGCTGAGACCCTCTGTGCAAGGTCCACTATGCGTTGGTTGTGTTCTTTCTTACATTTAGAGGCCAAGGAGATAAGAGTGCCTCTGATGGTGCATTTATGTGCTCCCATATGGCGGGTAGAGGCACACCAGGTGTCATATTTTTGTAAAAATAGTGTTGGAGGTGCGTTTTGATTGTCTGATCATGTTGTCTGATCAAAGAAAAAAGAGCTGTATCCAGGTCTCACTGTTATCTTGGCAAATTTATCTGTAGTTATATGGCTGATTGCTGAATGCTTCACTTGAACGCTGGGCAACCCGCACCCATAGATAGATAAACTGAAGCAATGTAATGCGGAGTGACCAAACCAAGCAGTAAAAGTTGTATCCAACTAGTGTAAGTTCTTACAAAGTAAACAGTGGCTAGCAATCCTAAAATACCACAACATACAGAAAGGATCCGCCTAACGCATTTCGTGCAGGCTGGCACTTATCGGTTAGGAGAGAGTCATTGAGCCTCCAGGTAAGATCAGTCCTGGCGTGTAGTGGAGATTCTAGGGTCATGAGCAAGGGTGCATAGTCGCTTCACATTATGGAGCCAGATCGAATGTCACGTATAAGATGCAGTTTGCCGTAAGAAATAAAAAAATAGTCCAGTCTGGAATAAGAGTCGTGCACATGTGAGTAAAATGAGTAATCACCGTCTGTGGGATGTACAGCCCTCCACGCGTCCAAGACCAGGAGGTTAGAGAATTTCAGTCTCATGTTTCGGATAGTGCATAATGGTATATGACTGTGGCCAGAGGATGTGTCAAGCTTAGGATGCATGGTTGTGTTTGGGTCTCCCCCAATACCAACACTCCTTCTCAGAAGTCGTGTGTGCATCTCTGTATATAGGAAAAACAGGTGTGTTGTTGAGCATTAGGCAAATAAATATTTACAAATGTGAACACAATGGTGGCAATTGTACCTTTAACCATCAAGCACCTGCCCGCAGTGTCTTTCCAGAGATCAGTCAGTTGGAACAGGGTGCGTTTAGAGAAAAGAATTTCCACTTCCTTAGATTTAGAATCAGGGGAATGACTATAGTACCCAAGGGAGTAGTGCCCATTGGTAAATTGTGGTGCCAGACCCTCCCGAAAATGTGTCTCTTGTACGAAGACTACATTAGACTTATTGGTCTGGAAGTCTCTGAGGGCCCTGGCCTACTTACAAGAGGAGTTGAGGCCCTTAGCATTAATGGTCATAACCACCACATCTGCCATTGAGGCGCGGGACATGGTGGGTATGTATTGGCTGCATAGGGTACCAAGGGATTGGGTGAGTTTAGGAAACACAGAAATAAGAACAATCAAGAAATATATACAAATAATGGCACTAACAGCCAATATGGTGGGTAGTGTGCCTGTTTTGTAGAGCACGGCACCCAGACTAAATAAGGAACACCGGGGATACAAAAAACGTTTTTTCCCCTATAGGGGAGGCATGGTTCCAAAATTAGGGTAGAGATTAGCCTCAGTCAGTCACTAACTCGAAGGCAGGAAACTATTCGGATAAAAGTTGGTATCTGAGTGTGGCACTCGCTCGGAGCCCGCCTAAACAGCACATAACAGAAACTTTTGTAAGAACAAGAATACGTGAGGTTTACACAACTAACAGCGATCAACAGTAAATGGGCAAGGGGAAAATCGACAACCTGGCTTGGGTAGATAGCACTGTGTGCTTTCATTTACGTCCCCACGAGGGGGGATGGGACGAGGAACCCTGGCGTATCCATCATCGGGGCCAAATCTTTGTTCGTACATCCCGGGAGGGATAAACGTTTTATGGCAGCAAGATGGAATGTAACGGGAGGGATGGCAAGGGGGTCCAGTAGGTGATTAGTCCAGCAGTGGTAGGGATGTTGCAGTAGCCACACAAGTTACATCTACAAGAGTGTTACCTCTAGTAGCAAATAGAAAGGTGGGTTGGTAAGTCATGCAGCCATGTTAATGGGGTCATCGGTGACTGTGCACAGCCGTACATTTTCAGGTGCCCCCCTGGCGAGCGGTGCAGTGAATTATTAAACCCCACAGCTGAGTAAATATCAGGTCATGTGTTCACTGTTCCACAGCATTTGTCCCCATCACACCTTAAAATGTATACTAAGTCTCTTCCATGGCCAGTCAGGACGGTCGCATGGACAATAATAAACACAATATTATAAATAAAGGTAGAAAGATCTGCTACTCCCCAAAGTAGCTTGCGTCGACGGTCCTAAGAGGGTAGCTTTGTGGGTACAATGGATTTCACTCCTCCTGTGCCGCTCTAGCTTCCTGACGGGTATCTATGTGGGTGCAGTTGCACGACATGAGGCCTCTTCCCTCTGCCACCTGGAAGGTAGGGTCAGCGGTTGCAGGCCTAGGCTCAGCAGGAAAGCAGGTGTATCCTCTGGGCCTCAAATGACAAACGAGTCCGAGCCCTGGAGTAAATTCAGGCTGAAAGGGTGGCCCCCTGGTATGCAATATGTTTGTCGCATAGCTGTGCTGTGATAAGGGTCAATGCTCTCCGGCCTTGCAAAGTCAACCATGAAAGGTCCTGGTAAAGCTCAACTTGATTGCAAGCTGATTTTCGAAGTTCCATCTGCGGGAGTTTGGGACTGCGGCCATGATGGATTCTTTTCTGGTGTAACTGTGCATGCAGCAGATAATGTCGCATGGGGGGGGGGGGCGCGTTTTCTGGGGCTCTGGGTCTCAGGGCCCTGTGAGCACGATTTTTTTTAAGGCAGTGTCAAGTTGTATCCCCAAAACTGTGTTAAACAGTTTAGTAAGGTTCCCCTTGAGGTCTGCAGGGTTTTCTCCTTCCGTAAAGCCCCTTATCCAAATGTTCTGCTGATGTCCACGGTTGTCCATATCCTCTAACATGGTGCGCATTTCCTTGAGGGCCTGTGTATGCGCCTCTGTGGTGGTATGTGATCTCTGCACTGTCTGTATGGCTCGAGGCACCTCCGCTTACAGCATTTGCACTTTTTGGGCTAAGTGGGTGACAGCATAACTGGGCTAGCTCCTCCCGGATAGATTGCCTGACTTCCATAATGAAACTGCTGAAATCGGCTTTAGTAGGTAGCGATTGGAATAGTTCATGCAGGTCCTCTTTAGAGGCCACCCCGCTCAGATCCAGAGCTTTATCCAGCAGGCAGTCCGGTGACTCACTCATCGTGGAGCCCCTGGAATCGGCACTGTGGGCCTCAGCCGAATGACAGGTGAGTATAGCTGAGGTAGAGAAGTATTCTCATACCGAGGATGACGCTGGATGCTGTTTTGTGTTGGGGCTATCTTTATCCTCTGGATAGCATTGGGATCTGCCCATTTTAGTAGAATTTAGTTGTCCTTTTCAGTGCATTTGGCGGGTTTCTGGCGGGAGCTCCGCAATCAAGCGGCCCTCTTAAACCAAGGCAAACCACGCTCTACATCATGAGAACTTATGTGTATGTATATATATATATAAATATATATATATATATATATATATATATATATATGAATATATAAAAAAAACATTCCAGGCACCAAACAGACATTAACTAATATTATAGTTATTATTATCTATGCTTATTAATGCTTAATATTATTCTGTTTACAAAATTAAGTCATAATGGTCTGGATTTATATTTTTCAGAGATAGGTGAGCTACATACACCTCTTTCAGTGGAAATAAGAGGAAGTAAGAAACAGACCAGATGTACTCTTATTACAAGACAAAATAATCATGACAAAAAAATCATGACAAATAGGTGTGGTGAAACTGTTAACATCAGCAGTTTATGGCACCCCCCAACTAGCTGTCACATGGGGTGGTCCACCCCTCAACTTCATCAGTTCACCTCTGCTCACTAGTAGAACACATTCCAAGGGTTATACAACAAAAACAGATAGAACAACATTTTGTTAGAAGATTGTACTTGTCCTCAGGAAATAACATTCTCTGTGAATAAGTAAAACTGTTTCTGTTGCATATTGCTGCATATAAATTATATCTGAATCAGAAATACCTCAGCTCATGTATGCATTCATTTGTTTAATACATCACACTAGTTATGTCTATGTTCCTTGTGGATATTCAACAGAGCACCATTAATGCTTTAGACAAGCGCATTTCATTTTTGTGCATTTACACTTATTTACCCTTTTTTCCACTGATTTTCTCCTTTAAAACATTAATATTCCTTCAGTGCATTATTGTACACATTATAACACACAATGTGTAAAGTACAATGTGTGTCTAGCCCAAATGACACTAGTGGGCCTGCTTAACTTGCAACTGTAAAAAGCCATTAAATTGAATCTAAGAATTTAATTGCAAAATTACCCATCATTTTTGAATTACATTTCCATTACATTTCCTTTCAGATTTTTGTAATTATTCTCATTTACAATCTTCTAATCTAATTATTCTAATGTACAATTATACATTGGCACTGCGGTATATATTTTATACACTGTAAAAGGGCCATATCACTTATATTGTCAGCAATTTTCATGACAGAAACTATTCTGTTACTTTACAATCCTACACCTTGTTTCACACAACCTTTCAATTTTATATCATTCTGTAATTTTTAACTGACTATATCTAAATTAATAGACTGTAAAAGTTTACTGGTCAGTCACTCACTATAATATAATTATGCTTATATGGAAACCAAAAAAAAACTCCATTTTGAATTTGCTCAAAAGCAGCACAGTATTTTAACACAAAAAAAGTGTCAACTCTAAAAATATCAGCATACACTCATACCAATGTGTTACATTTTCTTAAACCTACAGAAAAAGACCTCAGGTGACTTTTTTCTAGTCCATTTAAAAGGTAGTTTTAATGAAGCAGAAGTTATCTTCTGCCTCATTAATACTATTATTGGGTTTAGTCCTTCTTTAAGAAAGACTGATACGTGTTTCCATAATATTTATTTTATTAAATACCCAAAGTCTAGTCTATAGGAATCAGTGATGTGCAATTCAGCAGTGACACCTGGGTACACTTCCACCATGACAGCTTCTGATAGATTGAATTTGTAAAAATAATAGTCCCACAGAGAAGCCAGGCTGTTTAGCATCTATGGGTTATTTTTATGAAAATCTCCTTTTCCATGTTGCTAAATAGTAAATGACCGAATTTCTGTTCACAGAGGTGGATCCTGAACCAGATTTGTCATTCACATAATTGACCACAGTTCATCTTGATTGAGAACATATAAGTAATGTCAGTCCGTGCAATATCTGGGGTGGTGCATCACATATTTAAATAATATTAAGGTCCTAGGGAATAACAAGTTGATACTGTGATTCTTCTTATAACATTGGGATTATGTATAAAGAGCACATCTGGGTGAAAATTCAAAAACGTGTAGCAATCAGATGGGAGTGCACATAAGTTTACATGATAATTGCTCTACTATTTTTTCCACACTTTTCAGACATTTTAATATGTTGAAATTAAAAAAAACACCCCTAAAATGGAGTCTCTTTGAAATCCTCAGAGACTACCCAATTCTCTAATTGAAATACCGTATATACATTTAGAATAAAGCACAGCAACATGCAAAATGAACAGACATAACGATAGTGTAAGTCTGTTGAAGTAGAGTCTTATTAATTATGACAACATGAAGTCATATCTCTTCATTTCAATACATAACAGTGGTGATATACACTTCAGAAAAGACAGCTATGTGAATACTTTTCAATAATCTCGCCATATGCACACAAGACTAAATACTTCTGGCTTTTTCTCCACATGCAGGATGCCAAGATGCAAGTCAGTGATTCGAATGAAGCATTATCATGCTGAACCAAAAAAATCTTTGTCCCGGAGGAAGACAGAAGCTTGGCCATTATCTGCCTGTGTTGGTCTCTGCACTGTACCATCGATTGCAAACCAGTAACAAATAGTCTGACATCAGGCCAACTCAACTATTCTTCCTGCCTCATCCCTTTGTATATTTGATATTTTCTTTGAACTCTGATAAAAAACCTGACTGTTGCCCGATGGTTACATATATCACACAAATTAATTAAAGTATACATTATATACTATTAACTCAATATTACTCATTGTATTTTTGGGGATAAACCTGTGTTTTATAGTATTTAGTATTCATTGTATTTAGCATTATTGGGATGTCAGCATGTGATTGTCTTTCTTACTTGACCTCAAAATCTACTGCATAATATAATTTAACATGTAAATAAGAATATATGTATGACTATTAGCGTGTTTTTATTGGACACATTTACAGTTATGTTCAAATGACTTATACAGTATTTTTAAACATCTGTATTAGAGATAATATCCTTATTTTCCCTATTTCTCTATGTGATTGGTGAAACGTGTTACAGAAAAAGCCAGAGGTCAGGGCATAATAATTGATCAGTGCGTTATACATGATGTTATAGCATAATTTGTTTATTTTTATGAAAATATAGTTCTTCTAATCTCATGTGATTTTTTTTAAATTAAGGGAGGGAAGAATATGATTGCAATCAGGGCCTCTTCCATGCATGGAAAGCAAGGTCAGCTTGTTGGGAAAGAGTTATCATGCTTGTAGATCTCCAACCCACCCATTCACAATTAACAATCAACTTGTATATGAAGTGAGGGCTTGGGGGAGGAAAAGCCTTTGGTGAAAAAAAAGAAAAAGAAAGAATACATGCACACAGTGTATAAAATGATAAACATTAACAAGTACATATTATGTTGAAAACAATGGTACAATGGTCATAACTCAGAGGCTGACAAAGCTCCAGGTTTCTAAAGGGTTTCTTTGAGTCTGTTTCTTTGGTATAATTATTGAGGGTTCAGAGGGACCAGGTCTGGAGTGCTGTAAAAAGAAACACAATGAACTTGACAGACAGCCAGATTTCTGTTCTCAGCTAGTTTAGGGTTACTATAATCTCATTATTATGCTCGAAAGACGACAAGTAATAGAATCTCAGGTAGAGGTTCTGTCTTTACTCAGCCGCATCTTCTCTTTTATGCCGATTTCCCTTGATTACATGAACTAGAGCGGCTCAGTTTTCAACCACTTATCCTACAGAAATAATCATCTGATCAGCCGTACAAGGTTCTCACTGCAGTCAATGGTTTTAATGGGTCAAGCGGTAAATTAACCCCTTCCGTCATATTTTTAGGGTTCCTAACTTCCTGTCAAGCAATTTTCCTCTTGCAGATTGTTAACTTTTATTGAAGAAAGACCTGCTTCATGTAGTATTCCCTGCCCCCTCCCCTGTTTTTCCAGTTATGCAAATATGATAGTTAGCAATTTATTCTTTTTGGGAGGATTGCATAAAAACATAGAAAATCGAGAGGGCTATGAAATGTTATTATGGGTGCTTTCTGACAAGCAAATGTGGCAGTCTGTTGAAGCGCATGCAGATATACTGTATTATGGTGGAAAGTTTTTATATTTGGGTAATATGAAGACTACATTTTCTAAATAATCTCTTTCCTTATCAGTAAATACTATTAAATAAAACTTTAAAATAAATGTCAGTCAAGCCCTCAAAATATTTAAATATATTTTTAATAATGAATGTTTTGCATTACATTATTATTTTAGGTCAATTTATAACATGCCAACACCTAATGCAGGACATAATGGGATATGTTTGTGGATATTGTACATAGCCTGTCTAAATTCAAATTAGGGTGTTTGCTTTGCTTTGAATTTTAACAACCAAGTTTATGCAGCCACAATCTAAAGCAACATGGCAAGTGCTTTCCATAAGTACAGCAAGAGCGCAGTTGAAATAACTGAGCTGTACAAATTATGTCTTAGGTTTCAGCCTCACTCATGATACAGGTTTTCAATGGTAAACAGCAGGAATTTAACACATACAATGTAACACTATGCCAAGTTCAGCTGTGTCCAGCAGCTCATCATAGATGTAATGTAACAATGATCTTGACAGGACCCATGCAACAGACCAATAAATGATCTATTATGTTACTAATAAACAATATAGAGGAAATACATATGAATCATTCTTTCTTGGATAACAAATCATCGGTAAAATTTTTGTCAAAACCCCAAATGTTAAAATTCACATGCATAGATTTGTAATACTACCAGTAGCAATGTGTAAAGTCATTAGCAGATACATTGAAAGTAATAATCTGGTTGCAAACATATAATGATAAGGTTTTTTGTATATTTACAAATATTACATATTATGGTATTTTACATATGTAATAAATACTGAGAATTTTGTCACCAATTCCTGATGTTTTCTATACATACATTTTAAATAATGCACTTATTTTGACTAATTCCTTACATCCTTTTTTGGGGGTGTTGAGAACAACCCTATTGTGTTAATAGAAATTTCAGTCTCCTGACATTTCCTTTGTAGCTCAGTACCCATTTTAGAATGCTTATTAGAATTCAGATACATGCTGTTTCACACCCAATGGGTGGACTGCTCATTATGGGATAATGGCATCACTCCACATAAGGTTGCCACCTTTTTATTAAAAAAAAAAATTCCACCATTGACATTGCCTCCAGAGACTTAAAATTGGCCTGAAGCCAGTATTGGCCTGCAAGTAAAATACTAGCTGAGTTCACATTACGCTTACCATAACTTTTACCTCTCTAGAATAAACAGATTTTGGAGCCATTCTTCCCTCTAATAAAGCAGTATTAGCATATATACTCAAAATAGACACACCAAAGGAAATGTATTAAAATTGGTTTAAATATAATCTTTAGAATCCTCGGAAAAATGTAATGCACAATTCAGTACATAAAGCACTTGAAGGGCAAAATAAGATAATTAAAATGGCAGTTATGAGTAGAAGATATATAAAAATGTATGTTTGTAGGAATATATTGAATAACATTTTTCAATCAATCTCTTGTATATTAACACAACAGAAGCAATTATTTGGGCTTATTGACCTGGTGAAAGATCCATTATATGAAACCATAGGGGAATGCATGATGTGTTGGTGGATGTATATATCTCTTCATGGATGAATTCAAATAAATATTTGTAATTACCGTATTTGCCCGAATATAAGACGACCCTGATTATAAGACGACCCCCCAAACTTTGGATATTCCTTAGGAAAAAAAACTACAAGCCTGAATATAAGACTACCCTATAGGAAAAAAGTTCAACTTCTATATATTCACATGTAAATTGCTTTTTAATATTTAATAAAAAAATATATGATATTAAACAAATGCATTTCTTGTTTTTATTTCCTTTTATGTTCCAATGCTGCCTCTCTCCCCCCCCAGCTTGTCTCTCTCTCTCCTCCCATGTTATCGGTCTCTCCCTCCCCCCAAACTTTTCTCTCTTCCCCCCTCCCCTTGTTCTGTCTCTTCCCCCTTCCCTTGTCTCTGTCTCTCTCCCCCCTCCCCTTGTCTCTGTCTCTCTCCCCCTTCCCTTGTCTCTGTCTCTTCCCCCTCCCCTTTTCTGTCTCTCACCCCCTTCCCTTGTCTGTCTCTAGCCACTCCCCTCCCCTTGTCTCTGTCTCCCCCCTCACCTTGTTTCTTTCCCTGGTGGCTAGTGGGGGCAGCCGGGGGATGTCTGCACGATACGTGCAGACATCCTCCATGCTGCCCGACACTTCCGTCCATTATGACGAACAGCTGGTCTGTGATAATAGACGGAAGTGTCGGGCAGCATGGAGGATGTCTGCACGTATCGTGCAGACATCCCCCGGCTGCCCGAATCTCCTGGTGGCCAGCGTGGGGCAGCCGGAGGATGTCTGCACGATACGCGTAGACATCCTCCGCTGCTGCCCGGCACTTCCGCCGTGACTTTTATGATGAAGCAGGAGGTCGTGCCGGGCGGCAGGGGAGGATGTCTGCGCATTGTGCAGACATCCTTCGGCTGTTAGAGAGGGGGATCTAGGTCCCCTGCAGCTCTGCAGGGGAACTGGATCCCAGTCTTATAGTCTGACCTTGATCTGAGGTCAGACTATAAGACGACCTCGAATATAAGATGAGGGGTCTTTTTCAGAGCATTTGCTCTGAAAAAACCTTGTCTTATATTCAAGCAAATACGGTGTAGTGTCTTCCAATTGCACTGGCTATCACAATGTAATCAGTGGTATTTCAGAGAGTCTGTGAGTTTTCTTCAACTATAAAACAAACAAAAAATATCCACAATAATACACCACCTTTCTAATGGTCAAGGGAATGTTTAGGAACTCTTTTAGCAGATCCACATTACATGATCAGCCAAGATAATATGTGATAGAACAGGTTATTTTAGCATCAGACCAGATTGTTTAAGCATTATCACCCAGTAGTTTTGCATTTTTAGTGCATTTCTTTAAATTATTAAATTAATGCTGTTATTTGCATGATAGACAAATATAAAATAAGAAGAAATAATGATGCAGATTTTTTCAAACATGTTAATGATGGCATAAATTAATTAATCATTGAATGTACTTGGATTTCCTCACTCTATATTTAGCTAGACGAGACATTGATTAAACTATTAAACTATGAAAGGTCTAGTTATTTGTAGATAAGATTCAGTATAAACATGTTCATGCCTTTAGCAGACAAAATAGGCATGTAAGTTAAACACTGGAGCATACTGCATAATATTTTAATAAAGAACAGTTTAGAGATTCTTATTAACAATGCATTTTACATCAATTATGATTTAAAAAATAGCAGTATCAAAATTAAGCAAGCTATCATCATGCATGCCTTCCAGTTTGGTATCACTACCCTGCCATCAAGTATTCATCCTATGGTATCTCAGTTCTCTAGGACACTTGATGGGGAAACAATCTAATTTTAAGAAATTTGCCATGTATGTTGGTTCAAAAATGATTAACCCATGGTTGAAGTGATAATATAGTCACCAAGCAATCATTTTAAAAAAGCATAGTCAATATAATGAGTTTTGAAATAAATATTTCACAATAGCAAAGGTTTTTTTTTCTTTCTTATTCTACCTTATTTATTAAATGCAACTGCTGTCAGTTTAGAACCACCTCCAGGTTCTGCAGATTTTTGTTTTCAAATTGTCTTCCAGACAATCAAAGTGAACAAAAATTCCAACTGCAGCAACACTAACCCTTTCAGTGCCTTGGAAGTGATTACATTCTCTGCACTCTTCAAGTATTTTATAATCAAAGATAAATTACAGTCATTGAATAGAACCCAACATACTTAATGTGATACATTCCAATACTTGCTGCATGCCATGGGCATGAGTTACAGCCCTGGGAAGGGTTAAAACAGAGGACTTGGGGATGTAATCCTGGAAGCCACCAAGATGGATGCATCTGTCTAGAACTTCATCAACAGAGAGCTAAAATGCAGCAAAAAGAGAGTCAATTTGGGATTTTTCCAACTTAAATTAGCAGGGGATGGCTTTACAAAAGACTGTGGAAGTCCTCAGACATGTCGTTGGGCTTTTTCAGTCTGCAAAAAAATGGCGGGCTGGGAATCCCAAACATTTTACTGTACTACAAGGCTACCAACTTAGCAAAAATGATACAATGCCACGAAAAATTATATAACCTGGCTGGATCTAGAAAAGAAAACGATAGCACCACAGACAGTGGACCAATTGTTATGGACCAACATGATTGAGGACTACCTATCACTATGTCCACATCACTCATTATTTGGGGGAAACAGCTTCGAACAAACTGCAAACTATCCAGATATACAAAAGTCTCTCTACTTTTAAAGTTAAACAATTTTATACCAAATTTTAATACTAACAAGTAGATAAACAAAGGCTTTGGAGACATTATGGAAGGACTAAATGTGCTTTTTTTTTAGTCACTACAAACGATATATGTGCTACAATCTAATGATCACTGTATGTACTCCCAAATAGCGCATCTGGTAAAAACAGAATGAAATCATCACCAGCTGCAAATGCCTATCCATTTGACAACTTTGACAGAGCTATGCCATCAAGCTCTCAAAGTTCATAAAACAATATTAGAATGCTAAAATATCCTTTCACAATCTGTCTTTAGACCTAAGCTACCATATATGTTACAATGGGACACTGAACTCCAAAAAAACATTGATTTGGACACCTGGAAAACTGTTCTTTTATTCTCAAGGAAATAACCCATTGTACCATTGTATCTATTATTACAAAGCTATGAGACACTCTAACAAGGACAATATATTACATCTGAATGATCAGTTGACATACTGTTTAAATTATTGTGGTTATTTTGTTATTAGTCACACCCATTCTTTATACTTACTTAAGTTTTGTCCTTTGGAAAATATGAAAAGTGTTCTCTGATTCACAGTCTTTTTGTTTTTTTCTTTATGTTACCTGCAAAAAAAGGAAAATATCAATAAACATATATAAAAAGGGTGTGTTTTACGATGGTGGTACAATCATGTGGTTATGTGCTAAGTATTCAGAGGGTAACTCCAGGACTTACCACTACACTCCCAGGATTTGCCATTGCACCCACAGGACTTGCCATTGCAACCACAAACTTACCATTGCACCTCAGACTTACCATTGCCACCCATGACTTGCCATTACACCCCAAGTCTTGCCAAAGACAGCCAGGAATTTCTCATTGTATCTACAGATTTGCCATTGCACACATAGACTTGCTAATGCACCCCAGACTTTCTATTACATACCCAGGACTTACCATTGTAATTCATGGACTTGCCATTGTACACAGAGAACTTGCCATTATACCCATAGACATGCCATTAGATCCCCAGGACTTGGCTTTGCACCCACAGACTTGCCATTTCACCCCCAGAACTTGTCATTGAACTCCCAGGACTTACCATTTTACATAGTAACTAAGGTTTAAAAAAGACCTAAGTCTAACCCATCTACCTATCATTCCTGCAAAAAGGCAATCGGATTTCTCCTTGGATCAAGAAGCTCTAAAATATGAATGCTTATTCTATTATTAGTAGCCCTGTATGTCCTGCTTTTCTAAGATATATTAACACCCTTTTTGAAATCATCTATTGTATTTGAGAGCACATCTTCTCTTGGCAGTGAAGAATACCACCCTTTGTTGTCTATGAAATATTTGCTCCTCCATGCTCAGGGTATGACCTCTTGTTCTTTGCTACCATTGCACTCATAGACTTGCCATTGCATCCCCAGGACTTGCCATTGGACCCCCGCGCTTGTCATTGTACTCACTGATTTGCCATTGCACCCACAGACTAGCCATTGCACCCCCAGGACTTGCCATTGTACTCAGAAAGTGTGCCATTGCACCCACAGATTTGAAAAACAACCCCAGACTTGCCATTGCACCCCCAGATGTGACACTGCATCCCCAGGACTTGCCATTGCACCCACAGACTTGCCAAAGCACCCCAGGACTTGCCATAGAACCCACAGACTTGCGATGTGCCCAGAGGACTTGCCTTATACTCTGGTGTCTGTTGAAGGCAGCTGAAGAGTGTTAGTGCTTTAATTAGTATGCAAGGACATCCTTCCATGTTAGCCAATGTTTTTGGCTCAGACATCATCTGGCTGCAGGCCTCCCAGGACAGCTCGGTCACTTACTGACCTTGCTTAGTGCCCTCTTGGTGTTGAACATATAAGTATATGCGTTTTGGCATATATGGGGCAAAAATAACAACTGATTGAAATTACCTCTTGAAATGTAACATTATATAATATTATTTCATTATTTTTATACATATATATATATATTTCATATATACATTATTTCAAGCAAAGTAAATGTGTAGATGCAAATATTTTCTAACTGGCCTAAACCTTTTAAACTCAAAATAAAATAACATTCACTTTCCAATGAACTGCCGATTTTTAGTATAGGACATGACTCCAAATTGGAGCTACTAAATACCAATCAGATGCTCCATCTTATTTTTTTTTCTTTCAAACAAAGGAAGGTTACAGAAAGCTTACACAACCGAAGATTTGTGTCAATCACTATAAATAGCACTAAATTGGGGCTCATCTTGAATTCAGAATATAGGAAATTCTTTAGAAAAAAACATTGGCCAAGTCATAACCAGACAATTTTCTTGTCAATCTCTTTTCTGTGTTGATGGTGGTAGTCAAAAATAGGAGAGAGATGTATGAGGTGTGTTCAGAAACATTGAGGTTCTACAATAACACAGCAAGTCAAATAATAATGCAGTTATCAATTACCCAAATCATACAGCAAAATAAGAATCTCAAAGTTTTAAAACTGACAATGTTCTGTATTCAGGAGGTGGCCTAACCAGCCATCCATTAATGGATTCTTCTAACCATTTACCAGATGATGCAGATTTCTACCAGTGTAATATAATCTTAAGTAGGCTTGACAATGTGGGTTGAAAGACACTTGATTCTTAAGAGGTGTTGCAAAGTCCATTATGTGTCTCTGATGCAGATTTTTAGGTAGGTCAGGGCACTATGAAGATACAGTATCAGGCAAGGATCAAGAAGAAATAAATAGAATTCAGATTGAGGATAAGCTCAGAAGCTTGGAATTTAACCACAGGAAGAAATTAATTCTCAATCTGAGACTGTGAGCATATGACTAAGGAACAAGAAGGTGTACAGAGGATGAGGACACAAGAGGAACATCCAAGTACAGAGGTTAAAAGTAGGTAGTCTAATGGGAGAGGCAGCAGGTGTTAGCAATGCTCATCACCATCAACACCTGTTGCTTTCCCAGCCAAGAGAAAAATAAAAAGCAGATGAACAACAGAGCCAGTTTCCTTCACTGGCTCATCAGCAGACTATAAAAACAAAAGGATTAAAAAAATGTAACGCATAAGGGTACCAATAGAGTGCTGGAGACACCTAATTAAGAATGGCAAAAATTACATTTTGTGACATAAGTGAAAAAATAATAGCAATGAACAGAAAAAAAGATGTAAGTCAGGATCATAGGACAGTAATGCATAACAACCACAAGTTTCATTTGTACACTTGTACCATTGCTACCCCCCTGGTATTTTATGGTGAATTTTACATTTAGGACCAATGAGAAGACATTCGGTTTATAGACTTTCGGTTTATAGAAAGCTAATAGCATTACATGTATTCCATAAACCGAAAGTCTATAAACCGAATGTCTTTCGGTTTATAGACTTTCGGTTTATGTAATACATGTAATGCTATTGGTATTCTATAAACCGAAAAAGAGTCCCCATTCATACGAATAGGTCAATTCGTATGAATGAGGACTCTATTTCGGTTTATAGAATACCAATAGCATTACATGTATTCCATAAACCGAAAGACATTCGGCTTATAGACTTTCGGTTTATGGAATGCATGTAATCCTATTGGCTTTCTATAAACCGATATAGAGTCGGTTTATAGAAAGCCAATAGCATTACATACATTCCATAAACCGAAAGTCTATAAACCGATATGTCTTTCAGTTTATAGACTTTCAGTTTATGGAATGTGTAGGTCAATTGATTCGTACGAACGAATAAAACGAAACGAAAATAATGAATGAATTTCGTCTGAAACGAATGCAGTTCGTTTTAGACAAAATAAATAAAATTTTCGTCCGAATGGACGATTACGAAACGAAAATTTTAGTTTTGCACATGTCTACTATTTATGTTATTCATCGAGTTGGTCTTTCACCTACTCAGTTTTTATTATTATTTATTTACATATCTGTTTATTTTACCTTGTATCAGTAAGAGTGTAGCACCATAATAAGAATAGTGTGTGTGCTCCTTTGCTGTAGTCAGCTCTTTGTGGGACTAGTATTTTGTATTTATGGACAATTTTGAAAAAAGTAATAGATATTTGTTTAAGAAATGGACTATGTTCTGTATTATAATTACATTGAATATATACTTCAGAAGGACATTGGGGGTGCTCTACGACACTGTGATTTGGCATAATTGCTGTAGTGTACAACCATATGATGGATGCCTTCCATAAGTTGATTTCTTTACAAAAATATTGAACATCTTTAATAATTGTAGCTTTCTTTTTCTTGCAAGTCAAATGTAATCTGGAAAAGATGTAGCCATTTATACACATTTCTAAAATATATTTTTAAAATAAAAATAGAAAAAAATATTCACCTTTACAGAATCTATTTTTCACCCAAAAGACTTCAAATCATGGGAGCTCTACATCCTCCTTCCCCAAATGTTACTGTAAGGAATCCAATCTATATCAATGACCCCACTATCCAGAAACAACACACTCACAAAATGCCACACTACTGTACATAATAACAGCAGCAGCCAAGAGAACTATGCCCCACTGTTGGAAAGTGCATGCCTTAAGGCCAAATTGCATCACGTTTTTCATAGGGAATGGCTCAAAACCACAATAATAAAGGGAATTCAAAATGTGGAACACCAAGACTCTCCAACTTAAAATATGCAGTACTTTTTATTATATTTCCTGGTTTTCTGAGAAAGGTACTGTTTAATCACCCTGGCAGTGAGAACAGTTTGAAGGGTTTCACATGCGTCAAAATATGCCAGATATAAGTCAGTTATTCTATTTTTCCATTTGAAGTTGTTTGTAGGGTATTAATACTATTTTCACCTTTTTCACCTTTCTATATAAATGCTTATGTGAAAGATTAATTTCTGCCTGTACACAACTGCTTATGTACATAATTCAATAGCATGTGAAATAAACAGCATGAGATTAATTCAAATAGGAAGTATATTCACATAGCAGTGAAATGGAAAAATAGTTGTGGAATTAATCCATATATACAGTATACAAAGTTGATTTCTGCAACTTGCTTGCCAGGTCACCAAAATTAAAAATAAGAATATATTTCAAGTTTGACTCATGCCTGGTCACAGTTAACTTTTTTTCACCTTTTGTATTGCACTCATTTTGCTGTTTAAATGCATTCGTCACTTTAAGTTTGAATGTGTTTTGCAAATTGGACTAATTAGTCCCACCTTCTTTTACTCAGGATTTTGTATAAATGATTGTATGTTGCACATTTATTTCTTGCTTGACAAATACCCAGGAGGGTCAAAACATTGCTGTGCATTTTGGATTAAACTTCCGCTCACTCAAATGCTGAGCATCTTGTCTGATTTTTTTCCATACTTTAGAATAGACCTTATATGTGTCATGTGGACCCGGGGGATTAGAACTGTTATATGCTGGAACAAAAGTTCTATTTCCACTTCAATCCCAAGGGAGCAGAAAATCCTCCTGTCCACTGTCCAGGGACAGCCTGCATTTGGTGTGACATCACATCAAGGACATTCTTGAAAACAAAATAAATCTCAATGTATTCTTCCTGGTAAAACACTTTCTAAATAAACAAATTAGACTACATGCTGAAAAATTGTTGGGCACCACAGCTAACAAGACAGAAGTGTCCCTAATTTGGCTCCTCCCACTCGAGCAGATAACCTTAGCCATCATCTTTCCTGAGGAGGGTTCCCCCAAAGTAGAAAAGCATTGGGTTACATCATAGAGCAGCATAGTCCAATTTTTTTTAATGTAGAGGGTCACATACCATGCAGAAGTTTAGGTTAGGGCCCAGACATTAATAATTTCATGACTTACTACAATATAACGTTGTCCCTAGTCTTTTTAACAGTCTAGGGTCCACACAAAACCACCCCAAGGGCCAACATTCGGCATGAACGTTATAGAGACATCTAAAAATCTAAAACCAAAACAGTTGTGTTAATCAAACGCACAAAAAATCCAACTTATTCAATGAACTTTAGCATTTGAATTTCTTGCATTAAATAAAACAGAAAAACACACACAGGTTAACCTCTGATAAGCACTGCTCAGAATTAACTAGTGCAGTCATTTGTTGCACCATTTGAATGATGCATACTGCATTTTACTGGCAGTGTAACATTTCCACCTACTGCAAGTTTGTTTAGAAAAGGAAGTATCCATTCCTCTAAAGTATTTAATTACTGTGACAGAGGATCCAAGCAGAATGAAAGATTTATGGATCCCTGATTATCGTACTGGAACAGAAAGTGATCTGTTGCTATATGCTTTACTGGAAGGCACTTTATTGCAACACCCCAACCCCCCTTGGATGCTGACTGTAAAATAAGAAAACTATTACCCAGCCGGGGTAACAATAGGCTCACACTGTGCTTTTCAGCTTAGCCTGCAGCTGCCAGGGAAAGTGGAAACTACACCAGCAGGATCACATTCTTTTCTTACAGACTGTTTCTATGGCTGGGTAGCCCTCCCACTGCCTTGGTGTATTTTCTATGCAAAACTGCAGAAGAAGTGACATTTTAAAAGTTCTGACCTTTGTTTTTTGTGTGTGTGTGTTTTACACAAACTGAGACATTCAATTTTGAAACCTTCTGACAGAGTTAGAAAACTGCCAGATGCATTACTGGAACAATGTTTTTTTTTTTTAATTTGTAAATTCTCTTCTAGATGGAATTCATAGATACAATTTGTATGGAAAATGAAAGGGAAGTGAAATTTAAACTCACCTCCATATTGCCTGTGGAACAGATTTTGTCTATGAACAGAATTTTGTAAACACAGTTGTTCCATTTGCTTATATTTTTTTGCCTGATTCAGCTCTACAAATGGTTACATTTGTTTTTAAAATATGCGATTTAAGATAGCTTAAATAGTATAAATGTATAGAAACAAATTCTCTCATTTGCAGGATAGCTGACAAGAGAGAGTCCCAGCTGGTTCCAAATGGTGCAAATAGTGGGTTCAAAGCCCTTCTGAAAAAGGTGTTCTGCCAACGCTTCAATTTTCCCAAAATGGCAACTGCTCACACCATGGTTGTAATTACATTCACACTGATAGGCAAAATGTACTGCAAAATGGCCAATACACAGTCTGTGGTTGGACAAGAAATGATCCATAGAAATTTATGAAAACAGAAGGTGTTTACAGTATGCAACTAATTTTTCCACTTGAAAAAGAAATGTAACAAATCCACAATATTTCTACACCACTATATATAAATAGATCCAATGTATTATAAACTTATTTCGAAATAAACAACACCTAATACACATTAACTTTATCACTTCAAAAGGACATCGTGCCTTTGACGCATTTAAATGCCAGGGAACAAAACCCATTGCCTTTGAACACTGGATTGGTGATCACAGGGATCCTATGCCTTGAATGAGCTCCAAGCAGGCTCCCTGGAAGACTGCCTTGTTTCAAGTCAAAGTCCTCTTTTGGGAATAAGTGGGTGCTAGCGCACCTGCCACATATATCTACATAGTCTGCAAGGACAATTTGAGGAATCTCAGTGACAGAGCAGAGTACATCAATGTGCTGCTCTGTCTTTGCCCTGTGTCAGTAAAAGAGCTTTCAACAAATAATAAATAAATGCATTTTTTTAAATGTGCGTGGTTTTCTGAACCTGAAATCCAAAGCTAATGGAGCTTTTACTACCTTATTGTGCCCTCCTTTTCCTTAGAGTAGGTTGCAAAGTTATGCTCAGTGAGGATGGTGGAGGGCGGGTGTCATGGGACAATAATGTAACTTAAAGGAATTGGAGAATAAAGGAAGACTGGAGTTGTGGGATGTTAAGTATGTTTGCTATGTAATAGGGAGTCATGGGTGTTGTGAACCACATATTGTTAGGTGTAAATGAGAGACAAGAGAGGTTGAATATCAGTGGAGAATAGTTCTTATCAAGAGAGGAGATATGTGTTTTGAATGGAATAAAGGTCCATATAAGGTTAAAGGTTTTCAGGTAAGTAACATAGTGGGGTTAACCACTTTGCACATATGAACGTTCTATTATGTCTTAAAATATATAGCTCATCAAACATCCATGTTCAGGAACACCTCCGTACATCAAGAAGAGAGGAATGGACAAGGAGGATGGTAAATGGATGTAACACAAGCAGCTGTGGAACAGGCATATAGTATGTATATCAAAAGAGAAGAATTAGACTAAAGCAGTAGGTTGAATAAGTTGAAAGATCAACTGAGGGAAGAGTCAAAAAGTCAACACCACTACATATTCTACCAGATCTTAGGCTATGGGTAACCCGAAGGACAACTTTGGATAGTGTGGTCAGATGGAGATAATCAGGTTCCAGTGAAAGCAAGGATGCATGGGGAACTACAGATAAATCCATGAATGGTTGTTAATTGGTAGTGCAAATTAAACAATTAATGAACAACATATTGATTTAAATGGGTAGCTATTTAACTTTAATAGAATTTAAATTGTTCCTAGAATTGCACATGCTCCAAAGCAGGTAAATGTGTACATATAGTACATCCTTATTGTCTTTCCACTGTATATAAATGCACCATCCATGCTTTTGCCTTTGTGTCTCAAAACCAAATTCTGTGAGTATTACTAGCATATTTTCCTCTCACAGTTATGATCTAAAAAGTGTTTCTGAACTTGAATTGTCAAAAATTAAATATACCCAAATAAATTATTTTATATAATGTAGTCTGAAACAACATATGCCTATTAAATTCTGCCCCATTATCTCTGGACAGAGAGCTGTTTGGACATTCTATACTGGGAACAATGCCATCGGTAAACACATTGGATGCGTAAACATTATCTCTTGGCTGCCTAGCATCATGCTAATCTATTTGGTTGGCATGGTGCCTGCACACAGGTTTATCCTGTCATGTTCATGGCATACAGTAAATTCTAAATAACAATGCATTATGAATCATTGTTTTAGAGACAAGTTGTTTCATCCGCCAACAGTTACATATAGAAGCAACTGATTTTAAATGAAACCAAAATAGTTCTTAATTAATTGTCAGTTATCTACTATATTTCTATTGTTTTACCTTTATTAATTATTTATGGTTGAACAGAGACATTCACAGTATTTAAAGAAATTAATTTTAAAAACACAAAAATATTGTTGAAAATAAATTTTTGTGATATGTGTAAAATGCCATTGCTTGATTTCGCAAACTTTAACCATTTATACATATATATATATATATATTAATGTTAATCTCACTTTAACTCATTTTGAATAGGTAAATATCTCCTTGGGTTTGATCACAGAACATTGTTTATGAAAGGTGATCTGTGCCAGTGGAAATGAGTGAAGCAGCAACCAAAACAGTGATAACACAAAAATCACAAAAACAATACAAAAATAGATTTGTTAAGGTGCACTACTAGTGATGCATATTAATCCTCACCATATGTGAATAATAATCTCTCAGAAGAGAGTATAACCTGATGGCATCAGGGACTAGGTAGACTTTCCTTTTGTTTCTGAATGTGTATAACATATGGAAAACAAAAAGACACACAAAACACACCAATAGTGTAGTGTGTTTCCATTCATTGGAAGTGAAAATATGAAATGCATGCACTCACAGAAATGGATGATATAGGCACATATAGGGTGGAATATCTTTCTAATTTAAAAAAGAATCTTTGATGTAATGGGAGTGTCTCAAAATAAATAAATACACTCCACTACCATAGTATATTTGTATAGAAGTGTAAATGAGAAAGAGATAGCTAGTGCACTCACGAATGTAGATGTATAATAGCATGTAGTGCACAGACAAATGAAATCTCTTTCCAGCTTTCAGGCAAATATCTCATAATAGGATCTCCCAGGCAGCAATGCATGGAAGGAGCACCAGGGAAGAAATAAGCAACAAAAGAGAAACAAGGGTGAACGAGCATTGGAGACAGAAGCAGGAAAGTCAGATAGAGAAGTTGGAGAAGGATGCCTAGGTTCATGGATGAAATGCTGCCCCCTCATTAAACTTACCAAGAAGTGAGAATTTAGGACTTTGTCTATATGCCAATACAGCTTAAACTCAAATGTACCGTATTTGCTCGAATATAAGACTAGGCATTTGCTCTGAAAAAGACCCCTCGTCTTATATTCGAGGTCGTCTTATAGTCTGACCTCAAATCGAGGTCAGACTATAATACTTGGATCCAGGTCCCCCGCAGAGCTGGAACGATGCGCGCAGACATCCTCTGCTGCTGCCCGGCACGTCCGTCGGGACGTCCGTCAGGATTTCTGTGCGTATCGTGCAGACATCCTCCGGCTGCCCCCACTGCCACCGGGGATATTTGGGCAGCCGGGGGATGTCTGCCCGAGGGTCTTATAAATCCATGCTGCCCGACACTTCCATCTATTATGACGGACCGGCTGTCAGTCATAATAGACGGAAGTGTCGGGCAGCATGGAGGATGTCTGCACATATCGTGCATTCAGCCCCCGGCTGCCCCCACTAGCCACCAGGGAAAGAGAAACAAGGGGAGGGAGGGGGTGAGAAAGAGACAAGGGGGGGGGGGGAGAGAGTGACAAGGGGAGAGGGAGGAGGGAGAGAGAGAGAGAGAGAAGTTTGGGGGAGAGAGAGAGAAAAGTTTGGGGGGAGGGAGAGACAACATGGGAGGGAGGGGGGAAGAAATAGCACTGGGGGAGAGAGAGACAATGCTGGGGGGAGGGGGAGAGAGGCAGCATTGGCACATAAAAGTAATTAAAAACAAGAAATGCATTTGTTTAATATCATACTTTTTATTTAATATTAAAAAGCAATTTACATGTGAATATATACAAGTTAAACTTTTTTCCTATAGGGTAGTCTTATAGTCAGGCTTTTATTTTTTTTCTAAAGGAATATCCAAAGTTTGGGGGGTTGTCTTATAATCAGGGTCGTCTTATATTCGAGCAAATACGCTAATTCAGCTAGGTAATAAAGCTTGTATTTTAATGTCATTACTTTTTGCCAATAAAGCTTGTACTCTAATTCAGATAGCAAATAAGGCTCAATTAACATCTACAAGATTGCCCGTTACAAACTCCCTGTGGCCAAAGTTTGGATGAACAGAAGGTCTGGATGGGGTATCTTCCAAAATGCTGGAACAAAGGAGGATACTCCAATCAAGAACCATTCCCTATTATCCCACTATCCTGACCTCACAGTATCCTTTATTTTACAGTGGGATGAACAACACACCGTACTATTGGCTATGATTGACTCTGGGGCTAGCAGCTATTTTTTGGATCACAATATTGTGTACTACTACCATATCCCAACAAAGAAAAAGTCTACTCCCCTCCATATCTAGCTCATTGATGGAAGCCCTCTAAAGACTGGTCCCATTATCTACGAGACACAACCCCTTACCATATCCCTAGTAAAAGACCATCAAGAATCACTATGATTTGAAGTAGTGGACTCCCCTCTTTTTATAGATATTTCGGGACTATTTGGATATATTCATGGTCATATATCTTGATGATATTTTTATCTACTCTCCATCCCTCAATGAGCATCATCAGCATGTAACCCTGGTGTTGCAAAGATTAAGAGAACATCAACTATACGTAAAGCTATAAAAGTGTATGTTCCATGTACGCACCGTCGAATTCCTGGGCTAGATTATAACCCCACACAACATTCAGATGGACCTCAAAAAGGTAACTTCCATCCTGAACTGGCTTCCATCATCTAACAAGAAAGAGGTACCGAAATTTATCAGAAATTTATCATCTGTCGTTCAGCCTCTAACAGTCTTGACTACAAAGACATTCACCTTCAAATGGAACGTCCAAGCACAACAAGTCTTTGACAAATTTAAGCTTCTCTTTGCTACTGCCCAAATAATTACTCAACCCAACCAGAAACTCCAATATATAGTTGAGGTAGATGCCTCTAACATGGCCACCGGAGCCATTCTTTCTCAGAGAACAGGTGAAAGATCACAGCTACATCCAAAAGCGTATTTTTTGAAAAAACTCACACACACCCCTGAAAGAAACTACAGTGTTGGAGAGTGTTGTTTTTATTGGCCATAAAAAGGCCCTAGAGGAGTGGAGACATTTATTAGAAAGAACCAAACATCCTATTATTGTTTATATACGATGTCTTTGTTCTTGTCTAGCTAGATGGTCTCTTTTTTTTTTAAAGATTCAACTTACTCATAACCTACTGTACAGGGTCAAAGAATAGGAAGGCTGACATCCTTTAGAGGAAATATGAAAAAATCCTAGAGGACATATTCACACGTTCTTCTGTCTTTCCTCCACAATGCATAGTAGGGGCTTCTTCCTCTTTCTGGAGTACATTAAAACAAGAGACAAAAAAGGTAGCTTCTCCGCTTCTCCCCCTACACACTTGTCATCTCATGCATCACCAGAACAAAATATACGTACCTCCCTCTATCCGTAATAAAGTGCTCCAACATCCCCATGGCTCTCCCATGGCAGGTCATGGAGGATATAAGAAAACAGTGGACTTGATATAAAGAACCTTTTGGTGGCCTTCGATAACTTCAGATACCATGGACTACATCAGAACCTGTACTGTCTGTGCACAATTCAAAATTCCCCATGTTAACCCCTGGTCTCCTGCATCCCATATCTATCCAACCCCCTCCCGCCTACATGGACTCCCCCACACCGTGATATCCAATAGAGGCCCCCAATTTACCTCCAAATTCTAGGAGGCTTTCTGTAAGGCACTCCATATAATAAGGGTGTTATCTACAGCATTTCACCCACAGTCCACTGGACAAATAGGGAGCACCAATCAAACCTTGGAGCAATATCTCTGCTGTTTTATATCCCAGGCACAGGATGACAGGATTTCATTACTCTCTATCGCAGAGTTCTCATACAACAATCAAAAACATCAGTCAATTAAGATGTTTTTTTCTTCACAAATTATGGACTCTATGCTTCTTTGCTCTCCCATCCTCAGTCCAATACCCGAACTCAACAAAAGGTTACAACTGCTGACACAAACTTGTACCACCCTATGGAACAGTCTAAAGAAAATGCAACAGACATACACAGATTATGTCAATTTTCGTAGATATCCCAACCCCACCTACAAGATCAGGGACAAGGTGTGGCTGTCAACCAAAAATCTGAAGTTATCATGTCCTTCAAAGAAGTTGGGGCCCAAATTCATCAGTCCTTTCCCGATTCTATGTATCGTCTCTCCTGTGGCTATGAAATTGGCTCTCCCTTCACAATACCGAATCCATCCAGTCTTCCATGTTTCACTCTTCAAACGGTGGTATCCCCTTCTGCACCTTCCTCCTCATTGAACCCTCCTCCTCTGGTACTCGTTAATTACCAAGAAGAGTATGAAGTCCAGCATATAGCTGACTCTCGTATTCATCACAGTCGCCTGCAGTACCTGGTCCAGTGGAAGGGTTATGATCAGAGGAACGGTCATGGGAGGCGTCCGAAGATTACATGCCCCTCTATGGGTTTGTGCATTTCACCGTCCACATCCACATCGTCCTGCTCCTAGCCACCCCCGGAGAGCGTGTGTCATTCAGAGCCCAGTAATATTGTACCAGTCAGATGTCCCGTCTGAATCCAAGATGGTGGGAGCAACTATGTGTGACTCCACCCCCAAACAGAGTGAGTACTGTTAGGCACGCCCATCACTCATTATCATCAGGGGGCATGGCCTAGAGTAAAGGGAAAACCCAGTAGCATTTTATTACCATGGTATTGCCATAGTATGAAAGTGAGACAGCGCTAATAGTAAATACAAACACAGTATGGCAAAATGAACTGCAAGGACAATAAGATATATAAAAAAATATACAAAATTTATTGCAACAGAATATATATATATATATAAATAAACATAAAAAGACACAATATGACAATCCAGAGTCACAAAATGGATGAGTGATCACATGGATAGAAAAAACACTGGGAATAAGTAACAATAGACAGAATAAAAAAGCCCTCTATGGCTACAAAAATAGTACATAAATGGTATAATACATAAAAACTAATAATGACAAAAATCCCTTACCCACTGGGTCTGTTCGCCTGGCCAGGTCTATTGAACAGTTTAGGATATGCACTAAGAAAAACAGCTATACCCCACAGGACGCGTTTTGAATTTTCTTCATCAGCTGGTGGGCGATAGTGCTATTGTACTATTTTTTTTTTTTCATTGCATCCTACTATAAGACTAGCTGCTTAAATTTATATTTTCAGTTTGAGTAATTTGCCACTCCCTATACTGATTGGGATTCCTATCCCCACCCTGTGCCTTTCCTGCTTCCAGTGGTTAGTATTTATCTGTATTTGTTTTTCTTACCTTTTTCCTGGAGTACGGTCACTATATATACTATATTATTATTATTATTATTTTTATTCTCTAGCGCTGTGCCCTATCTTTCTTTCCTTTATGGTATTGCCATAGCAACACCCAAGCTAAGTCTGTTGCTCCTCCTTCCAAACCAATCAAGGTAATTACCATCCTGGCTATATTAACCCTCAGCTCCAAGCATTCATTGATTCTTGATTCTGGAGCTGCCAAGTTGTTAAAGCTTGCTTGATACTCAGGGGCGTCACTAGGGTTGGTGTCACCCGTGCGGAAACTCATGCTGTCACCAAACTAGATTTCCTCCAATACAATACCAAACAGATTCCTTAGTAATGCCAGTTAAATGGCCTATTAACTATGCCACACACAGGAGCCCCATAAATTATGCCACACCAGAACCCCATAAATTATGCCACACCAGAACCCCATAAATGATGCCACACCAGAGCCCCATAAATGATGCTACACCAGATCCCCACTATTTATGCCTCACCTCTGCCCAATTAATTATGCCACACACACACAGGTGCCCCATAATTATGCCACACACACAGGTGCCCCATAATTATGCCACACACAGGTGCCCCATAACTATGCCACACAAAAGATTCCCTTAATTATGCCACACAAAAGAGTCCCTTATTTATGCCACACATGGGGCCCAAAAAATTTGCCCCACACAAGCACCCCATAATTATGCAAATATGGGGCCGCCATTAAATGCAACACACAGGAGCCCCACGAGGGGACAATTGTACAATTATAAAACAATACATATCTATACATACAGACATCTCTCTCTATAACAGCCAATTTGCCCAATTATATGCCAGTATCATTTTGTCATTAATAAGCCACAGCGAATTTGCCCATTAATATGCCAGTATTATTGTGCCAGATGCCAATACCATTGTGCCATTAAGATGCCAATATTGTTGTGCCATTCATATGCCAGTATTATTGTGCCATTCATATGCCAGTAATATTGTGCCATTCAAATACCAGTAATATTGTGCCATTCAGATACCAGGAATATTGTGCCATTCAAATACCAGTAATATTGTGCCATTCAGATATCAGGAATATTGTGCCATTCAGATACCAGGAATATTGTGCCATTCAGAGCCCAGTAATATTGTGCCAGTCAGATCCCAGTAATATTGTGCCATTCAGATACCAGGAATATTGTGCCATTCAGAGCCCAGTAATATTGTGCCAGTCAGATACCAGGAATATTGTGCCATTCAGATACCCTGAATATTGTGCCATTCAGAGCCCAGTAATATTGTGCCAGTCAGATACCAGTAATATTGTGCCATTCAGAGCCCATTAATATTGTGCCACTCAGAGCCCAGTAATAATGTGCCAGTCAGATACCATGAACATTGTGCCATTCAGAGCCCAGAAATATTGTGCCAGTAAGATACCAGGAATATTGTGCCATTCAGAGCCCAGTAATATTGTGCCAGTCAGAGCCCAGTAATATTGTGCCAGTCAGAGCCCAGTAATATTGTGCCACTCAGAGCCCAGTAATATTGTGCCAGTCAGATGCCAGTAATATTGTGCCATTCAGAGCCCAGTAATATTGTGCCAGTCAGAGCCCAGTAATATTGTGCCAGTCAGATGCCAGTAATATTGTGCCATTCAGAGCCCAGTAATATTGTGCCAGTCAGAGCCCAGTAATATTGTGCCAGTCAGAGCCCAGTAATATTGTGCCAGTCAGATACCAGTAATATTGTGCCAGTCAGAGCCCAGTAATATTGTGCCACTCAGAGCCCAGTATTATTGTGCCAGTCAGATAACAGGAATATTGTGCCAGTCAGATACCAGGAACATTGTGTCATTCAAATGCCAGTAATATTGTGCCATTGAGAGCCCAGTAATATTGTGCCAGTCAGAGCCCAGTATTGTTGTGCCATGCTGATACCAGGAATATTGTGTCATTCAGAGCCCAGTAATATTGTACCAGTCGGATACCGGTAATATTTTTTCCTTCAGAGCCCAGTAATATTGAGCCATTCAGATGCCAGTAATATTGTGTCAGTCAGAGCCCAGTACTATTGTGCCAGTCAGAGTCCAGAAATATTGTGCCAGTCAGATACAAGGAATATTGTGCCCGTCAGAGCCAGGAATATTGTGCCAGTCAGAGCCCAGTAATATTATGCCAGTCAGAGCCCAGTAATATTGTGCCAGTCAGAGCCCAGTAATATAATGCCAGTCAGAGCCCAGTAATATTGTACCAGTCAGGTACCAGTAATATTGTTTCATTCAGAGCCCAGTAATATTTTGCCATTCAGATGCCAGTAATATTGTGCCAGTCAGAGCCCAGTACTATTGTATCAGTCAGAGTCCAGAAATATTGTGCCAGTCAGATACCAGGGATATTGTGCCAGTCAGAGCCATGAATATTGTGCCAGTCAGATACCAGGAATATTGTGCCAGTCAGAGCCCAGTAATATTGTGCCAGTCAGATACCAGTAATATTGTGCCAGTCAGAGCCCAGTAATATTGTGCCACTCAGAGCCCAGTATTATTGTGCCAGTCAGATACCAGGAATATTGTGCCAGTCAGATACCAGGAACATTGTGTCATTCAAATGCCAGTAATATTGTGCCACTCAGAGCCCAGTATTATTGTGCCAGTCAGATACCAGGAATATTGTGCCAGTCAGATACCAGGAACATTGTGTCATTCAAATGCCAGTAATATTGTGCCATTGAGAGCCCAGTAATATTGTGCCAGTCAGAGCCCAGTATTGTTGTGCCATGCTGATACCAGGAATATTGTGTCATTCAGAGCCCAGTAATATTGTACCAGTCGGATACCAGTAATATTTTTTCCTTCAGAGCCCAGTAATATTGAGCCATTCAGATGCCAGTAATATTGTGTCAGTCAGATACCAGGAATATTGTGCCCGTCAGAGCCAGGAATATTGTGCCAGTCAGAGCCCAGTAATATTATGCCAGTCAGAGCCCAGTAATATTGTGCCAGTCAGAGCCCAGTAATATAATGCCAGTCAGAGCCCAGTAATATTGTACCAGTCAGGTACCAGTAATATTGTTTCATTCAGAGCCCAGTAATATTTTGCCATTCAGATGCCAGTAATATTGTGCCAGTCAGAGCCCATTAATATTGTGCCAGTCAGAGCCCATTAATATTGTGCCATTCAGATGCCAGTAATATTGTGCTATTCGGAGCTTGGTAATATTGTGCCAGTCAGAGCCCAGTAATATTGTGCCATACTGATACCAGTAATATTGTTTCATTCAGAGCCCAGTAATATTGTACCAGTCAGAGCCCAGTACTATTGTGTCAGTCAGAGTCCAGTACTATTGTGTCAGTCAGAGTCCAGAAATATTGTGCCAGTCAGATACCAGGAATATTGTGCCAGTCAGAGCCATGAATATTGTGCCAGTCAGATACCAGGAATATTGTGCCAGTCAGATGCCAGTAATATTGTGCCATTCAGAGCCCAGTAATATTGTGCCATGCTGATACCAGGAATATTGTGTCATTCAGAGCCCAGTAATATTGTACCAGTCAGATACCAGTAATATTGTTTCATTCAGAGCCCAGTATTATTGTGCCATTCAGATGCCAGTAATATTGTGCCAGTCAGAGCCCAGTACTATTGAGCCAGTCAGTGTCCAGAAATATTGTGCCAGTCAGAGCCAGGAATATTGTGCCAGTCAGAGCCCAGTAATATTGTGCCAGTCAGATACCAGTAATATTGTGCCATTCAGAGCCCATTAATATTGTGCCACTCAGAGCCCAGTAATGATGTGCCAGTCAGATACCAGGAAGATTGTGCCATTCAGAGCCCAGAAATATTGTGCCAGTCAGAGCCCAGTAATATTTTGCCATTTAGATACCAGTAATATTGTGCCAGTCAGATACCAGGAATATTGTGCCATTCAGAGCCCAGTAATATTGTGCCATTCAGAGCCCAGTAATATTTTGCTAGTCAGATACCAGTAAAATTGTGCCAGTCAGATACCAGTAATATTGTGCCACTCAGAGCCCAGTAATATTGTGCCAGTCAGATGCCAGTAATATTGTGCCATTCAGAGCCCAGTAATATTGTGCCATTCAGAGCCCAGTAATATTGTGTCAGTCAGAGCCCAGTACTATTGTGCCAGTCAGAGTCCAGAAATATTGTGCCAGTCAGATACCAGGAATATTGTGCCCGTCAGAGCCAGGAATATTGTGCCAGTCAGAGCACAGTAATATTATGCCAGTCAGAGCCCAGTAATATTGTGCCAGTCAGGTACCAGTAATATTGTTTCATTCAGAGCCCAGTAATATTTTGCCACTCAGATGCCAGTAATATTGTGCCAGTCAGAGCCCATTAATATTGTGCCATTCAGATGCCAGTAATATTGTGCTATTCAGAGCCTGGTAATATTGTGCGAGTCAGAGCCCAGTAATATTGTGCCATGCTGATACCAGTAATATTGTTTCATTCAGAGCCCAGTAATATTGTGCCATTCAGATGCCAGTAATATTGTGCCAGTCAGAGCCCAGTACTATTGTGTCAGTCAGAGTCCAGAAATATTGTGCCAGTCAGATACCAGGGATATTGTGCCAGTCAGAGCCATGAATATTGTGCCAGTCAGATACCAGGAATATTGTGCCAGTCAGATGCCAGTAATATTGTGCCATTCAGAGCCCAGTAATATTGTGCCAGTCAGAGCCCAGTAATATTGTGCCATGCTGATACCAGGAATATTGTGTCATTCAGAGCCCAGTAATATTGTACCAGTCAGATACCAGTAATATTGTTTCATTCAGAGCCCAGTAATATTGTGCCATTCTGATGCCAGTAATATTGTGCCAGTCAGAGCCCAGTACTATTGAGCCAGTCAGAGTCCAGAAATATTGTGCCAGTCAGATACCAGGAATATTGTGCCAGTCAGAGCCAGGAATATTGTGCCAGTCAGAGCCCAGTAATATTGTGCCAGTCAGATACCAGTAATATTGTGCCATGCAGAGCCCATTAATATTGTGCCACTCAGAGCCCAGTAATAATGTGCCAGTCAGATACCAGGAAGATTGTGCCATTCAGAGCCCAGAAATATTGTGCCAGTCAGAGCCCAGTAATATTTTGCCATTTAGATACCAGTAATATTGTGCCAGTCAGATACCAGGAATATTGTGCCATTCAGAGCCCAGTAATATTGTGCCAGTCAGAGCCCAGTAATATTTTGCTAGTCAGATACCAGTAATATTGTGCCAGTCAGAGCCCAGTAATATTGTGCCAGTCAGATGCCAGTAATATTGTGCCAGTCAGATGCCAGTAATATTGTGCCATTCAGAGCCCAGTAATATTGTGCCAGTCAGAGCCCAGTAATATTGTGCCAGTCAGAGCCCAGTAATATTGTGCCAGTCAGATACCAGTAATATTGTGCCAGTCAGAGCCCAGTAATATTGTGCCAGTCAGAGCCCAGTAATATTGTGCCACTCAGAGCCCAGTATTATTGTGCCAGTCAGATACCAGGAATATTGTGCCAGTCAGATACCAGGAACATTGTGTCATTAAAATGCCAGTAATATTGTGCCACTCATAGCCCAGTATTATTGTGCCAGTCAGATACCAGGAATATTGTGCCAGTCAGATACCAGGAACATTGTGTCATTCAAATGCCAGTAATATTGTGCCATTGAGAGCCCAGTAATATTGTGCCAGTCAGAGCCCAGTAATATTGTGCCATGCTGATACCAGGAATATTGTGTCATTCAGAGCCCAGTAATATTGTACCAGTCAGATACCAGTAATATTGTTTCATTCAGAGCCCAGTAATATTGTGCCATTCAGATGCCAGTAATATTGTGCCAGTCAGAGCCCAGTACTATTGAGCCAGTCAGAGTCCAGAAATATTGTGCCAGTCAGATACCAGGAATATTGTGACAGTCAGAGCAAGGAATATTGTGCCAGTCAGAGCCCAGAAATATTGTGCCAGTCAGATGCCAGTAATATTGTGCCATTTAGAGCCCAGGAATATTGTGCCATGCTGATACCAGGAATATTGTGTCATTCAGAGCCCAGTAATATTGTACCAGTCAGATACCAGTAATATTGTTTAATTCAGAGCCCAGTAATATTGTGCCATTCAGATGCCAATAATATTGTGCCAGTCATAGCCCAGTACTATTGTGCCAGAGTCCAGAAATATTGTGCCAGTCAGATACCAGTAATATTGTTTCATTCAGAGCCCAGTAATATTGTGCCATTCAGATGCCAATAATATTGTGCCAGTCATAGCCCAGTACTATTGTGCCAGTCAGATACCAGGAATATTGTGCCAGTCAGAGCCAGGAATATTGTGCCAGTCAGAGCACAGTAATATTATGCCAGTCAGACCCCACTAATATTGTGCCAGTCAGAGCCCAGTAATATTATGCCAGTCAGAGCCCAGTAATATTGTGCCAGTCAGAGCCCAGTTATATTGTACCATTCAGATACCAGTAATATTGTGCCACTCAGAGCTTAGTAATATTGTGCCAGTCAGATACCAGGAATATTGTGCCAGTCAGAGCCCAGTAATGTTGTGCCAGTCAGAGCCCAGTAACATTGTGTCACTCAGAGCCCAGTAATATTGTGCCAGTCAGATACCAGGAATATTGTGCCAGTCAGATACCAGGAACATTGTGTCATTCAAATGCCAGTAATATTGTGCCACTCAGAGCCCAGTAATATTGTGCCAGTCAGATGCCAGTAATATTGTGCCATTCAGAGCCCAGTAATATTGTGCCAGTCAGAGCCCAGTAATATTGTGCCATGCAGATGCAAGGAATATTGTTTAATTCAGAGCCCAGTAATATTGTGCCACTCAGAGCCCAGTATTATTGTGCCAGTCAGATACCAGGAATATTGTGCCAGTCAGATACCAGGAACATTGTGTCATTCAAATGCCAGTAATATTGTGCCATTGAGAGCCCAGTAATATTGTGCCAGTCAGAGCCCAGTAATATTGTGCCATGCTGATACCAGGAATATTGTGTCATTCAGAGCCCAGTAATATTGTACCAGTCAGATACCAGTAATATTGTTTCATTCAGAGCCCAGTAATATTGTGCCATTCAGATGCCAGTAATATTGTGCCAGTCAGAGCCCAGTACTATTGAGCCAGTCAGAGTCCAGAAATATTGTGCCAGTCAGATACCAGGAATATTGTGCCAGTCAGAGCAAGGAATATTGTGCCAGTCAGAGCCCAGAAATAGTGTGCCAGTCAGATGCCAGTAATATTGTGCCATTTAGAGCCCAGGAATATTGTGCCATGCTGATACCAGGAATATTGTGTCATTCAGAGCCCAGTAATATTGTACCAGTCAGATACCAGTAATATTGTTTAATTCAGAGCCCAGTAATATTGTGCCATTCAGATGCCAATAATATTGTGCCAGTCATAGCCCAGTACTATTGTGCCAGTCAGAGTCCAGAAATATTGTGTCATTCAGAGCCCAATAATATTGTACCAGTCAGATACCAGTAATATTGTTTCATTCAGAGCCCAGTAATATTGTGCCAGTCAGATGCCAGTAATATTGTGCCATTCAGAGCCCAGTAATATTGTGCCATGCTGATACCAGGAATATTGTGTCATTCAGAGCCCAGTAATATTGTACCAGTCAGATACCAGTAATATTGTTTCATTCAGAGCCCAGTATTATTGTGCCATTCAGATGCCAGTAATATTGTGCCAGTCAGAGCCCAGTACTATTGAGCCAGTCAGTGTCCAGAAATATTGTGCCAGTCAGAGCCAGGAATATTGTGCCAGTCAGAGCCCAGTAATATTGTGCCAGTCAGATACCAGTAATATTGTGCCATTCAGAGCCCATTAATATTGTGCCACTCAGAGCCCAGTAATAATGTGCCAGTCAGATACCAGGAAGATTGTGCCATTCAGAGCCCAGCAATATTGTGCCAGTCAGAGCCCAGTAATATTTTGCCATTTAGATACCAGTAATATTGTGCCAGTCAGATACCAGGAATATTGTGCCATTCAGAGCCCAGTAATATTGTGCCATTCAGAGCCCAGTAATATTTTGCTAGTCAGATACCAGTAATATTGTGCCAGTCAGATACCAGTAATATTGTGCCACTCAGAGCCCAGTAATATTGTGCCAGTCAGATGCCAGTAATATTGTGCCATTCAGAGCCCAGTAATATTGTGCCATTCAGAGCCCAGTAATATTGTGTCAGTCAGAGCCCAGTACTATTGTGCCAGTCAGAGTCCAGAAATATTGTGCCAGTCAGATACCAGGAATATTGTGCCCGTCAGAGCCAGGAATATTGTGCCAGTCAGAGCACAGTAATATTATGCCAGTCAGAGCCCAGTAATATTGTGCCAGTCAGGTACCAGTAATATTGTTTCATTCAGAGCCCAGTAATATTTTGCCATTCAGATGCCAGTAATATTGTGCCAGTCAGAGCCCATTAATATTGTGCCATTCAGATGCCAGTAATATTGTGCTATTCAGAGCCTGGTAATATTGTGCGAGTCAGAGCCCAGTAATATTGTGCCATGCTGATACCAGTAATATTGTTTCATTCAGAGCCCAGTAATATTGTGCCATTCAGATGCCAGTAATATTGTGCCAGTCAGAGCCCAGTACTATTGTGTCAGTCAGAGTCCAGAAATATTGTGCCAGTCAGATACCAGGGATATTGTGCCAGTCAGAGCCATGAATATTGTGCCAGTCAGATACCAGGAATATTGTGCCAGTCAGATGCCAGTAATATTGTGCCATTCAGAGCCCAGTAATATTGTGCCAGTCAGAGCCCAGTAATATTGTGCCATGCTGATACCAGGAATATTGTGTCATTCAGAGCCCAGTAATATTGTACCAGTCAGATACCAGTAATATTGTTTCATTCAGAGCCCAGTAATATTGTGCCATTCTGATGCCAGTAATATTGTGCCAGTCAGAGCCCAGTACTATTGAGCCAGTCAGAGTACAGAAATATTGTGCCAGTCAGATACCAGGAATATTGTGCCAGTCAGAGCCAGGAATATTGTGCCAGTCAGAGCCCAGTAATATTGTGCCAGTCAGATACCAGTAATATTGTGCCATGCAGAGCCCATTAATATTGTGCCACTCAGAGCCCAGTAATAATGTGCCAGTCAGATACCAGGAAGATTGTGCCATTCAGAGCCCAGAAATATTGTGCCAGTCAGAGCCCAGTAATATTTTGCCATTTAGATACCAGTAATATTGTGCCAGTCAGATACCAGGAATATTGTGCCATTCAGAGCCCAGTAATATTGTGCCAGTCAGAGCCCAGTAATATTTTGCTAGTCAGATACCAGTAATATTGTGCCAGTCAGAGCCCAGTAATATTGTGCCAGTCAGATGCCAGTAATATTGTGCCAGTCAGATGCCAGTAATATTGTGCCATTCAGAGCCCAGTAATATTGTGCCAGTCAGAGCCCAGTAATATTGTGCCAGTCAGAGCCCAGTAATATTGTGCCAGTCAGATACCAGTAATATTGTGCCAGTCAGAGCCCAGTAATATTGTGCCACTCAGAGCCCAGTATTATTGTGCCAGTCAGATACCAGGAATATTGTGCCAGTCAGATACCAGGAACATTGTGTCATTAAAATGCCAGTAATATTGTGCCACTCATAGCCCAGTATTATTGTGCCAGTCAGATACCAGGAATATTGTGCCAGTCAGATACCAGGAACATTGTGTCATTCAAATGCCAGTAATATTGTGCCATTGAGAGCCCAGTAATATTGTGCCAGTCAGAGCCCAGTAATATTGTGCCATGCTGATACCAGGAATATTGTGTCATTCAGAGCCCAGTAATATTGTACCAGTCAGATACCAGTAATATTGTTTCATTCAGAGCCCAGTAATATTGTGCCATTCAGATGCCAGTAATATTGTGCCAGTCAGAGCCCAGTACTATTGAGCCAGTCAGAGTCCAGAAATATTGTGCCAGTCAGATACCAGGAATATTGTGACAGTCAGAGCAAGGAATATTGTGCCAGTCAGAGCCCAGAAATATTGTGCCAGTCAGATGCCAGTAATATTGTGCCATTTAGAGCCCAGGAATATTGTGCCATGCTGATACCAGGAATATTGTGTCATTCAGAGCCCAGTAATATTGTACCAGTCAGATACCAGTAATATTGTTTAATTCAGAGCCCAGTAATATTGTGCCATTCAGATGCCAATAATATTGTGCCAGTCATAGCCCAGTACTATTGTGCCAGTCAGAGTCCAGAAATATTGTGCCAGTCAGATACCAGTAATATTGTTTCATTCAGAGCCCAGTAATATTGTGCCATTCAGATGCCAATAATATTGTGCCAGTCATAGCCCAGTACTATTGTGCCAGTCAGAGTCCAGAAATATTGTGCCAGTCAGATACCAGGAATATTGTGCCAGTCAGAGCCAGGAATATTGTGCCAGTCAGAGCACAGTAATATTATGCCAGTCAGACCCCACTAATATTGTGCCAGTCAGAGCCCAGTAATATTATGCCAGTCAGAGCCCAGTAATATTGTGCCAGTCAGAGCCCAGTTATATTGTACCATTCAGATACCAGTAATATTGTGCCACTCAGAGCTTAGTAATATTGTGCCAGTCAGATACCAGGAATATTGTGCCAGTCAGAGCCCAGTAATGTTGTGCCAGTCAGAGCCCAGTAACATTGTGTCACTCAGAGCCCAGTAATATTGTGCCAGTCAGATACCAGGAATATTGTGCCAGTCAGATACCAGGAACATTGTGTCATTCAAATGCCAGTAATATTGTGCCACTCAGAGCCCAGTAATATTGTGCCAGTCAGATGCCAGTAATATTGTGCCATTCAGAGCCCAGTAATATTGTGCCAGTCAGAGCCCAGTAATATTGTGCCATGCAGATGCAAGGAATATTGTTTAATTCAGAGCCCAGTAATATTGTACCAGTCAGGATATTGTGTAAAATCTTTTGGATGTACTGTCATTAAGATTGCAGAAATTAGGATTAATGTTAGGGTCTGTTTATTTATTTTTCAAAAGGCAATTCATGGTTTCGTGGCAGACCAGATCAACTACTACTATCAACAAAAGGTGTAAACAGTTCATAAGGTCTTGAGGAATAACATTACACCATGCTCATTTGCTAGTTCTATATATGAATTGTTTTCTCATTTTTGTTTTAAATTATTTGAATTCATTCTTCGGCATTTGGTATGTATCCACCCATATATCTACCATGTATTAACAGTGTTTTTGTACCTGCACATATCTTGTTCAATCTTACGTGTTCTTCCATATGTCTGCTTTCATTACATATATGGGATGTCACCTCTTCCTTGATCCCAATTAATCTGCTACCACTTACTTGAAATGTTTCAATGGACAATACATTGGTATGCTACCAAATTATTATGTTTATATATTAAATATTGTCTTTCTATGATTATTCTACTGGTTATTCTAGAATGTTAGTTTGTAAGCAGAGCTAGCTCATTTGTCAGTCTGTCTCTGCCCCATGTTATAGTATATAGTTCACGATGCTCTGTGCCAAGCGCTATGTATATTGTTGGCGTTATATACATAAATACTCATGTAATGTAAACAAGATTGTGTTTTGAAGACCAATGCACCTATTTACAAAGCATAAAATATCAACTGCATTGAAAGTGAATTAGAAAACTAATTACAGTTGGTTTTTGAATTTTTTATAAACTTTGTTACTTCAGACTTTCTATTTATATTCTATAGCTATTGCCTTTAAATTATCATCAATTATCTATTTTATGAATAGGCCTTCACTTTTTGCACTTGGTATATTCCTCCAAATGTGTGAATTTTTGTGAACACATGTCACAGTTTCATTTATTTTCATTTCCATTTGAAAATATCAATGCACAGCCATTTGCCTACCTATCTTAGCCAATGCCTCCCCCTACCCCCAGACTTAACCAGTGCTGCCTCCCCCTCCCTACCCAATGCTGCCTTACTCTCCCTCAGACTTGCCCAATGCTGCCACCCCCTCCATCCCCCAGACTAGCCCAATGCTGTCTCCCCCTCCATCCCCCAGATTTGCCAAATGCTGCCACTCCCCCTCCCTCCCTCAAACTTGCCCAATGCTTCTTCTTCCTCCCCCAGACTTGCCCAATGCTGCAGATCCCTCCTGCCTCCCCCAGACTTGCCCACTGCTGCCTCTCCCCCCTGCCTCACCCAATGCGGCCTCTCCCCCTCCCTCCCTCACCCAATGCTGCCTTTCCCCTCCCTCACCAAATGCTGCCTCTCCCCCTCCCTCCCTCACCCAATGATGCCTCACCCCCTCCCTTCCTCACTCAATGCTGCCTCTCCCCCTCCCTCCCTCACCCAACAATGCCTTTCCCCCTCACCCTCAAACTTGCCCAATGCTTCTTCTCCCTCCCCCAGACTTGCCCAATGCTGCAGATCCGTCTTGCCTCCCCCAGACTTGCCCACTGCTGCCTCTCCCCCCTGCCTCACCCAATGCGGCCTCTCCCCCTCCCTCCCTCACCCAATGCTGCCTTTCCACTCCCTCACCAAATGCTGCCTCTCCCCCTCCCTCCCTCACCCAATGATGCCTACCCCCTCCCTCCCTCACCCAATGATGCCTCTCCATCCTCCCCCAATGATGCCTCGTCCACCTCCCTCCCCTGTAAATAATTGAAAAAGAGAACTATTTTAGAATGTACTTTTACTGCAGTGAGGATTATTTAATGACCTTTAGGATTGAGAACCTGGTTGTTTGATTGTAAAAAAGACATGGCACAAAGCGTTCTCTCAATCCAATTTTTATTTATAAATGTATATCATTGTAATTAATTGAATTATACAATTTTATTTAAGCCCTTCGTGACACAGGAGATACATGGTACATCCTGCATCTTAATGACCATCGGAGGCTATCAATAATGCACGTGGAGGAACCAGGCAACACTGAAGAACCCTCTCCAGCACATATATTATCGTTCCCAGGAGTGATCGTATGCTCCATACCTGAAAGGCAGCTGCCTTTCCAGCTGTGGGCAAGAACTTCGGAAACAGCCAATCACAGCATCCATTACTCTTTTGCAGTTGCTAAGCTGACTCTAATGGCAGTCAGCAACATTACAGCTTTAAAAAAATTACACCAATAATTAGATTTAGTGTTAGAGTTAAAGGAAAAGTTAGTGTTAGGGTTAAGTTTAGAGTTAGGCTTAAGTTGATCAGTGGGCTACAGTCAAGAGGTCACTGTAGTAGAAAATTGTTAAGGAAAAAAATGGTCATTGTCCTATAAACTGCACTGTATTTAGTGCCAGGCAGACAAGGCAAGTGCACAGGATGACATTTACCCTGTCTGCGTAGGAAAAGCTGGTAAAAATGACACCTATTAAAAAAAAAAAAAACAGAGGCAAAGGCTGGGGATATCAGAAGATCTCTCTTCACCAGCCCTCTGCCTGCGTGTCTGTGCTCTGCCCATCCGCACAGACATGTTCCTCTCATGCTCCCTGCACTTGCCTAATGCCAGAACACCGGGGATCACGTGACCTGCTGGCACTCTGACTTTAGACCGAGACAAGGAATGTGAGGGGCAGCATGGTAGGATGTCTGTATGCCATGGCAGAGCACAGACACCAGGGAGTTTGCTCTGCCCTTGTCTTATATTCGAGCAAATAAGGTATTTATCTTTATTTAGAATAAAAGTTTGTGTTGGTCCTTCAAAATAAACTTTGTTTTGTTGTCATTGCCCCCCCACACCCCATTTGAAATGGGACAGACACTTACAAAGGGGAGGAGTTAGTGATTTAGCCACAGCCACCTGGGGGTGCCCAAAAAACCCTGCACCCAGGCACCCATGACCTTAGGAACAGCCCTGCCTCCTGCCACTAGACACCAGGGATTACTGGGCAAATTGTCTGGGGCATTATAATGGCAAAATAACACTGGCAAATTACTGGGTAAATTGTCTGGGGCATAATAATGGCAAAATAACACTGGCACAGAGGTGTCACTAGGGTTGGTGTCACCCCGTGCGGTAACTCACCCCCCTGGATTTCCTCCAATACCATGCCAAACAGATTCCTTAGTAATGCCAGTCAGATGGGCCATTAAATATGCATACAGAAGCCCCACAAAATATGCCTCACACAGGAGCCCCATAAATTATGCCTCACACAAGAGCCCCATAAATTATGTCTCACACAGGAGCCCCATAGTTATGCCTCACAGAAGAGCCCCATAGTTATGCCACACACAAGAGCCCCATAGTTATGCCACACACAAGAGCCCCCAAGGGGACAATTGTACAATTCGAAAACATTAAATACCTATACACATCTTTCTCACTAGTTGCATTTATACTTATATGAACTTTTTAATATTATATTCAGCTATTTTCATTTGTTATAAAAATGTTATTTCTTGTTTTTATTCTGTTCCACTGCACCCACATTGCTCCAAAGGACTTAACACACCTTGAGTTACAGCACCGGGTGACACCAACCCTAGTGATGCCTCTGCTTTACTGTACTCTGCAATGTGGGTGGAGGGGGGGTGCTTAGATTTATTCTGCCTAGGACAGCACAAAACCAAACTATACCACTGCCTATAACTTGCAAAAATTACAAACACATGTTAACATTTGGTATTCCTCTGGACAAATATTAGAAACTATTTAGCTGGGGGCTTATTTACTAGTTGTAGATGTATGAATGATTTTTCAGGTAGGAGTAATAAAGTTTTTTTTTTTTAGATTTTTCATCATAATTTATGATTTTTTTTTGTAGTAAAGTATATGATATTGTGGAAATATTGATTTCTTAAGAAAGCCCTTGTCATTGCAATAAAAAAACAGTATATAATATGTGTTGGTACAAACATTAAAAATGTTATCCTAGAGCAGACATGAAGGTAGTGGAGAGCTTTGCAGAGTGGAGCACTGAAGTGGAGAGTTGAGGGGAAAAGATAAGCCTGGCAGTCACATTTTGAATACTTATTTCTAAAATATCCATGCTGAGGGAAACACCAGCACAAATAAGGATCAATATGTGTTACCAACATTATAGCTTTGAACTAGTAAAATTAATATTGCTAATACATCAAAATAAAATAAAAAGTCTTTATGAAATGAATTTGATATGATACTCACACATTATGATCTAGAGCCTGATTTAATTACTGTTAATTTGGATGTTATTTTTACATGATTTCTTTTGAGGACTTAACAATACCTATCACTTAGCCAGGCGCATATAATATGTAAAGGTGTATTATGTATTAATGCCTTGCCAATCACTAATCCAAAATGATGGAAAGGACCTCACAGAGACTGACATAAATGAGATAAAAGAAGTGGTAATTACAGTTTAGAAAACCAGTAAATTAAACCTTTTACCTTAACACATGAAGTTAGCACTGCCCTACTTTATTATAGTCATTGAGTACATGAAACATAAGGAACTTGACATCACAAATCAGTATGTTAGTCGATGATTGAACTTCCTACCTTCCAAACTCCATTAAAGCATTTAGAATTGGAGTTTAGATGCCATTGTTGAGGGAATTCGTATGGATGGGATAAGCTGATATGTCTTGGACCTCCAAGTGTATATGATAATTTACTGACCATGGCTCTGTTTAATACTGATTGGCAGTAAGCTGTAGGATTAAAATATGAACATCTGCTATAGAAAAATATTTTATATTTCAATAAGCAGAATATATTTAAATAGGGAATCTCTTTAACATTACATATAATATTTTCATAAGGTAAACCAGGTACAGCTTTTACCAGATCTTATATGAGGTTGCTTTTTTCTTCAAAAAAATATGAGCTTTACTATTACTGTCATAGATTTAACATTGACTTCAAACCATATTTTTTTACTAATCTGCCGGTAAAATCCCAGCAGTATTTCATACTCATGATTATATGTTGTAATATATCTCAACTCGCTTATTTTCCTATTTATGCACAAAATACACTTTGTTAGTAGGCAGTTAGGGTGTACTAGTGTGGCAATTATGGCATTCTTATATTGAACCACTGTATAATTAGCATGGTGGTATCTATACATATCAAAATGCTAGCTCTTAAAATTCTATTTTGTAACATTGAATGGAGCCGGAGACACAGGTCATCCTATTAGGGAAGTATTATCTTTAATATTTCTGGGGCCCTGGCAAGCCTCTGCTTATGGGCCCTTGCCAAGTATCTCACCTCCACATTAATTACCATTCCCTTCCTCCTTCGAAGCACCACTCCCACCAGGGCCGGCCTTAAGTGTTCCGGCGCCCTGTGCGGACCTCCCCCGTGGCGCCCCCCGTCTTTTTCCTCTCCCTCCATGTATATGTCTCTCCCTTCCCATGTTTGTCCATTTGGACTTCCTTGCTATGTCTGTCTCGCCCCCTCTTTCCCCATATCTGTTCTCTCTCCCCCTCCCCCTATATCTGTTCTCTCTCCCCCTTCTCCCCATATCTGTTCTCTCTCCCCCTCCCCCTATATCTGTTCTCTCTCCCCCTTCTCCCCATATCTGTTCTCCCTCTCCCCCTTCTCCCCATATCTGTTCTCTATCTCCCCCTCCTCCCCATATCTGTTCTCTATCTCTCCCTCCTCCCCATATCTGTTCTCTCTCCCCCTCCTCCCCATATCTGTTCTCTCTCTCCCCCTCCTCCCCATATCTGTTCTCTCTCTCCCCCTCCTCCCCATATCTGTTCTCTCTCCCTCTACGTTTTCTTTACTCCCCCCTCCTCTGTTCTCTTCTCTCCCCCTCCTGTTCTTTTCTCCCTCCCCCTTTCTCTGTTCTCTCTCCACCTTTCTCTGTTCTGTCTCTCCCCCTCCCTTTGTTCTGTCTCTCCCTCTTCCCTCATTCTGTCTCCCCCCTCCCCTGTTCTCTCTCTCTCCCCTCCCCTGTTCTGTCTCTTCCCCCCTCCCCTGTTCTGTCTCTTCCCCCCTCCCCTGTACTGTCTCTGCCCCCTCCCCTGTACTGTCTCTTCCCCCTCCGCTGTACTGTCTCTTCCCCCCTCCCCTGTACTGTCTCTTCCCCACTCCCCTGTATTGTCTCTTCTCCCTCCCCTGTACTGTCTCTTCCCCCCTCCCCTGTACTGTCTCTGACCCCTCCCCTGTACTGTCTCTTCCCCCCTCCTCTGTACTGTCTCTGCCCCCTTCCCTTGTTCTTTTATGTCCGTGAGGAGGCGGAGCTCACCAGTGAGAGGTGTAGCTCCGCCTCCACCCTGCTTCACGGGGAGCCGCGGGCAGCATGAGAATGTGCTGCTCGCGCTCCCCACACACAGTGATTGTGCAGGGTATCGGAAATCCGCCCCCTCCACCGGCAAACCTTTTTTTTAAACCTTTTTTTTTGTTTGTCGGACAGCCGCCCCCTGGGGTGTTGCGACCTGTGCCCCTAAGGCCGGCCCTGACTCCCACTCTTTCTCACCCATCACAGCTGATCCCTGAATTCTATCAGCATAGCATCTCTTTCTGTTCCTATCTTCCACAGGAAGAGGGAGCTCACTCATTCCTTCTATGTCATAATGTTAGTACCCCTCTCTATCCCATTTTCCAATAACAACCCCCCCTTCTATCTTTAATTATGTCCATCTGGAATGTATTTATGTGGAGCAAAGCTTTCCATCTAACATTACAGAACTCAATGGGGTCTAATAATTAAACTCAATAACTGTGTTTGAACCTGCGGCAAACTTCTGGATGGAATGGTTGGCTATACATTCTGTGCATTAATATGTAGCTGCTGCTATTGGCCGTAGTGTGCAAGTCCTGCTGCAACACAGTTATAGCTTTCAGACATCTTCCTTCAAGTGCAAGTTCTGTTTGCAGACTGTAACTGTGAATATCCTGCTGATTACTGTGAATTGCAAATCCTGTCATCTGCTATATCAAATTTATATCTATCCTAACAGATCCATATCCAGCCTGTTCATTGTACCTGACTCTAATCCTAAATCAGGTAAAGAGATTTTGTTTGCTAAATACCTTGTTATTCAGGTTTTCCCTAATTACTTTATATTCCTGCAACTGGCTGACACCTCTATGGATTCTGCCAGTCCTGTGCCAGTTGAACCCCTGAGCTCAACCACAAGGATAAAGCTGGTTTAGGGTGAAAAACGCCTATTGTGATTGAAGCAAGTCACAGGCCAGAAGTGAAAGTTTGTGTTTACCTGTAATTTTACCTACAAAACCCTCCATTCCCTAACCCTTCCCTGTTGCATCCTTCATTAACCGATACTATTCTGTGCGGCCGCTACATTCTTCATTTGGAATAACGCTCTTCTCCAACATTATCACCTCTTTTCATTTGGCTGCAGATATATTGCTCTACTCTCTATCCTATAGCTTTGGAAAGATGTGCCCCCAAGCAATTATACATGTACTCAGCCAATGCTCAGTCCTTGTATGTTGCCTCCCTACCACACAGTCACTCACATGCCTCAGCAAGACTTCATGCAAAATGCCCCCTGTGTCTGGAAATCACTTCTGCAGTCCATTCAGATATCTCACTTGCCCTCAATCTTACAAACTCTTCAAAGAGGCTTGCACCCCAATTAGGTAGATCGTTCATTAAGTAACCTCTTCTGAGACTCATCTTGCTGTCAGCCCTCCATCAACAAAATACATATTCTACTAGGACATGGGTCACACCGGCTCAGGAGGGTGCCCCAGTGACTTAAGCCACGGGAGGGACAGGCGGACAGTACAAGTAATTAAAAAAGGCGGACCCAGTGCTTCGTGGGGGCCTTGCAGGCTATATCAGGTCTGTGAGTTAATAACAATCAGACCTCTGTCAGTGCTGCCTTGTGTTCCCTATGCCAGTAATGATTCAGAGCATCAGAAATACAATTCCCAGAGTCCTCACAATGAGTTTTTAACCCACACAGACCTGGTGCTGCCCATGGCTTCACAAAGTAGAATGGAAGGAGGGAAGTAATGGTACGAATGGAGCGGAGAGAGACAGAAGAGTGGGGGGGGGGGGGGGTAGAGGAAAGAAACAGGTGTGAAGGGAGAGGAGACAAATAGATGGTCTGATGGAGAGAGAGACAAAAGATACATATGGAACAGAGACATTTAAAGCTGATGCCAATTGTATGCTTCTAAATCTGATTCCTTTTAAATATGTATTGCAAGGGAGTGGGTAGTCAAAAATTACCATTTTGAAAGTGGGTCTCATAAAAAGTTTGGGAAGCCTTGTTCTAGATTGTAATCTAATGTATTGGTCTGTCTCTGTTTGTCTTACCTAGTTTGCTACTCCCCTTTTGCTTGGTACAAAGTACTGCTATAGTTGTTAGCTCTATATAATTAAATATTAATCTAGTTTGTTACCTGTGATCAAACTTTCTAGCCCTACTTCAAACTAAATGTCATATTATTCTAAAGTTACTGATATCCAGAGTGTCATGGACTGAGTGAGGCTGCTAAAACTGTTTTAGCTGAATTTACAGAGCCCTTAGATACAGTTGACCATGACAGCTTGTATATTTATAGAAATATATAAATAAACTAAAATATAAAAAAATATATAAATAATTTTAAATATATAAAAATATATAAATAAACTCAAATACTCTGGAATAGAAGATCAACCATTAAGCACAGATTTTTTTTTTGCAATGGTATGTGATGTACCAAAAAACTCTATTCTAGGACCTCCTGCTATTAAGATCACTGGAGTACTGTACTTCAACTGTGCACATTTATTCAGATGATGACACTATAATCTATCAAGCCAAATAAACCTATCATATCTAAAAGCTGTGCCACAGGAGCAATTTCAAAGATTAAAACTTAAACTAATAGTTTACTAAGAGTAAACTATTTTAAAATACTGACAAAGCATGAAGTTAGGGACAAATATTAAACTACTTAAACTAAACAATAATAATTTAAACATGAAGATCAAACTGGGATATAACCTAACCCCAGTCAGTTCCTATAAGTATCTCGGAATATGATTAAATTCCAATCTCTCGTTTAGCTTCCTTAGTGATAAACTGTCATTGAGAATCTGTACCCTAGAATTGTTTTGTTTTTACAGAAACAATTCTTGCTTAGATCAGCCTGTTAGAAAATAGAGCATGCAACAAAGAATTAGATTATGCATCTTTACCACGTGCCCATCATAGTAGAGTCAACTGTATAATTAACAAGGCCACTTTGTCCTCTAACATTATCCATTAGTAAATAATATGTAAATAGAACTCTAGACTATAAATAATATAATAACAATCTTTGTGTAAAAAAACATTCATCACCAGGTGGTAACATACAAATAAATAATAATATATTTTCAACAAGTTCAACCCAACATTGAGAGCTATTAATACACCTCAAAACAACTAATCCAAAGATGTAAATGATGGTGGAGAAGAAGACTGGCATTGAAGGTGGGATACTCAAGTAAAAGAGGACAGCAGCAACACTGGAATCATGAGAGAGGATCAGAATAATCTGTAAAATAACTAAAGGCCTCTGAATCCTCTTTCTGTAACTATGTCTTCTAGTGTATGATTGGTAGGGAGGCCTGTTTTTTCTGTTCCTGCCTTTGATTATTTTACATTTTATGGACCTCACAAAAAGTAGACTATATTATCTGGATGCTCCTCCTATGTTATTCCTGGTGTCAGCCTGGTGTTTTGTATGATTGGTAGGGAACATGACCTGTGCCAGAAATAATTCAGAAGACTTTTCTGTGTTACTTCTCATACCCAGGATAAATGTTATACACCAGCATCCTCAGTGTTTCAAGCCACACAAGGAAGCACACTAGAGATATCTATGATCCTTGAACATGACCACAAGTTGACAGATATCAATATTGTCCCTATGTCCTCCCAGTGTGTTATTTGCTTCCACGTATAATTGCTTGAAGGCATGTGGGCATGGTCAGATTTATGTTTGCTTTTCAGTTTGATTGCACTGGTCATGAATACAGGCCGTAATGGTTAATTTAAACTGATAAAGTAGTAGTGAATATTGCAAATATTTTTGAACTGTTGATTAATTTATCCAGATACTGATAAGTTAATTAACATTCAGTAGGTGGTACAAATGTTTGAACACATTGTCATAATAATTTTAGTAATATCCTTAGGAAACTCTTGTAAATGTATGATTATACAATACCACAAATGTGTGGCATGCTATAAAGGGCAGGAAATCCAAGGTTTTAAAAGTGCATTACATGATGTGAAGAAAGAAAGTGGGAGTCTGTGTCCTTGAACTTATGTTCTAAAGTGTATACAGAGACAACCAGAGTACAGACATATTAGGTTGGAATACACAAATACATATGTTCCAGTTTCACATAACGCAAGAAACGAAGTATAGACCTGTAATAGGGAAAGTAAGATAGAAACCAAGAGAAAATGGTAAGGAGCAGCTTTAACTCCCAAAAAGAGATGTTCCCATGACTCAAAAATGAAACTGAAAATGATAAAATAATGGTGAAACCACGTTCACTATTATTTTATCATATAAAGGAAGTGTATTGACTGTGTGGGGAATCTTTCTGAAACCATGTTCTTAAAGGGGCAGTTCCACCTAGCGTATTTTCTGTAAGTTCAATATATGTGGAGTCCATAAATGTTTTATTTAAAACAATGTACACTTCTCTTCTAGTGCTAGATTAAAAATAATTTCAAAGGGACCTCTAAACGCAGTAACATCAAATAAGGAGGGTTTGAAGAGGTAGGCAACAAAAACAACTTGATAACACTTTATTGTCAATTGTTACTTTACAGGGTGAAGAACTTCTAAAATCTAAAAATACTTTTTGAGGTAGTCTAGATGAAATTGCCCCTTCCATGACAAATTACTTCTAAGTATGTTGAACCTTAAAAGGCACATATTGATGAATTACAGATGTAGAGCCAGTTTTTTAAATTACTTCATTATTTGCATCTGTATTTGTCTCTATGGACCTCTATTGAAATAAAAAGGAGCAATACATGTTCAAAAATAATTAGAATTGCTCCAGTATTCTTCAGGGGGTGGGGGTTTTGGGGGAATTGAGATGGGAACGTCAAACTTAAGGCCAAAGTAGCCGAGTTGGGAATATTCTCCCATTCAGCTGCACTGGATCATTTGTCCAACTTTGGTACATTGGTCTAGTTCCACCACAGTTCCTCATATGTGGAATAGCCTTCTGGATTCCATTGATTTTTGCATGTTAAATGCAGAGAAAATGTTTTCCTTACTGCATATAAAATCTACACCTTCTATACCTCCAAGATATATTGCTTAGCGAGTGTTCTTTGACAGAACTATCAGTGTTTAGTAAACAAACGGTTCCATTAGGCTAAATATAGAAAGAATGAAACATTGTTTTATTTTTTTCCCTTTTGTATTTTTGAAGAATGTAGATTTGAAAATACACATGGCATGTGAATTTGGATGAACCTTTTACATGGAGAATCCCAGATACTGGAACTGGGAGTTTTCACTAAGTAGTAAAAGGTTTTAGAACACAAATGTCTATCCTATAAAATAATATAGGTATTTCACTCTCCAAGGTTTCTATTCACCACATAATTACTAGCAATCTGCTTAATAAATAACCTCCTTACATATGACATTCCAGGCAAATATGACATTTCCTGATGAAGCTGAGACAGAAGCTCCGGTGAAACGCGTAGAGATACCGGAAGCCATACATCTTCCTCCGGATTCCGTGTTCTTTGCACTGTCGTATACTACCTTTAGTCCCTCTTTTGGCCCGCTTCATGGTCGTGACCATCCCTAGTGGACTTCCTTGTTGCTGACTGATTGTGTTCTCTTGTGAGTCTGTCTCCAGCAGGGGCCAATATCATTTATTGTTCTTTGGCCCTGCACATGTTTCTTTGCTTTTATTGTATTTCAGACATCATTAAATTTTAGAAGATATCTAGTCACCTTGAGATGTTCATTTTCTACAAATGTTTGTGAGTGCATCTATTACCAGCCATCTATTTTACACGTGTGGTTATTAACAATATTGCACTATCACTGTATACTTTTTTTTTATTGTATTTAAGGTACTCACTACTTCGCGCCATTCTGTTTTTTTATATGTATATCGGTTAAAAGCATTGTTGGAGAGTGCTCCAGAGGGCTGCGTTATTTTGTGTAGTACCGCAAGTATTTCAATTGTACCGTTGTCGCACTTTGTTTGTTTGCACAAAATCACTTTATTTTTTGCACTACTGGCAAGAGCAGTTGAAGTGATTTTTTTTTAACTTCTGTTGCTCTAGGGGGCGCAGCAGTATGCCGGCACAGCAGATCAGTATGATCTGTGTGCCGGCAAGTATAGTAAGAGCTCAGATGAGCTCTTACTATACAGTCAAAGGCAATATTTTGCAATATTGCTTTTGTCAAGTGTAGATCTGCCTCCCCCAACTCATTATGTTTAATAAGGGAGAGAGACAGATCAGATAATGTAATATTTCAATATTGATAAATTAAATAATATTGAATAACATTTTAATAACCAAGGGCTTCTATAAAAGCCGTTCCCAGTGTTTAACACCTTCCCTGCAATTGATCACTGTGTACGCAGTGATCTTACACAACAGCCCATTTTTTGCTGTCTGTGCATTTTTTAGGTTTTTTTTTTTACTGTAATTTATTAAAGTATAACAAATGCTCTTTCAAAATCTATTAACCCCTTGCTTGCTGTAAATCCCTGCGCAAGCAGCGATCTGGCACATATGCAGCGATCTGCCCACAGAAACATTTTCTTTTTTGTTACGCTCGCTAGGGGTTAATTATACCTGCTAGGGGATTACATGTAGTGTAAACATTTTTGGAAATAGCATAGGGTGTCTACTTTTAAAACATACATGGTTTGATGGTATAAAATACACTGGCCGGCTTCAGAAATGTCCCAAATGGGACATGGGCGCAGGTTTTCTACATGTTAAAATTCCAAGTTGGAAAGCCAAACAGTGCACCTCTCAAATGCTGGACTGCATCTACCTTCGGTCAGCTGTTACTAACAGAGCACATACAGCTAATAAGGATTACAGTTTAATTACATTTTGCGTATTGAGAAGGATCACAATTCAGCTACAATTTATTTATCAAGCAGAACTGGAGTCAAAGGGTCACATATAACTAAAAGGGAATACAGTTCCACTACAACTCACTTAGTCAGAAGAAGTCTGTTTAATGGAGAGAATACAGTCAATAAGGATTACAGTTCAATTACAATTTACCTCTTAAGCAGGACTCTGGTTAATAGAGAAAGACATCTAACAAGAAGTACAATGTAACTAGAAAATAATTTAGATCATGATCCATATGTGTTAAGAGATGCACACATTTCTTGATAAATCTCATAAACAATAGCCAAATGGGAAGGGGATTCAAGCACCACCTAAACCTTTACCTCACAAAATATACCTGAAGGATCACCGACACCATCTCCACCTGACCTCTCAGCAGTGCCAGTCATACCAGGTACTACCCCCTCACAAGAGGCAGATGTGGCACAGGAGGTTACTAAACCAACGCTTTATAGAACTTAAAGCAGCAATTGGTAAAACTGTACAACAAATCACCTCAAACGAGACTAAAATCACACATCTGGGAAACAGACAGGGATATTGAAGATGAAGTGATACAACTCAAAGAAACAACTGATTCTCAAGCTGCAACTTTACCAGAATACTTTATACCTTATCCGATTTTGAAATCGTTACAAAGATGGTTGATAATTGTCTTGGACCTATATTTATCTGTAACTTCACCATTACCCATAGTATAGAGCCAGAAAGAAAAGACCAAAATGTTACACCTCGAACCTCAAAATCTTCAAACACCTCAATATTGTGGATAAATCAAATATCTACATTACGATGAACACAAAGTACTCATATTCCTGGACTACTCAGCTCTGGTCACTGTTCTACAGAGGACTTAGTTCTGATCTCTCACAGCTACATGCAAAAGGAGCAACATTCACCATGCTGTACTTTACTTGATTAATGAAGACCAGACATACATTTTGCATATAGTACAAGAGGCTACCAACAAAATACCTGTAGTCAAAATGATGGAATCCCGATGGAGGTCCCAAATTGGAAACAAAATCATGTTTTACTAAATGTATTGTTTATCATCAACATCTATTGTTCACTAATGGTTGGTGAAGTTGTTTTAAAGTTGTATCTAAGGGTGTCTCCGAGTATGTAATTACTAATGAATGCTTTTTTGCTCTTATTGTCCCATCTCTACTCACAGGTGCTGGGACATGGGGCACTCTAATTGGTTACTCGATACTATCGATGATGTAAAAATAAAACATGGAAAAGGTTAACACTACATTATAAGCGATGTTAATATCAAATGCATTCAGTTGGTGCATTCACGTAAATTAAATTATTATTATTATTATTAATTTTGACTGAACTATGTCGCCATTACATCCACAAAATACTTTTTCATGAAATGTACTGCAAGTTGACAGAGGAGGATACTCTGGAAGACATTTGAATGCAGGAATGTATCTCCACTCCCTATAACTCCAAATCTAGATTATTTGTAGTAAATCTTTCAATTATACAATCTAGACAAGGGACTACTAACCTCATAACTAATGATGTATCAGAAGGTATATTACTATATTTCAAACAAAAATTGAACTAATATCTATAATCTAAAACATTTGACTGTGACAGAGACAATTACTTCTATATACTGGAAATATTCCTTTTTTAATAAAACTAATGTAGAAACCCTAGGGAGGGGGAAGAATGGGGGTTTAAAAGCATATGGAGGTTGGAGGGAAATTTGTAGTTTGTAAGTTTTAGAACATAGTACTACTACCTTTTAATCTCCATAAAGGAAAACAAGAAAAAGTGGGGACAATGTATTCTTATGCAGGTAGAATATTTTATTTAAAAAATGTTGAACACATTATGCAAAATGTATTCGCTGATGTACAACTAATATTTGTAAAAAAAAAGTTTTTAAAAAATGCATGTATAGTCGATGACTATACATGTCATTGGTTAAATGTGCACAATTAGAAGTTTTCTTCTTACCAATGCATCTTATGAAATATGCATTTTATTATAATCATCTTTCAATATGTGATCCCCATAATATAACTGCTTTTCATATTTACATGTATTTAGAGTTTGGGCTACTTTAATAAAATACCCTTGTTTATGTCTTCACAGACATTGGAGCTGCATTTCTACACAGCAAAGAAAAAATGCTCGCAAAACAAATATATTCATGCAGAAGGCATCTCTTGAAAGCTCCCCTTAACCTGACCTTGCTTTTTTTAAGAACTAACACAATCTGAAGAGTTATGGATACAAGACTTGTGGAAAGAACTAACAACTGAAGTAAACTTTCCAACAGAAATACCCATGGAATTAGTTACACTTTTTTCTATTACTGTGTTCTAATACTAAACAGCATTGCTGACCACAGTTTGTTGTTGTAGTAATGCAGTTTATTTTTCGATTCTAGGTCTGAACACTTGTCAACTGTAAAGTGCGTCTCCTTTTAACCTAATGGATTTGAAAGATTAAAGGTGAGGTAATGAATTAGTACTGGTGACAGCACAGCTTGCTCGCCAAGCAGCAGGGGGGTTCTTTTGTTTTCATCCATTTTGTCCTTCAATGCCACTTTGCTCCTGTGGGAACCAGCCAAAAAGGAATGTGTGGGAGGAGCTACCAGCTCAGTGCAAATGTCAGGTCCTCCAAATGGTCAGAGGAAAGCTGACATTCCGTGAGGAGAATGTATTCTGACATCATCTCATTCACATCCAAAACCATTTAAATCTCACAGGCACAAGATAGTAAGCCTTCTTGTGCCTATCTGTCAAGCTCTCCCTCCCTCTCTGTATCAATTATATTTGTTACACACCTTCATTAAAAACAGCGTTTATTAACTTGTAACTGTTGCACATTTTGTTTAGGAAAGAAAAATTAGTTATACAGCAAAACTTTTAAATAATTGCATAGTGAAATGTAATGTTTTACTAATGGTATTGCACAGGAAAATAAATGTAATTTTTGTTACCAGTCATTTATTTAGTGAAGAAAACAATAATACTATGCTGTAGGTTACATCTTTAAAATGTTGTTATGCTTTTTCAAAGGCTACTATGCAAATCCGTCCAAACTACCCCGTCTTAAAGGACCACTCCAACTTCAAAACTACCTACTGTTTTTCATATAAAAAATTTCAATTTCAATATAAAAGGTAATTATAAAAATGTTTGCATTTTGAATATCTGTTTAATTTAGTTAAAAAAAAAATCAGGTTTGCAGCTTCTACTTACCCTAACACTCAACATTTGGCTACAACTGGGGAAGAAAAAAAAACACCATTTTCCAAACAGGCAAAAAGCAAAGTCTCCCAAATAATGTGTCATGCAGGATTCAGTCAATTCATTTCCTCTGTTAATTAATTAAGGAGTGGATACCACAGGATCTACCTTGATTAATTAAGTGGTATCCATTTGAACACCTATAAACTATACGTTATGTAGGACAGCGTGTAAAAGTTATATATATATATCTATATATAAAAATGATCAAGGATTCATACATACGCATGAAATGAGAAGTAGGAGGAGATAATGTGAGATCTATTTAATTTAACATCAAGAAAACAGTAGCAATTCAGAAAATGTGATTGAGAGGGATGGCTATTTAGGGTACAAGTAACAAAATAGTGTAAAATGTGGTACTATGTCCCAAATCAAATTAATTAAATGCCTCCAGGGCTTATGCTATATCGCGCAGTCCCAAATCATATTTAATCAATGCACCTGGGTTTTGGGCATCTGCTGTACCCCAAGCCCATGGTCATATTTAATAAATGCACCCCCAGGGCTTTCATTTCAGGAGCTCCAGAGGGACATTTTTATAATATGATTTGGGGCTTAAGGCATAGTGGCAGCCCAAAACCCTGGGGGGCACTAATTAATATGATTTGGGGCTTGGGGTACAGCGACAGCATACGCTAGCCTGCAGTCTCTTGGGGCAATATTTTTTTTAGTGACCGAGGTGGTCTTCTATCACTGTGGAGACACTTTTTTTTATTGTGGGGCCAAACATTTTTATTGTTGAAGGGCATGCTGAGGCCTGAGCATTACAATCCAGTTCCCTAGGATTATAATAATGGGGACATAGGGAATAACATGTTTTATGCTAAACACTGTCATCCCGTTACTTGCTTTAACGCACTTGTTATTTGCAGTCTCTGTTGCAGCTGAATAGTTCGCTATGTCACTGTAATGTAATGGGCAATAACTATAGAAGAGGGTGGTGATAGAAATAAAAGTAGAGTTGACTGGGGCATAATCATATTAATCCAACTGCAAAGTACAAATATGTTAATCAGATATATTGAAAACACAAGACAAAGGAGAATTATTAAAGAATCATATGTAATAAAACAACATACTGAAATGTTTTATTTTGAAGTAGATCCTCAGTCAGTACAAGAACACCTTTTATTCATGGTAAGCATCAGTGATAATGAATGATTACTTTAAAATGCACATGCAAACTGAGACAAAAATGTGTATGAATTAAATTTAAACCAAAGAATTTTGAAAAATGTCGTTAGGCTGCATTGAAGGATAAGGAAAAGGGTTCCCGTTAGGGAGTTGCCGGCTCCACCTGAGGATATTTAGAAAAGTTCTCCAATAATACCTTAGGCTGTGTGGTGCTCCGTCCGTGCTGTGATAGCAGCGAATAACAGAAGATAAACAAGCGGATTTGAAGGATGTCTGTTTGCACTGTGCAGTGCACAGACATCTGGCTGTCCAGAACAGAGAATGTGTCCTTTTGAGGTTTGATTATAAGGCAAACCTTGAATTTAAATCTCAACATTCCTGATTGGCTGAGTCCCTACTTCACACGCAGCTCAGTGGAAGCTGCAGCAGCCTGCCTGCAACCAGCACAGGTACCAATACTGTCTCTCTAAGTATATGTGGTAGAGAGGGGTTTAATCTTTGAAACTGCTTCTGTCTTGTAAAAGAAAGGTTAATTCTCTGAAACTGAGCATGTCTGAAACTGCTCATGTCTAGAGTTGAGCGGACACCTGGATGTTCGGTTTCGAGAGGTTCAACCGAACTTCGAAAAAATGTCCGGGTCCGTGCTCGAACTTGACCCCGAACTTGACCCCGAACACGAACCCCATTGGCCACTAAAATGCCTCTAAAAAAGTAATGGAAAGGGCTAGAGGGGTGCAAAAGGAATTAAAATGTGGGTAAGAGTAGGACAAGTGCCCTGCAAGCAAATGTGGATAGGGAAATAACTTAAAATAACATAAAATACATACAAATTAAAAATACAGCTGAGCCATAAAATAGCACTAGATGGAATCTTTGATTTTAGCTTTGGAAGAACATAAATCTAAAGCATGGCTGCCAGGAGGATCAACAGAATTATCCATTTGAGAGAGGGTTGGAGTGCAGGGTATTCTCTTTCAGTTTATACTAAGTGACCCATAGGTTGAGGAGGCGGTGACCGTGGCGGTGTAGGTGGAAGCGGCGCTGGAGGAGGTACCCATAATTTTTCAAAGTGCACTGTAAGCACAGTTTGGACTGTTCTATTTGACTCTCAGATATGAAGTGCACCGCAAGACGCAAATGTACTATTTAGCACCCAAAACTATTAGAATTTTTCAAAGTGCACTGTAAGCACAGTATTTGACGGTTCTATTTGACTCTCAGATATGAAGTGCACCGCAAGACGCAAATGTACTATTTTGTGATGAACAGATAGGGAGAGGAAGGAGAGACCACTAAGCAGGATTTGATATGACACTTGAAGGTATAATAAATATGGAAAACGGTACGAACCTGACACAGGTGGTTTGTTGCGTTAATGGGATATGTCTCTTGTGTTCTTGATAATATCCTTCACAAGATATGAATAAGATAATGTTTGTAATCCAGTGAGGAAAGGCTAAACCACGGATATAGCAGTGACACAGTGGTAGATCAGCAAGTGAATTTTTATTGACCTAAGAATATTGCTATTCTATAAACCGAAATAGAGTCCCCATTCATAAGAATAGGTCAATTGACCTATTCTTATGAATAAGGACTCTATTTCGGTTTATAGAATAGCCAATAGCATAACATGTATTCCATAAACCGAAAGTCTATAAACCGAATGTCTTTCGGTTTATAGACTTTCGCCTTATAGAATACATGTAATGCTATTGGCTATTCTATAAACCGAAAGTCTATAAACCGAATGACTTTCGGTTTAAAGACTTTCGATTTATAGCTGAACCTCGAACTCCAACCCGAACATACAGTGAAATGTCCAGGTTCGGGTTAGTGGCACGGACACCGTAATGTTCGGGACGAACCCGAACAGTGCGGTTCGGGTTCGCTCAACACTACTCATGTCTGGTAAGAGGGGGATTAATGCTCTGAAACTGAATTTGTCAATAGAAGGATTCGTTTTCTAATACCACGTCTGTATTATAATAGAGGGGTTGTTTTTCTGAAAACTACTCCTGTCTGGTAATACAAGGTTAATTCTTTGAAGCTGCTTATTTCTGGTAATAGAAGGGTTAATTCTCTGAAACTGCTCAATGTAGTGTAGAGTAACCAGCACTATTGCAGCATATTTCACCAATTATCTAACCGTACCTAAAGACCATAAATATCAGTATAAAATGGTATAACATACTACTAATACTACTAATGTTTTAGTATTTTAGCATATAATGAATAAGATCACATATGATAAATCAAATATTCTAGCGTATATTGGAAATATACAACGGCAGTTCTTTCTTAATTATCATCTGCAGGTTAAGGATTAAGAAATAACAGCAAAACTCTTATTATAAAAAGCTTAGAATTGAACAGCATAGAATTTGATTTACCATACAAGTATGCAGAAATATCAGTATAAAATATAAATTTGAAAGCACACTATAGTTACCAAGGTGTACAAAATATTCTGGAGATAATATGTTTCCTCTGGGATAATATTGGATATGGTCAGTATGGTCGTTTTGGCTCAAGATTCTCTCCTGCTTTGATCATCAAGACTTAATCCTTCTCTCCATAACTAGCCTCATTTTTATCCCAATGTTCCACCTCCAAACCACACCCATTCAGATCTGATTGTTTTTATCTGGTTGGTTCTCCAAAAGTACTCCTTTATGTAATATTTGAAGAGAGTATAATATAATATTATCCAATAGATGACACCCTTAGCGCACCACTCTGACATTATCCCAATTCCAAATGCCTAGTTAATCACTTGAATACAATTTATATGCCCTTTAAGATTTAGTCTATAGGAGAAATCTCCCCAAACACGAGAGAAGCCCAAAAATAATTTTACATATTCTTGTTCAATATATATACATTTAAATAACTTTGGATGTAAAATAAAACTAGTATAAACACTCCTAGCTTACTCTACACCCATGTACAAATACATCTGCACTCACATATGTAGATATAAAAATATATATCTAGATATATATAAATATACAGATCCAAAAAGCCGTGTACTTAGCTCTCAAACAGTAACAATGTTATAAATACCCGGGTGCAGTGCCGTTTGAAACATACACAAATCCAAAGAATTTACACACACTCACAGGGTTTCATGTTTTGCAACTCTGTGTATATAAATAGTCATCTCAAAATCATATCAACTTTTCAGCTCTACCATTCAGAAGACATAAAAACAAACTATCGCTATCTGCCTAACTTTATCCCTGAGTGGTATTTACGGTTTCTTGGACAGACGAGACTTCCAGCCTTGCTTCTGGCACACGTTAATTGTATACATTGGATATATATATATTTATATATATATATATATATATATATATATATATATTGTGAGCGAAAAAGTGGAATCGTGGTTGATGGAAGATACACCAGGCCTGATTTGCTAAACAGCAACCTGAGAATTTTCAGTTAAATGCCCCAGGGAGAGATGTTAAAGTTTGCAATATACATTGCTGATGCTCTGCAAACCACGGTATGGGTCCCTGGGGTGGAGTATTTGGAGAGTAGGGTGGGCCAATGCTCCAACAGCACTAGTTGCTGTGTAACAGACCAGGATTTAGAGTTTCCTAATTGGCACTCACCTGTAGCTAGTCAATTAGCAGGCAGGGCTTTAAAAGAAGAGATCAGCCTGCTGCAGGAGAGGGAAGAAAAAAAAAGGTCAGCTAGGAGAGCTGAGACAGAGAGAACAATACTTGTGTTTATTGCAAAGCTGTTTTCGTTTTGTTTTTTTAAGAAATTGGTAAGTGGGAAAGCCACCCAATTATAGATAGTGATTTCTGTCTAGTAAGAGCTCAAGTAAGAGCAAGGAATTTTGTTTTTGTTTATTATAATTTAAAGCACCTGTTTTCCTACTGAATAAAGAAAAGGAAAACCGAACTGAATGTGTCCTGGACTTTGTATACCCTAGAAGGCTGTGGTTTATTGAAAGATCGGTGGCAAAATCCTATATGTAAAAGAGGTGGTTTGTCACAATATATATATATGTGTGTTAGTTTGTTGTAATGTCTTCTGATTTTGATAATGACCCCAGGTGGAGCTGAAACATCGATACGATTTTGAGATGACTATTTAAATACACAGAGTTGCAAAATTTGAAACCTTGTGAGTCTGTGTAAATTCTTTGGATTTGTATATAAATAGTGTTGAGAGAACCCGAACCGCACTGTTCGGGTTCGTACCGAACATTACGTTTTTTTGGACCGCGGACCCGAACACGGACATTCCACTATATGTTCGTGTTGGAGTTCGGGGTTCGGCAGGGCCGGCACCATCTGTAAGGCGACCTAGGCAGCCGCCTAGGACGCAACTTAGCAGGGGGTGCTGGAACCGTGAAAAAAAATAAATCCTCCCCCTTCCCCCCTTACTTACCTCTTCGATGCTGCCCTGGCACCGCTGCAGCATCGGGAGACAGAGCAGCAGTGAGGAGGTAAGTAAGGGAGAAAGAGGGGAGGAAGAGGGTGGCTAAATCCTGGCACATTGAGAGGCATAATCCTGGCATATTGAGGGGCATAATCCTGGCATATTGTGTGGGAAAATCCTGGCATATTGAGTGGCAGAATAATCACGGCATATTGGGTGGCTAAGTTCTGGCATATTGAGAGGCATAATAATCCTGGCATATTGAGGGGCATAATCCTGGCATATTGAGGGGCATAATCCTACAGCGATTATTCAAATTACAGTGATTATTTTAGTGGGTGCTATACTACATATTTGTACCCTGCCCTGAGCCCAATGCCACAGAGAGTGCAGTGCACTTGCAACTGCATGTGTGCCAGGCACATGACTTTAATCCTGTTCTGTTACCTCAGTGGGCAACATCTAGGCATTTTTAAATACTGCAATTTGTTGGTGTTAAATATTACATTTGCGTCCTGCACTTCATATCTGAGAGTCAAATAGAACCGTCAAATACTGTGCTTACAGCGCACTTTGAAAAATTCTAATAGTTTTGGGTGGTAAATAGTACATTTGCGTCTTGCGGTGCACTTCATATCGAGACTCAAATAGAACAGTCCAATACTGTGCTTACAGCGCACTTTGAAAAATTCTAATTCTTTTGGGTGGTAAATAGTACATTTGCGTTTTGCGGTGCACTTCATATCTGAGAGTCAAATAGAACAGTCCAATACTGTGCTTACAGGGCACATTGAAAAATTCTGGCTACCTCCTCCTCCTCCTCCAGCGCCGCTTCCACCTACACCACCACGGTCACCGCCTCCTCAACCTATAGGTCACTTAGTATAAACTGAAAGAGGTTCGGGGTCAAGTTCGAGCACGGACCCGGACATTTTTTCGAAATTCGGCCGAACCTGCCGAACCCGAACATCCAGGTGTCTGCTCAACTCTATATATAAATACACACACACACACACACACGCACACACACATATATATATATATATATATATATATAAAATCCAAAACAGAAAAAGAATGCACTCACAGGGCTTCTAAAGACAGTCATTCAGGTTTTAATGCAGGATGATCGTCAGCATTAAAACCTGAATGACTGTCTTTAGAAGCCCTGTGAGTGCATTCTTTTTCTGTTTTGGATTTTGTAGATTGATGTGGATTGCACCCAGGCAAGTTTTGGCATTTTTTATGACTTAAATTGGGCAAAGTGCTGGTACTTTGGATCGATATATATATATATATATATATATATATATATATATGTTTACAGGCAAAATCTTAATTAATTCTTCTATTCACATTTAGTTTGAGACTTTCTAACACTTTCTCTTTCTGTTTGCATTTCCTATCATAAACCAAGTCTATGTTAACTAAGATTGCTAGCTTACATTTCTCTATTGTCTTCCTAAAGTCTTACCCAAACATCCTTTAAGGAGGGACAGTGATAAGAATATCTTAGTAACTGAACAGGTGATGAACAGGGCCATTTATAGGTTCTTCTTTATATCAAGCTATGAGTCCATTTTGTTTCCCATAGTGAGAAATGTTTCAAAATAGCATGACCATGTCTGATAATGACTGTATGTATGAAATTTTCAAGGTTCACAAGGATTTCTAATAATTTATATAATATAAATGTATTTTACCTCTATGTGAATGAGTGTATGTGATATATAAATAAATGTATTTTATAAATTGGGGGAGGAGGGGGGAGAGAACAGGGGAGGGGGGGAGAGAACAGAGATGGGGGAGAGAACAGAGGAAGAGGGGGAGAGAACAGAAATGGGGGAGAGAACAGAGATGGGGTAGGAGACGGATAGAACAGAGATGGGGGGAGGAGGGGGAGAACAGATGGGGAGAGGAAAGAAGAGGGGGAGAAAACAGATGAGAGGGTGGGGACAGAGATGGGGGAGAGGGAAAGATATATGGGGAAGGAGAGATAAGAGATATGGGGTTAGGGAAAGAGATATGGGGAGAGGGAGGATAGATAAGGGATTTGGGGAGAGGGGGAAGAGGGAGAGTGATGGGATTGTAGTGGGGGGGGGGGGCACCAAAAAGCACTTTCGCCTGTGTAGAAAAAAACTTTCCACCGGCCCTGTCTCCCACCCATTAAAGAGGATTGTGCTAGTAGCAAATTAATTTTAAAATATTGTATTATCTGACTCTACAACGTACATAGCTCAAAGTTTTTGGGGATTTGACAAAATATTCCTATAAAACTTTCTTTTTTTATTCTTTGGAAAACAAAGCACAATGTCACACAAAGCACACAGTCAAGGATTTTAAGCATGCGTGGGATAGACACAAGGCTATCCTAGCTATAAGACCGGGAACAGGGGACTAATAAAACTATTCAAAAAAAATTGGGCAGACTAGATGGACCGAATGGTTCTTATCTACCGACACATTCTATGTTTCTATGTTTTTATGTAATGTGGGCAAAATTTGAAAAACGAATTAAAAAGTTATGTTACTTGAAAAGAAGGAATTTTTAATTAATTTCCCTATTTGTGTCAGCTGGGAGTGGTTCTAGATTGTCTTCCAGTAATACCGTATCTTCTTCCTGCACCTTGATGTTCTTTGCATGTAATAAACAATGATAATGCCAATTTTGTTTTTTTGCAGAACATACATTAGAATTCCTCTTGTACTATCCAGACAGCAAAACCTAGCTTTTAGGAATACCATTATACACTCCACATTGTAGCAAGTACCTGCCAAAGCATCATTATTTTCAGCTTGTACAGATGTCTATGAGTGTTGAATATATTCCAGAAGTAGAGGTCCAAACAGAAGCTCAGAAACCTCTTTTATATTTTTATTCTATTTATTTTTTTCTTTTCTTTTGAAAATATAGCATAATATAATCTGACATGCAAAAAATCCATCTCCCAGAGAATTTAAATACTGTTCAGTCTTTACTTCCATTTTTTTGAGAGCTGCAGTGTAAATATCTAATTTGTACTTTGTTTTGGTAGTTAAAAGAAATACATAAATTATGAACTAGTTTTGCGATATGAAGTAAAAGGCCCATGCGCCATGGAGTCAGTGAGACTGGGTAACAGGATTGTCACCTGTAAATTACTAAGGGAGGGCCTAGTTTTAAAAAATGACAGGCAAATACGAACACATATGTAAATTCAACGTTTAATAGAAATATGTATCTGCTCAACTGGTATACTAGAGTGGTAGTTCCAGCGCCCATATTTATGAGGACTGATCAACTGCATGAAGTAAATTGCAACCCTTCTAGTATCAGGAATTTAAGATACAGACTCTCCTGACTGAAATCATTAACAGCTAATAGAAAAACAGGAGTAATTTTCTTCTATTCTCAAACCAAAAATAGGTTACACTTATGGCATTCAAAAAGCAACATTTTATTTCATCTATTACAAAGTTTAGCACATCCTAGAACAAAAAGAGAAGAGAATGCATTATTAAGCATCACAGTACAACAAGTACAACACAGTACAACAAGTCTAACAAAGGGCATAATCACAAGCCACAAAAAGGACAAAATATGTCTCTTATTTTATGTCAAGAATCAGTTTTTTTTACTTGGTGCTGAAGGTAAACATTTTAGTTTGTCCCTTTTTAGTATTCGATATGTGTCTATCCATGAGGAAGTACGATAATAAAAGCTCAACCTAACAAATACAAATGGTATAGGGTAAACCACAACTAAAAATGATCTATTAACATAGAATATCATATCATCATAGACATGTTGAAATTACACAAACTTTTTTTGGGACTTATCACAAAACTAGAAGCCTAGACCAAACGAAAGACCTTTTACATTATTATTATTATTATTATTATTATTATTATTATTAAAGATATATGTAAACTTTTCAACTATATTAAGAATTCCAGCAAACATTTCGTTAACATAATTGAAAATACATAAGCTCTGTCACCAATGTACAGATGTACAAAGTACAATTTTTTAGGGTGGGTGTTTTACAATTTAATTGTACAATGCAAGATGCAAAACAGCACTTTAGCCTTTTGAGTGTCAGAGGGTTACCACTAAGCACTTCACCTTGTTTTCCTTTAAATGGTTATGGATGTCTAAGTCATTTTTACAATACAGACACACTTTACTGTCAACATTTTTATCAGAATTTTATTTTTGTTTATTGTATAAAAATAATATATCCTTTTAATTCTTCATTTTTATTTGTTTTTCTTTGTCACACTCCCCTATCTATCAATTCTTTATTATGCTTTAATTTCTTTCTATCAAGCTATTTTAGTTTTGATCTGGATCTGTTGGTGTTGATAACTTTCCAAATGGACAAAGGACTCCAATTGCACCTTAATTATAGAATTTCCAGTATCCAATTTATTTAGATCTCGAGTATTCAGGGAAATAATTAATCTCATTAACTCCATTGAGTAATTGTCTATTATGTGTTTCCGTGCTGATATAAAAGTGTCGTTTTCAAATTAAATGAGTGGCATTTAAATATCCTTAATCCCCTAGAGATAATACATTAATCAATATACTTCCCTAATGTGACTGCGTCCCACCAAATTCATGTTGCTCCTGAGAGAAAATGTCACCGATTTTATACTCACTTTCTCTCCTTTGTTAAAAAATATTTAGATAAATATCTGACGCCAATCATGTTTTAGTAGTAACCAAATAACTGAAATATACAGAGTGTAAACATTTATATTTTGATACCTAACACATTAAAAAGAAAGAAAAACAAGATGCTGATGGGTTGATTTCCAGTATCATAAATTTAGCAAAAACAATCCAAGAGGGCAAGTGGTCCTGTTTGTTCCTGGTCACATACATTTTTTTAATCTCGCCCAGAATAAAAAAAATGTAATTTTATTCTCAAATCATGTCCTGTGCAAAAAAAAAACCCCATTCCTGTGGCAGATGTTAGTTAAATGGATTTTATTTCAGGCAAAAGTATATAGTGAGAAATAAAACAACAAGAACAAAGAGCGACTGAAATTTGTCATGGAATTTAAAGGCTAAAAAAGTGTAGAACATTTGACAAAATTAGTCGTGAGGTATTTTTTCTGACTTTCATTATCTCTCTCAATGTATGTTCTTTGTTGTTTGGGGAGACACAATAAATCTATCATGAGTAGTGCAATATTGTTTTTTATTTCCATTCACACCAGATATAAGATTGCACCTAGGCATGATACTCATTTACTGAGTGAAAGACTTTTTAGACACCTATAAGTATATATAAAACAGTAAGGTCTTTAGTCCCTGATATAGTTATAATTGAAGAGATTATTTATGGAAATGTAATTAGTGTTAGGTGCCACCAAAACTGGAGTACTTTGGCATAGTGGTGGACTACAGTGTTAATTTTGATTTAGTTTTAGTCCTAGTCTTTTGGCTAAAATGGCATATTAGTGTAGTTACCTGAATTGTTTTAGTTTTAGCGTAGGTTAAGTCGACTAAATCTCCATTACATTTTAGTCAACTAAATTTCCAGCAGTGAGGGAGGGAACGGGTCTGGGAATGCACTTACACAATGTTAAGTTAACTTGCTGGGGAGATGGGAGGGGAAACACTCACGTGAGAGTACCAGGCGAATCAGATGGAGCAGTATCCTCTTCCTTTGTGGTTTGCATGGTGTTGTTCAAGGCTGCAGACAGACACATAGAGCCCGCTTCTCAGCCAGTCAAACTGCTTATAGTCAAGGGACTGGGCTCTGGCAGAGATCCAAAGAAACTACAACCAGAAGTCCAAATAGGTAATGCAATAGTCCCTCCATAACATTTTTGTCATGTTTTCATTAGTGAACAAAAATTGCAATGGATTTTAGTCATAGTTTTAGTTCTATTTAGTTTTCATTTAGTGAATGTTTCATTTTCATTACTGAAAACATGCAGCTGACGAAAACTTTGACGAACATGTTTAGTCGACAAAATGGATACGGGTGGGCTAAGCATAATATGGCCATATAATGTAACCAAATCTCCAGTTTTGTCTTTTTAGGAAGGTGTTTTTTTTTAGGTAGCCTTAATGAAAATTATAGGTTTAAGAGTTTGTAACCTGTTTAAAGTATGCTGATTTCAATGTATTGTATATAACTACTTGTTCCAGCAGCAACTCCTTACAATAAATGCTTGTTTAGATGAGTGCTTCCATTTTTAGATACTGTTTGTATATGGGACGTTTTGACCAGGTTCCCGGTTTAGCACCCTTTCCCATCACAGCTGCTCCATCAATGGTGTGTAGATAAACCTAGAAATTGAAGGAGTGTCTCAGTATATATGAAATGTAGTGGTCAGCTCAGCATAATATGGTCATAGGATATGACTAAATCTCTAATTTTATCATCATAGGAAAGTGAGGTTTTCTACATTTTTTAATGTAGTATTAAACAAAATGTGAGCAGGGACAATTAAAATACAAAACTAAATAAAAACAAATGAAAAAGAGAAAAGAGTTCTGTAAAGTTATTTTCCATCATAGTATACAAAATACCAGTTGCTTCAAATGAACCCCTTGCCCACATAGGATGGACAAGGCCCCTCCTGTCTGGCAAAGTGTTGCTGACACTGGGCGGACCTAGTCCAGACTGTGATGCTTTAATGCCTCGAGGTCGGAAGAAGCTACAGGGCCTTGGTGCGAAAAGTGTCCTGGAGCCCCCATGAGTCTTCCCCCGCCCCTCCATTTGTATAACACATACAAATACATACATGGACACACATGCTAATACATAGACACACAGAAGGAAACACATTCATATTCACAGAATGACACTTCTACAGATACAAACACTGACACACATACAGATACACAGACACACACTGATACCCATACGGATACACAGACACACACTGATACACATACGGATACACAGACACACATACATACATACAGACAGACACACATATAGACATACATGCAGAGGCACATACACAGAATGACACACATACAGATATAAACAATGACACACATACAGGTACATAGGGGCACACACTGACACACATGCAGACAAACAGAAACACATACAAACACACATGCAGACAAACAGATACACATGTAGACACATACAGACAAACACATACACATACAGACACAGAGACATACAGATACACATACAGACACATATGCAGACAAACAGATACACATATAGACACAATGACAAACATTAAGATACACATACAAACAGATACCCATGCAGACCCACATACATACAGATACACACAGAGACACATACACAGACATACCACACACACACACACAGACATACCACACACACACAGACATTTACACACACATACAGACATGCACACACAGACACACACATATACAGACACACACACAGATAGACACAGACATACAGACACTCACATACACACAAACTTTTTTAAAAAATTTAGTCACCCTCCTGTTTCCTACCTTTTAGGTGAAGGAGGGTGACTTTCCTGTGGTCCAGTGGTTGCCTCATGCTGATGGGAGACAGAGCTCCCATTCTGACTGCCTCCCCTCCTCATGCTTCTCCAATATGGCTGCTGCCCTAATATGGGAAGCACGTCAGAAGTGAAAAAAGAAAGCACTTCAGTCACTCTGATGCTGTTTCTAGACTGCCAACATTGCAATGAAAAAAAAAATTAGCACAACATCTAGGGTTAGAATAATGGTTAGGTTTACAGTGAAATTAGGGTTAGCATAAAGGTTAGGGTTACAATTAAATTAAAATTAGAATTAATTAAGGGCTAGCAAAAGGGTTTGAGTTAGGGTTACATTTAGGGTTAGGGTTAAATTCAAGGTTCGGGTTGGGGATCAAAAGGTCACTGTAGGTGAAAATGGTTTGAAAACAGAAAAACATTATTTTTTGTTATTGCCCTATAACTCCCAAAAAACAGCAGAAAAACATGGAAACAAGCTTATTTCCAAACTCGGGACAACATTTAGAAACTATTTAGATACAAAGTTAGATTGCAATTGTGTAAATGATTTTTTTAGATCAAAGCTAGAAAAAGTGTTTTTTTTTTCATCATATTTTATGATTTTGTTCTAGTAAATTACAAGATGTGATGAACACATCTTGTACACAGGAGGTTAAATAAAATCCTGTAATTTGAAACAATATGATTTTGTATATTATTGTAATTGCTATAACCCATGGGAGAAGGGAGGAACAATGGTCTAGTGAGGGCAGACAGAAAGAGGAAACAGCTTGGAGGAGATAAGATAAAAAACAAAATAGACAGAGAAGCACTCCAAAACAGTATCAATAAATCCAATATGGTGCATCACCCCAAGGGGAGTCCATATAGCACCCCAAGAAAATAGTGTATACAAAAAGAGAGTAGGAGGAGCACACAGAAAGAAAATTAATAAAGTAAGAAATACAGTGCCATAGGTATACAAAAAGTTTATTAGAGAAATACTGTATAAAAATATAATCTAAGTAATAAATTACATCCACTAGCACAAAAATACAACAATAGTTACTCACATAAATAAATAGCACCAGCACAAAATCGCTCTAGACACAGAAGCAAAAAAGAAAGAAGGACAGGAGGAACAAACTGTGCACAAAAATGGAAGTCACCAGACGTTTTGGCTATAGAGCCTTTTTCAAGGGGACCACCAATTGCTATAACCCATGGGAGAAGGGAGGAAGAATGGTCTAGTGGGGGCAGACAGAAAGAGGAAACAGCTTGGAGGAGATAAGATGAAAGAATAAAGAAGAATGAAAAGGATAGGGGGAGCTGAAAGTGAGGAGGCTGAAAAGGAAGGAGAGAAAGGGGAAAAGGGGGAGGGGAAAACCAAAGAAAGTAAAATAAGGTAAGTGTAAATAGAGTATACACGAAACCTGGAGTACACAATGCTAGCTCAAGTTTTTCCACCATGGATTGTATGAACCTTTAAAGATTTTGGCGGCCGCTGCTTAAGATGTACTGTCTGGTGCCCAAAATGCATCTTACAAATATTAAAGCATTTTCATTTCCTTTCAAAGTATATATGAAATACTTACAGACAAATTGTGAAATTACAGCAGTTTGCAAGAAACCAGGACTGCCCACACTAGCCGAGTGAAAGTCATTAAGGCAGTTATGATTACAGGTCGCGAGGACGCAAAACCTACAGAGCCAACAATTTATGTAGCGCTAGGTACTGATTATAGAGGGGTACTATATACTAAGATTAACAAGAACAGAAGTGAAGAGGACTATAACTTTAAGAGTTTGTAACCTTCTTAATTTGAGTGTGCTGATTTCTGTGTATTGTATTTAACTAGTTGGTCCAGCAGAAACCCCTTACATTGTTTAGGTGAGTGCTTCCATCTTTGGAGTTTGTTTATAAATACACATATTAGTGTACACGGTATAGTATACAGAGGATATAATCACTTAAAACAAGAGGATATGGTAACATAAAATTATTATTCTTTAAACCTAAAGAAATTTAAATTCATCCAGTGCTTGTATATTAATCTAATGCTGTAGATTCATATAACACTAAATACAGTACGGCTTTATAACTGTTTATGATATACACTTTACAGTGAACAGTGGTGAAATGACAAAGGAATTGCATAAATCAGGCAGTAATAGCTAATTTGGAAATATTGTCAAACTTACCTAGCTTCAACTCTGGCTATTATTGCCTGATAGTTTTAAAAAACTATTTTTTCCCATTTTTCTTTGTATTTTTTCCCCCTTTTCATTTTATTTTAGTTGTTAGACATTCAAGATGTATAGTTGTAAAATTGAATCTACAAATCTAAAAAAGGCACAGAATATTTTATCTTAAGTAATATTTCCTTACAAAAAAGATCTCCATAATTACTTAATTATGGAGACATTTAAAGATATTATACAGTTTCATTGGTATATGTGAAATATAAGTCATACCATCACTTTTAATTCGCTACCAAAATGTAATTAAAAGATAACTAACACATCTACTATGAAAGCATAACAAATGAATTTAAGGAAATGTTTTAATAGACCTTTGTCAATTTTGCTAAAAAAATGTTATTATAGACTTATGTTTTATCTTCTAATATTAATTCCACTTTTTGCTTCTTTTAATTTTCAAACAATTCAAGACCCACTATTTTGTCCCACATTCTACCACCCAGTCCTCCCCCTCTTCTCCAATCCAATTGTTCACTGATTATCTGAAGATGAAGTGTTCCCACCTTATTTTTTCTACATGTATATAGTGAATTGGGAACAATCAGATCTCGAAAAAAAAGTGTCTGAAAGATATTTATGAAGGCAATCAGCACCTAGTCCACACCGCCTATTACTGTTAAGGTAATCCTCTTTTAGTTACTAGTGATGGAGATTATATCCCTCAACTGTAGGATGCATAAATAAGCATCAATTCCTATGATTAGAAAAGGTTATGTTTTATTTATGAAAATTGTGTTTAGATGTATTACCTATGAATTGAAAATCTGAATGAATAATCCTATTTACACTGCAAACCAAGTGTTTCAATATATCACTAGCTGTTTATTTCCCTTTTACAGATAGCAGTGACGATAGAAATAGACCTTGAACCAATAATATCCTGTTCTTTTGTGAGTGTATATATGTAAGTGTGAGAATATATTTAGGCTTGATTCGCTAAATAGTGAGCTGTTGTAAAAGAATGGTAGAATCAAGACTACAAAGCTGAATTGGAAAAACCGGGAAACTCAGCAAGTTTGACCTGATATTCGAAAGTTACTGTTTAACCAATAGACCACACATGGGTGTGTATCTGTGTGTTTGAGTGTGCAAAGAAAAATAAAAACTTATTAGAAACTTGCAGAAAATAAAAGGAACTGTGATATTTAGAAAGTTAAATGACAACTATCAGGAAAAATGTAAATTCTATTTATTGAGCCCTCTCTGCTTGTAGAGCATTATCAGAGGACAACCATACATGGGTCAGATCTATTTTCATCTAAGCATTATGACCCAAGATTCTCAACATGCCCGACCCCTGAGAGAGCTATACAAGCAGAGATGTCTCAATAAGGTGCTTAATTTAGGTTCTTTCATCAAATAATTTCTATTTAAAATGCTTGATGTATACTTCTTTTTTGCTGAGAGTTGTCTTTTAACAATATATAAGAACATGAGAATTATGCACATGATATGGCAAGTCACCACTGTACTTGCTCCATTGCCATCATGCTTTGCAGATGGACTTTGTTTAGTGGGCTACAAAGTAGTATAGTTGACCAATCGATATCTTCTGCCACCCTACACTTCATGTAAATAACAATTTTATGGTACAATGAAAATGTTACAAAAATGTCATTGAATGTATTTTTCAGACAGCATGTTTCCTCTGAAAAACATTACATTACACCATCTTATGAACCTATGTAATAAAGTTCAGGACAGACTTAATGGAACTTGCTTAGTCAGATATGCACTTATAGTTTGCACCTAGGACTCTGTTTACTCCAGAATGACAGAAGTCATTCTGTGACACTCTGAAGTGACGTACTAAGGGAAAAATTAAAGTGTCATAATGTTCCTTTAAACCTCCAACATTATTTGATTAATAGTAAGCAATTAACCAGAAAAAGGTTATTGTTACTTGTGCCCTAAATCCATGGAACGTTACTATCACCTAATATAACCCCTTCATGACACAAGGTAGTTGTATCCTAGAAGACTGAAGTTCCAAAATGTTTTTTTTTTGTGTTGCTAGCCCCCATCACAAGGTAGACAGGAACATGGTTTTAATAGACCCTATGGGTCCCTGCTGAAAACTAGCAATACCTGAATTGTGATGTCACAGAGGCGTGCTCGGGATCAAAAATTTAGCCAGTGCTCACTTTGAGTGTTAGCAACATTTCCCTTGTCAAACTAAGGCCACTCATAGTGGCATCAGCTGACAGGTGGGATCACGCTGTAAGATGAGCAGGTAGACGCTATGAGCTGTTAAGTGAAGCATGAGCTCTGCCACCTTAGCATCTTTTGAGATCTTTAAATTAGGACAGCATATAACATCCTAGAGTCATGAAGGGATTTATGTTACTGATCTAACCCATCTTAGAGGCATGAAAGACTGAGTCAAATCCTTCATTTAATCAAACCTGTAACCTTGAGGTGTGAATAAACTTTACATCAGTGTATTATTTTACTAGCATTCTATAATCCATAACAAATCCAAAAGAAGAAAATAAACAGATGCTCATTACTCTCAAGCAGTCTGCCTTCCAAGTACACTCAACCTATCTTCCCTGTTATTAATTTTTGAGTCTTCAGAGTTTAAAAAAAAAAAGTTTTACTGTCTGAGCTCTGCTAAGCCTGGTTTTCTACTAACTGCTCCTCAGGAACAGTGATTTTCAGACGACTTCTTATTACAAGATACATTATGCAGGAACTCTCTGTGATGGGACATGGTAGTCCTGCTGTGAGAATGCCTATCAGAGCTTCTTTTAAGACCCTTTCTCAATTGTCAGCAAAGTATTTTTTTAAGGTTAAAAGGTGTAAAATTATTCTGAAATGCTTTTTTGACCTGTCTCCCATCACAGAAACCTTCAATGTTCATTTTTTTCTCCTAAAATTGTTTTTTTTTCCTTCTTTTTCTTCAGGGTTATTATATGAATGTCTTGATTTACCCATTCATTGCCAAATGAAGATACTATATACAATTCTTTATAGAAGAGCTGATTTAAACACCAAGCGTTCTACATATCATTTTGGAAGGTTAAATATGGAACATTTTATGACTGACATAAATGTTGGCTGAAGTACTTCATAGCAAGAGACATCAAGAATATAACCTACTAGGAGATCATTTAAGAAATTGAACAGCAAATTACTTGTGTTTGCTCCTTAATATTGATCATGGAGTGTATCTTTCGAATGGAAGTCTGATATGCATACAAATCAGACTGGTGCTGATGTTTGCCTCATGAACGCACACATGTATACCAGCTTTCCCTTTCTTACTATCTTTCATTATATTATGTTTATTCCTATTCTAATCTCGTACAGACATAATCTATTACAATACACACATGTACTTACCATTGGCAAAGCAAGACTATCAGGGCCTAGTGTAGAATAAAACGAGAATAAATCTCCCCTCTTCCCCACAGGATGTCTACCGTGGATTACCTTAAATTGACAGACCTGGGAGCATTGCATCTGCTCCACTACCTATTGCTCCTTTCTGATACTTGCACATTTGTAAAGTTCATGTATATGTAAGGGATTACATGCAATGGTAGGAATAAAGGAAACTGTATACAGACATACTATGAACTCCTGCCTAATATGCTGACAAGAACACAACACAAAAGCTTTCTTTAATGTATTTTCTTATCTATAAATCTTTATTAATCGTATCAAAAAATATCAACACAGTAGATCCATGCAAAGCCCATATCACCTCCCCTAGCTAAATGCTTTAATCGATAATCGGGGGGAAAGCGGGAAAGAGGTAGGTGCCACTTCCCTTTCTATCCATATATACAAATAAAATACAAGACATACATAAACATTATGATGGACACTACATACATATTCCAGGAGATATTTCAAAACCATAAACTACCTCTTCCCCCTCCCTCCCCCAGATTTGCCAATGCTGCCTCTTCCCCCTACCTCCACGCCAGACTTGCCCAATATCCCTGGTGGCTAGTGGGTGCAGCCGGCGGATGTCTGCAAGATACACGCAGACATCCTCCGCTGCTGCCTGGCACTTTCGCCAGGACTTCTATAATTGAAGAAGGAAGGTCACATGCCGGGCAGCAGCGGAGGATGTCTGCTCGCATGGTCTTTTTCAGAGCATTTGCTAGGTAATGCTCAGTTCTCAACTTGACCAAACACTCTCTTATTTGTCCCTATTGGTTCCGTAGAATACACTTTCAGCTCCTGCCTGGAATTCTATCTGGGCAAGTAGGAATTTCAGTTTTTATTTCTGATATTTATCTCTGGGAAGCCCACATGAAATAAAAAGGTCTGCAGTTGACAACACCAGCATAAACTGTTGCAGTTTGTGTTATATTTTGCTAAGCGAGCTGTGACAAGGTACCATCTGCTCTAAAAATACAAGCAACAAAAACAAAACCCATAGTATGTGGCTTTAAGACCATTAATCGCCGCCATTTCACCGCTGACCATTTAGCGTGGCATTTCCAGCAAGATAGAATCACTTTCTCCTTGTAATTGTATTATTGGTGTTCTTGCTGGGTTTCAAATAAATCCACCCATAAATTAAGAGACTTTAATGGGACTTAGGAGCTCCCTATGAAAGTGCCTTGTGATGATCACTTAAATATAGAGCTCACCAGGATTTTAGCTGATACCAAGTCTCATGTTTTCAATGGCAGATCTGTAATTTGTGACTACAGTGTGCTCAATATCTACCAGAAAATTAACCCTGTCATCTACATAATGTCATTTGTAGTATTTTTCTTAATATACAGTGTCAACTCATAAAAATACCCCATAGTCAGTTTTGTTTCTCTAAAATCTAAATGTAAAGTATGTTAATGTATAAGAAAAAATGTGTAATAATGATAAAAATCCTGTTTCCAAACAATTAAGACCATTTTCAACATTCTAGGGCTCAAAGTGAAATTCAGCTGGTCATGGATATGCTGTAGAGGATAGAGTTAAATATAACAGTATTCTATTTTTGTCCTGTCAGACTGTCATCAGGTGAGTTCAATGTGCTCCATGGTGTGAAAGTCAAGTCTATCACAGACAGGAAACATAATCTCATTATACACAGGAACACAGCTCTGCTGATTTGTCATTCTCTAAGTGGCCCAGTGATTGGAACAACTTTGATAACCATACCTTAAGAAGACACCAATTCTTTTTCTTAAACCCCAAAAATTGTACTTTCATCAAGACTAGCAATTGGATAAATTCAACCCCCTCGCTTCAAAGCCTGGTCAGTATTTTTTAAGGTTAAATAACAAAAAGCAACCTTGACGCTTTGGCTGCTACAGTTTATGATTTTCGTGATTTTATTTAAATTTTATATAGAGCTTTTTGTACCATGAAATCACATTGTGCTGTCGTTCGTAGAGTGTTTTGTTGCTCTGCATAATCAAATCTTTCTGAGAAGCAGTGGGGACATTTACAGGCCTGTGTTAAAAAATCACGACCTTTAGTAATCAGTATAAGGGAAGGAGTGCATTCTGTTACAATTTTCACTTGATTTAGACTTTGCTCATATACGTATGATTTAATACATAAACTTTTTTCCTTATTTCATTTTAGACATATTATAAGAATAATCAATGTAATTACAGATGTCGCACCCCTGTATGTAGCTACTCTATCTGTTCGCAGCCTTTTTTCACTCTGTAACCTATTATTCGTATCAGTTAGCCCAAAGCCATTTACATTCATTCGGAACTTAATATGACTTCATGATATAACATCACTGTGTACAATCTGGTTCCCTAATTTTTTTGAACCCAGAGATTGCTAATTATTATATCCAAATTCTTATTAGTACATTGCAAAATGAATTTATTCAAGATAGTATTTTAAGGTATTCATTGACTATATGTATAGCTTACATGTCTTCATGGAGCTCTTTTTCATTTTCTCCCATTCCACATGTATATATTTTTCATTTTGCAAAGTGATAATTAAAGACCATTCATTTTTAATGTTACAGAAAAGGTCTGGTTTCATTAAAAAGGTACTGAGTAACCAGAATATATATCTTAAACCATTATGATTTGTACTGCTGAACACAAAAACTGAACGCTATAAATATAGTGTGGAGGGTCAATTTATTTGCACTCTACAGAATATATATTATTTCATGTATTATTTGCATGCTACAGAATAATATAATATTTACTATATTCACCTTAATTATTGTCCTTTTCAAAAGTAATATTTTGTTCTGTTTTATTTTGCTGTTTTATTAGTTTTAACACATTTATACCTTTTAAAAACCACTACATTTTCCTATCTTTGACAAAGACATAAAGCAGTACATATTTTTGTAGGTGGTTTTTGAGAAGGCCTGAGTTGGCCCAACTCAAGCCCAAAGAATGTTTAAATACCAGAAGATATAAAAGAAACACTGTACCATTGCCATTGACAGTGTTAATATAGATAAAGTATTGTCCATTTACTTAGCAAGGCAGTACTGTTTTCATGATAATTTCCCTTTAGGCTGAGTTAAAATTGTATCTATTACAGCTGCAAAATTGTCCAAAGAGCACCTGCACTATCATGAGCACCAGAACGTAATGGAAATGTATGGAATCATTTACTCCCTATCTCTGCACTCTGCTGTACAGCATTGATAAACTGATTTGTAGCTACACACTCAATGTAATAGTCGGATGATGGTTCTTCTCTGCATATCTCTGCCCAGCACAAAACACTTGGCACATAATTCCAGATGTTGTTTCTTCTTTGTGCCAACTTCCATCTGCACACTGCATATTTTATTTTCTAACAATTCATACGGTTCTCTACCAAGTTAGATTATTTCTCCTGAGAGACCTGTTTCTGGTTCAGAAGTGGTAGTGTTTTCTTATTTTTGAGTGTGCAACTGACAAAAAAAAGTGTGCATGTTTATATTTTGAATGTTTTTATTAAATGTGTTACATTATAACATTACAATTATGTATGTATTTTATATTTGTGGTTTTTTTCCCCCCAGAGAGGCTTCTCTCTGGGAAATTAAAGGAACTTAACCACTGAAACATTTTTTTTTTACCCATAATGTGCACTCCCCCCAAAAACCATACATGGGGCAAGTTCTGCTGAATTGCCTCTGAGCCCCTTTAATGAAAACACTGGGCCAGGGTCTGCTCAAATTACCTTGCTCCCTCCCTTCTTATCCATGGGGCTAGGCTAGGTGCTGACCAAATGCCCTGCCCCTTATAAATAATAGGGCAATGCCCCCTAAATAATAAACAAGGCCAGGGACTAGCCAAAGGCTCCTGTCCCGCCCCCCCCCCTCCTCCCCTTTATACCAGGCCAGCTATAATGTCCCCTGCTCTCCATATAAAATATATGGGGCTGCCGAGTGCCTCTGGCCCAAACACATAACATGCAGGGTTAGGGATTGACAAAAAAAAAATAAATGTAATCGATTCCCACTCCCCCTACCTCTACCTTGCCAAGGGGAGGGGGATAAATCAATCAAAATAAATAAACCTGTCAAAAAAAACACCATTGAGTGCCATGAGGGTGGTCAGTGAAAATCACTGCCGACGTCCCTGGCACACAAGGGGTGCCCTATGGAGAAAAAAATGCCCTTAACCCTTTGAGTGCTAAAGGAAAAATACAATTTTTGTTGTACCTCGCTTTAATAAAGATTCTTTCAAACAGCTTCTACTTTATATTATTATTTTTTCATGAGAAGTTCAACGTTTCCTTTATAGGTGACCTGCGGTACATTTTAATTCACAGGGGAAAATATGATGTCATAATGACCATATTGGTTTTTATCATTTCTCTTTAATTTATTTCTATGTGTAATAAATACAATACATCAAGATTTTCAAAGGTATTACATCCCCTACTTATAATGATACTAAAAAGGTAGAGTTCTAAGATTATTTATTGTGAGTATGGCCCTGAAATAGAAAATAGTGCAGAATCATTTTTTTTAGATTGCTTATCTCATGCCATATATGGTATAGATTATAATGCCACAGAAATATATAACATCAGTTCAAACATACAAAACTGTGCATTTTTGAAAATAACGTATTGTAGGCTGTAATATTATGTCAGCATCCCTATATGCAATAATATATATTTTACAAATTAAAAATAGTGTTATATGTATATATAATCTATGGTGTATGGGGCTCAAAAAGGTCCTCAAACCAATGGATAACACAGTTTTACCAAAAATGCTCCCCTCACAGTTTTGTGGGCTAAACTTCATATATTCCACAAAAGGACATCCCCTGAGGAACACAAAGACCTCTTATGCATCTTCCTGTGTGTACACAGTATTGATTAACTTTTTAGGGGTATAGACGGTTACTATACTATCTTGTTTTTTTCACTAATTTTGCACACATCAGATTATGTGGGGGTCTAATATAAAACAAAAACAATACCACAAATCAATCTGGTTAATCTACATTTCATGAATAAATATACATCACACATAAGTGCTATTACAACATTATTTGATCAGAAAAAGTCTCCAAATGCAATTCTTTGTCAACTTATCAGTGGTTTTGGGGACCAAGGTACTCAATTGCTTCAAAATAACCCCCAATGAACATATCCCCATAGGGAATTCAAAGATATTGTTGACTTCTGGGGCCGACTGAGAACCCTCAGGGCCCCTGAGCTAAATAAATCAAGGGCCCCCTTCCAGGCCCCACCCACATTCTGCCTCCAGCCCCACCCATGCCCTGCCTTCAGCTACATCCTTATCCTGCCTCCAGCCACACCCTACACAATCTTTAGACACAAGGAACAAAAGTGCAATAAGTTATAAACAAGTACAAAAACCAAACAAGTGTGCAAAATATATAACGAATGCACACACCAAGACAAGTACATATATACATAGATCTTTTCCTGATTGCTCAACCTGGCACTAATATATGGGAGGGGGTCTTTCTAACAGAGGCCATCTCAGTGTCCTTTAGAGAGTGTGTTATAAAGAGTCCCCTCCAGACCCTATTAGAGACTACAATAGTAGTCACAGCATCACTTTGCCAATTAAAATAAGTCTCTGTCAGGTACCAATTAACCTGCCACAGTCACTTTGTCATTAACATATGCAACAGTCATTTTGCCTATTAAAATATGCCACCGTTTGTCCATTAAATATGCCACAGCTTGCCCATTAATATGCAAGTATTATTTTGCCATTACAGTAAAATGCTACTGCCAGCAGATGCGGCTGCCCCAAAAGAAAAAGTTCAGCAGTGTGATTTGCTGCAATGGGGATACCGGCACCATGGGTGACACCTCTGCTGGGCCACCTCTGCTGGCCCAACTACTCAGACCACCCCTGCCTGTGGGACTTGAACACAGATGTCTTGCGTTTTTTCTTTCTTTTTCTACTATTTTACAGATAGATGGAAGAGTAAATAGTATGGTAAAATAATAGTGGGAAAGAGAGGTTTGTATTAACCTTTGCAACACATATAGTGCCTCTACACTGTGCATGCATCCCGACTGTCCCCCTTTGCATGGGACAGTCCTGCTTTTGGGAGGCAATCCTGCTGTCTGCCATTGTCTACCACTGTCCTGCTTTTCAAGACTGAGATAGAGCTCAGTGGAAAAGCAGTATAAATAGAATACTGGTTAATATGCCGGGGGGAAAAAGTTAGGAGTATGGATAATGTGGCATCTACTGAAAGCATCCATCAGCATATGGGCATGCCAGTGCATGTTGCCACTAGTCAGCATGCATCATAGGAATTACACTAGATATAGGTTGTGAGGGCCCCTTTACCAGCCCACACAAGTAGGCAGTGGAGATCAGTTATTTCTGAGCTATTAGAGGATTATTATTTGTCGGTGTATTACATTGCACGTCATCCTCAGCCATAGTTTTGCTGGACTTGATGGGAAGTATCATCCACAACACTAGTAGTGGGATCTGTAAATAATCTTTGCTGTCCTATGGTGCTCATCTGGGTTTGCAAATCTCTAAAATATAGACAATGCAGTTCACTATTTGTGATATTTAGGGCCTCCAACCATTCTCTTAAACGTATCTTTATCTCTAATTCTGCACTTGCTCTATTATCTTATATATCTTGCTGTTCTCCTTTTCTTGTCAACCCCCTTTCCTCTATAGTACCAACCCACTTTAAGGTCTGTTTGGTATAGTTCACTCTCCTTATCAACTGGCCATTAATTCTGCCTTGCAATTCCTTTATTTTATTTGCAGTTTCCAAAGTAGGTTTTATTTTATTATTTTTATACCGGTTAGCCAATGTAACAAATAGCACATCTCATTATTGAAGATATACCTTACATTTACACAGTGAGAACACACACTGAGTTTCACAGTATCAAGTATTTTCACCCTAATGACAACACACCCTTGGTTGAGCCGCTGGTGGGATGTCACCAAGGACTTTTCTGAAACACTTACTGCCAAGTACGCAGTAAGAGGAGCCCAGCCAGGACAGCAAAGGACAACAGGCAAAACGGAGTGTCATAAACAGGCTGGGTCAAGGAGGGGAGAGATACAGATAACCAAGTCACAAGGAAAAATCGAGCAGGCGGCGGACACAGAATAGTCAGGAAGAGCAGGGTCATACACAGAATAATCAGAATCACAGGAACAGTAAGATACAAGATAAACTGGGAGTCAGGTACGAACCAGGACAGCAAGGCACTATCACAGGCAAAGGTATCATGTGAAATGAAGGTTCAAGTACTCCTGGATGGTTAGGACGCACCTCTGATTAATTTGGCATAAGAGGGGTTAAATTGATATATAGCCCTTTAACTGGGCTCATGCATATTCATTAATCACCCGTTCGCGCATGCTTTGGGTAATGTGCGTCCCGCAGGTAACCGTGCGGCTGAATGCAGGGAGATGCTGGGGCTCTGACACAAAGCCCTGGATGATGGGATGGCATCCACCTGATCCGCGATTTTGTCAGCGAGGTGGCTGACAAAAGGTTAGTATCATCAGCATACACGGAGACATGGCTATGAAAATAACTTGGGAGCCTACTAATAAACAAATTAAAAAGAAGAGTGTCTAAAACAGTTCCCTGAGGTACTCCACTTAATACCCTGGTCCAGGATTTTACATTTACCACAACTCTCTGCATTCTATCTTTAAGCCAGTTTTCAATCCAAATACATATATTTGCCCCCAAGACTATGTCTCTCAATTTGGCCTAATGCCTTGAAATTGAGGAAATAGAGCAGCACTGCCAGAGAGGTTTCTGCAGAGTAAATCACTGTTTCTTCAACCTGACAGCAATGTTTGCCAGCACATAGGAGTGGAAAACCAACATCTTAACTCTGCCCTGGATCTATTTTCACAGGTCCCTGCCTGAAAAAACTCTCTATGATGCAGGGAGGACGTGCCTGACAGTCTCTGTGACGCAGGGACGTGCCTGACACTTCCTTTGTCATGGAGGGGTTAGAATGTTATTGAAAATCAGCCAATAACAGGGCTGGGACCATGGAGGCTTTTGATTGGCTTCTGATTGTCAGCCAGTCTCGTGCATCCTTCTATGAAAGAAGTATTATTATTAGTATCACTTTTATATGTTCTTAATTTAACACAACGCTAGTTGATGTGTCACAGTTCAACCCCATTTCCCTTGCTCCTGTATGTTGTATTTAGGTTTTGTGGATGTTTACTCTTCAGCCTCTAGTGGCCGCTATTCTTGTTGTTCCATTCTCCTCCTGTTGTCAGCTGCCTCGTTAACCTGAGCCCATCCCTATTTAAACCTGCAAACTATTTGCACAAGGTGAATTTGCATTGCTTTGGTTACAGCCTGTATAGTGCCTCTGTGCCTATACTAGCTTTCGTGATTCTTTCATTTGATATCATGTTGCTGATTTTTGTCGGTCTGCAAACTAGCATATTTGCCTCCTGTCCTGACCTTGTTCACCTGCCTTGTGACTTTGTCTAGTGTTATTGTACCTCCATTGTACCTCATCCTGATCCGTGTCTGACCCGGCCTGCTGACTATTCTATTTGTGCTTATTTGTCCTGCTCAAGTTTGCAGTATCAGTCAGTGTCAAAGTCCTGGGTGGTCATTTGCCTGATGCTCAACCAAAGGGTATACCATTCAGGTGAAAGGCACTGTTCTGTCTCCTATTCAGTGGTAGAAGTTATCAAACCTGTCTCAGTTCAAGTCCAGTTCCCAGCTCAGAGGGCTGCAAGTCCTGTCTTCAGCTGCCAGTCTTGTCTCAGCTATCAGGCCTGTCTCAGCTATCAGTACTGTCTCAGGTACTATACTGTCCACAGTATGCATCATGGGGTGCAAACAGACTCCACATTGTTCCCTGCAACAAGGCTCCTCCTTGTTCTGCTATCCCAGGTTGTGAACATAATGTATCTTATCGCTAGTTGTGGATTATACTTTCATAAGTGGTAAATTGGCTAGTATAGTAGCTTGGTAATCTTGGCAAATGTTCAGTTGATTTTATGGGGCGTGGTTTACTTCCATCTAATTTATTTACTATATTTTACAAAATTTGAAATAGGGATTGTTGTCTCTATGAAAGTGCTTTCTATTGGGTAATATTTCCTTAACTGTAATTTTGATTATATCTGTAATACTTGACTTGGACTGGACTCTGTGAACTCATAAGGGGAATATGTATTTGTCCTCCTGGAGGCATAACCACCTAGCAAAGCCAGGAGAAATATGCCTGAGCTGAAAACGCTTGCGCTGTGCATCTACACAGCAACAGCGTTTCTGCCAATCAGGTAATCAGGTGATCCGTGCTGAGCGCGGGGAAACCTGATTACCTCAGATTTTTTAAAATGGCATCATTGATGGAGGACGCTATTGCTGTGTCTGTCACAGATTTAGCGGATGCCTCTCCTAGAGACAACCCCATCAATGTTAGAAAGCTTCATAAGAGAGCTTTCCTTGCCAGGGATCTATCCTCTTCATCTTCTGAGGAGGATTGGACCCCAGTTTTAAATAAAAAGAATACAGGAAGGTGGCTGGTCTCCTCTGCCAGTTCTTCGTCTGAGGAAAACTTCTCTGCTCTTCCTTCCCCTCATACTGGTATGTGTAAAATTAAGGGGACCGGACCCCAAAAAATGGATAGTGTGTTTCCCTCGTTTGAGCACCAGAAACACCTTCAAGATAAAAAGACCAAATCTCGTTTGAGGCTAGACGGTTTTTCCCCTTCTTCTTCTAGAGCATTTGCTCATTCTTCCTCTCAAAGCCGTCCCAGATACGGCTCTCCAGTTATAGACTGGGAATCTGAGGAAGTGGTACGTTCAGCATCTTCCACTGAGCGAGGGAAGTTAAGTACAGTATTTTTCGCCTCATAAGACACACTTTTTTCCTCCTCAAAAGTGAGGGGAAATGTCTGTGCGTCTTTTGAGGCAAATGTAATACTTACCTCCATGCTGCTCCCCGTTGTGTTCTCTCCGTTGCTTCCTCCGTGCAGTCTAACCTCCTGCACGGAGGAAGGAAGCTCCGGTCGCTTTTTTCCCCCTTCTTAACTTTATTGATGTTGCACGACATCAATAAAGTTAAGAAGAAAAAAAAAAGCGACCGGAGCTTCCTTCCTCCGTGCAGGAGGTTAGACTGCACGGAGGAAGCAACGGAGAGAACACAACGGAGAGCAGAATGGAGGTAAGTGCTAGGGAAGGGGGAGGAGGGTGGAAAAACCGAGCAAATCCTGGCATTGTGAGGGGGAAAATCCTGGCATTGTGAGGGACAAAAGCCTGGCATAGTGAGGGGCAAAAGCCTGGCATTGTGAGGGGGAAAATCCTGGCATAGTGAGGGGCAAAAGACTGGCATAGTGAGGGGCTAAAGCCTGGCATAGTGAGGGGCAAAATCCTGGCACAGTGAGGGGAAAAATCCTAGCTTAGTGAGGGGCAAAATCCTGGCATAGTGAGGGGCAAAATCCTGGCATAGTGAGGGGCAAAATCTTGGCACAGTGAGGGGCAAAATCCTGGCATAGTGAGGGGCAAAAGCCTGGCATAGTGAGGGGCTAAAGCCTAACATAGTGAGGGGCAAAATCCTGGCATAGTGGGGGGCATAATCCTGGCATATTGAATGGCTAAATCTTGGCATAGTGAGGGGAAAAATCCTGGCATATTGAATGGCTAAATCCTGGCATATTGAGGTTTTTTTTCTTGTTTTCCTCCTCTAAAAACTGGGTGCGTCTTATGGTCAGGTGCGTCTTATGAGGCGAAAAATAAGGTAATCTCCAGATGGCTAGAGTAAGTCTCCTAGGAAAGACTCTCCCATCAAAATTATTTCACTCCAGATGGGCTATGGAGCACGATTCTGAGGTCAAAAATTTCTCTAAACTAGCCTTCAGATCACCTTTGGTTAAGGAGGATGACCTTCTCCTCAGGAACCACATTGGTATTCCGGACATTCAGGCTTTAATGGCTCCAGAGGTAGATCCTGCTCTTTTATCCATCACAGGGAGCAGTGTATCCTCAGATCCCACAGATCAGACTTTTCGCAACATACAGTTCAAAATTGCAGATGCTGTGGGCCCACTATTATTGATGCTGGATAAGGCAGAAAAAGAAGGCAATGCCCAGAAACCTTCTGCATCATTTCTGTTGGTGTCTAAGATGGCTCTTTTAAAAGCATCTGGCAGGGCAGTGCTTATTATTGGCCAGTCATTTAACTACATTTCAAACATACGTAGGTCCCGCTGGCTCCATGCAGCAGGTCTGTCCGATCTGGCCCCCAAATCGTATGAGTTCCCAAATTTGGAGGATTCTTACCTATTTGGTCCCTTGTTTATTCAGGAGGTTAAAGGGCGTTATAAGGCAAGGAGATCATTTTCAGAACTCAAGAAGTCCGTCCCTGGCTAAAAAAAGCCCTTTCGGACAGAGGGTCGCTCCTATAGGGCTGCAGGAGTGTCCCGAGAAGCCTCACACCAGGCCCAGTATCGCCACTATAGTGGAAGGCACAAGTTCCCGGGCGGTGGCAGAGGTGCGCTTTCCAGAGGCAGTTCCGCTTCCAAAAGAAAAAGGACATTTCCTCAGACAAATGGGTTCTAAAAAAAATTCAAAGTGGTTTACATCTCCCCCTTTTAAGGTTCCCAGTCCAGAGATTTGCACCTCACAGAGGGGTAAACCCAGTGCTAGATGCCTCCGTTTCCCTAGCTTTAAGTCAGGGGAAGATAGAGTTGGCAGACATGTCTATGACAGGATGTGTCAGCACATTGTTCCCAATCCCAAAATCAGACGGTTCCTGGAGACAAGTCCTAAACGTGAGGTCACTGAACGCTTTCATCAAAAGGAAAAGGTTCAGGATGGAGGGTTTATCAGATCTTCCAAGCTTAGTTCAGAAAGATTTTTTCTGCATAAAGCTAGACCTAAAAGATGCTTTCCATTCAGTCCCCATAGCCAAGAAACACAGGCGTTTTCTCAGGTTTCAGTGGAAAGGAAAGGTGTGGCAGTGGACTGTTATGGTGTTTGGCCTATCCAATGCACCTTACACTTTCTCCAGAATTATGAAATCAGTGATAGCCCATGTCAGATTAAAAGGCTTCATGTGTCTGTACTATTTAGACGACATCCTGCTCCTGAACCCAGACGGGGAAGTCCTCGCTTCTCAAAGGGATTACCTTGCTTCCCTTTTACAGGACCTAGGCTTTGTAATAAATTTCCAGAAATCAGTCTTAATTCCCACTCAAAGCATCCTCTTTCTGGGTTTCGTTCTGAACACCAGAACTCTGTCTTTAGGTATCCCACAAGACAAATGGGACAAACTACTAGAACATCTGACTTCATCTCTCGGGCACCAGAGTTGAGAGACCTAGCAAATATTATCGGGAAATGAATAGCTTTAACACCAGCATACGACAATTCCCCTTTACTTTGCAGAAGTCAGCTGTTTTTAGGGAATCAACTAAGACAGGGTGGACATTGGGAATCAAGATCCGTTCTCCCCAAAAAGGTCAGAGAAGAGTTGATGTCCATACTGGAGTTCGAAATTCCTCTCCCTCGTCCACTGTTACAGCATCCTGCGGCAGTTACTCTGACGTCAGATGCTTCAAGTCACGGTTGGGGGGCATTTACAGCAACGCCATAAGAGGAATTTGCAAAAACAATGGTTTGGACAGCACCCCAGAACCGGCATATGTTGCACAGAGCACCACTAAGTAGTGCCTTTCTATGAACCCATTCATAAGAATTATTTTTATGAATGGAGACTCTGTCTCCATGTAGTGAAATGCCGACAGCCTATAAACCTAACGTTCGGTTTATAGGCTGTCGGCTTATGTAATACATGTAATCCTATTGCAATTCTATAAACCGAACGTTCGGTTTATAGAATAGCAATAGGATTATATGTATTCCGAAAGCCTATAAACCAAACGTTCGGTTTATAGACTTTCCATGTACTCCATAAGCCGAAAGTCTATAAACCGAACGTTCGGTTTATAGACTTTCGTCTTATAGAATACATGTAATGCTAATGCTGTTCTATAAGCCGAAAGTCTATAAACCGAAGGTCGTTCGGTTTATAGACTTTCGGCTTTTAGAACAGCAATAGCATTACATGTATTCTATAAGCCGAAAGTCTATAAACCGAACGTTCGGTTTATAGACTTTCGGCTTATGGAGTACATGGAATACTATTGGCTTTGTAAACCGAACTAGAGTGCCCATTCATAAGAATTTCTTATGAATGGGGACTCTAGTTCAGTTTATACAAAGCCAATAGCATTAGTCCATAAGCCAAAAGTCTATAAACCGAACGACCTTTATAGACTTTCTGCTTATGGAGTAATGCTATTGGCTTTGTATAAACCGAACTAGAGTCCCCATTAATACGAATAGGTCAATTGACCTATTCGTATGAATGGGGACTCTATTTCGGTTTAGAATGCCAATAGCACGAATGGACGAATGAACGAATGATTTTCGTTTATTAACCATTCGTTCATTCGGCTTTCGTTAGTTAACATTTTCGTTATTCGTTTTTCGGACGAATGGACGAAAATGATATTTTCGGACGAAAATGCATTCGGCCGAAAACGAATGCACATGTCTAGTGTGTGGCATAATTAATTGGTCTCCAAGGTGAGGCATAAATAATGGGGCTCTGGATTGGTATAATTTATGGGGATTTGGTGTGGAAGAATTTATGGGGCTCTTGTGTGTCATAGTTATGGGTCTCCTGTATGTGGCATAGTTAAAGGGCTCCTGCATGTGACATAATTTGTGGGGCTCCTGTATGTGGCATATTTAATGGGCCATCTGACTGGCATTACTAAGGAATCTGTTTGGCACGGTATTTGAGGAAATCCAGGGGGGGTGACACCATGAGTTACTGCACCGGGTGACACCAACCCTAGTGATGCCTCTGTCTGTGGTTAACAAAGGAATTGGCTTTCTTGGTGTTAGACACCGAGAAAAGTCTTCAACCGGGTCAGTTGGTCATTCTTGGCAGAAACTGTTGATATTTTTGGTCTTCAGGGCTTTTTTATAGACTGTACTATGGGCTTATACTTTTCCCCATGTGCCAGCATCTCTGGTCCCTCTCTTTTCCCTGGATCAACTGATTGCAGCAGGTTCAGTACGCTACAGTATTTCAATGTAGATAGGTTTTATTAAGTGATATAAGCATTCACTTTTATAAGTGACAGGTTGGAAAGGACAAAAGAAAATAAGATTTAATTGTTTCACACGTGCTTATTCATAAGCTTCTCTTAACTCTAGGTCTTTTATGATTCACATTGGCACGGGGCAAGGTTGCCCTTTGTCACCGATGTTTGATGCTCTTTCAATAGTGCCTTTGGCAGCTGAAATTTATGGAACATAAGTTGACTTTATACGCTGATGACATCTTACTTACACTTTCTTCCCAGTCATGATCTACTCCAGCTGTATTAGATATCATCAAAGTATATAGTGATTATTCAAATTACAAACAAAATTTAGCTAAGACCCAAGTAACCTCTGCATTTTTGTCATCAAAACAATAACTCATCTTGATGCCCATCACGACTTCAACTGGTCAAATATAGAGTTGAGCGGACACCTGGATGTTCGGGTTCGGCAGGTTCGACAGAACTTTGAAAAAATGTCCGGGTCCGTGCTCGAACTTGACCCCGAACCCCATTGAAGTCAATGGGGACACAAACTTTTGGGCACTAAAATGCCTCTAAAAAAGTCCTGGAAAGGGCTAGAGGGCTGCAAAAGGAATTAAAATGTGGGTAAGAGTAGGAAAAATGACTTGCAAACAAATATGGATAGGGAAATAACTTCAAAACATAAAATACATACAAATTAAAAATACAGCTGAGCCATAAAATAGCACTAGATGGAATCTTTGATTTTAGCTTTGGAAGAACATAAATCTAAATCTAAAGCATGGCTTCCAGGAGGATCAACAGAATTATCCATTTGAGAGAGGGTTGGAGTGCAGGGTATTCTCTTTCAGTTTATACTAAGTGTCCCATAGGTTGAGGAGGCGGTGACCGTGGTGGTGTAGGTGGAAGCGGCGCTGGAGGAGGAGGTAGCCAGAATTTTTCAAAGTGCGCTGTAAGCACAGTATTTGACGGTTCTATTTGACTCTCAGTTATGAAGTGCACCGCAAGACGCAAATGTACTATTTAGCACCCAAAACTAATAGAATTTTTCAAAGTGTGCTGTAAGCACAGTATTTGACAGTTCTATTTGACTCTCAGATGTAATACATGTAATGCTATTGCTATTCTATAGCAACAAAAATGAAAGACCAGCACTCGGTTGTAAAGTGATGAATTTTTAATCACACATAGGCAACGTTTCAATCCTTGCAAATCTTTCTCAAGCCTGAGAAAGATCTGCAAGGATTGAAACGTTGCCTATGTGTGATTAAAAATTCATCACTTTACAACCGAGTGCTGGTCTTTCATTTTTGTTGCTATTTGAAGATTTGGGAGACATCTTAAAGTCCGTGCACCGGGACTTTATATCTTGTGCGGATCTGGGACTATTTTCTAATTGCTATTCTATAAACCGAAATAGAGTCACCATTCATAAGAATAGGTCAATTGACCTATTCTTATGAATGGGGACTCTATTTCGGTTTATAGAATAGCAATAGCATGACATGTATTCCATAAAACGAAAGTTTATAAACCGAATGTCTTTCGGTTTATAGGTTTATAGACTTTCGTTTTATAGAATACATTTAATGCTATTGCTATTCTATAAAAAGAAAGTCTATAAACAGAATGTCTTTCGGTTTATAGACTTTCGGCTTATGGAATACGTGTAATCCTATTGGCTTTCTATAAACCGAACTAGAGCCCCATTTATAAGAAATTCTTATGAATGGGGACTCTAGTTCGGTTTATAGAAAGCCAATAGTATTACATGTATTCCATAAGCCGAAAGTCTATAAACCAAACGACATTTGGTTTATAGACTTTCGGTTTATAGACTTTCGGTTTATAGAATACATGTAATGCTATTGGCGATTCTATAAACCGAAATAGAGTGCCCATTCATACGAATAGGTCAATTGACCTATTCGTATGAATGGGGACTCTATTTTGGTTTATAGAATAGCAATAGCATTATATGTATTCTATAAACCGAAAGTCTATAAACCGAATGTCTTTCGGTTTATAAACTTTCGGTTTATGGAATACATGTAATGCTATTGCTATTCTATAAACCGAAAGTCTATAATCCGAATGACTTTCGGTTTATAGATTTTCGGTTTATAGCCGAACCTCGAACTCCAACCTGAACATACAGTGAAATATTGAGGTACGAACACCGTAATGTTCGGTACGAACCTGAACAGTGCGGTTCGGGTTCGCTTAACACTAGTCAAATACAGTAATGGACTATTTATATTTAAACATGTCTTCGTCATATGTCTGGCAGTCTAAGAAGGCCAGAGTTGCTAGGGACAATCTGACCAGGAGTAACAAACAGGCAGGATTCGGATTCCCTGACATTTCCAAATTACATCAAGTTGTTATGCTTGCCAATGATTTGGAGTGGTTTGCTGTTACATCGGTACTTCAATTTGGATCTCTATTCTAATGCTGCACTTTTGAAATTATCGTCTTATTGTGTATTATTTTTTTCTCTTTTGTTAAATATACTATGATAATTGATTTGTTCTTTATATTGCACTTTTGGATTGTTGCACTTTTTTTATTCTGTGATTTGTATTTATTACACCATACTTTATATTCTGTGAATTGTATTTATGTTAAATAATAATGTATAGGAACCTTTTATTTTTAAATGTGAAATTAAATTTAACCCCTTAGTGACAAGACATTTTCACCTTGACTTTCCCTTGGTGACAATGGCTGTTTTGACATTTCTGGGGTGTTTTTGTTTAGCTGCAATTTTCTTCTTTCTCACATACTGTACCCACACAAATTATATGTTGTTTTTATCGTCATAAGAAGGGCATTCATTAGATACGATTATGTTCATCATATCTTATAATTTACTACAACAAAATCATAAAATATGATGAAAAATTAAAAAAAAAAACACTTTTTCTAACTTTGATCTAAAATATAATTTACACAAATACAATCATTAAAAAAGACTAAATAGTTTCTAAATGTTGTCCCGAGTTCAGAAATATCCATATTTCCATATTTTTCGGTATTTTTTTGCGAGTTATGGGGCAAAAACCAAAAATAGTGTTTTATTTTTTTTTCTTTATTGAACTTTTGACCCCAACCTGAACCCAAAATTTAACCCTAACACTAAATTTAACCTCAACTCTAACCCTTATGCTAGCTCTTAATATATTTTAATTTTAATTTAATTTTAAACCTATCCCTTATGCTAAAAATTTGTTAATTTTAACCCTATAGGCTAATCTAACTATTTAACCAGTTTTATACTAATTAAATATTTATTATTATTTTTGTACAATGCTGTGCTGCTTTGCTACCTCTAGGGGCAGTGAAGCAGCATATTCAGAGTGACGGAAGTGAATTTACTTTCACTTCCGAAGCTCAGACCTCCAGAGGGTATAGCCATATGATGGAGCATGCTGCTCCGTCAATATGGCTCCCACGATCGCTCCGTGGGGCTATCATTGGTGCCCCAGAAAAGAAAATTTGGTGCTGGCTATTGCCTCGACATTGTTGATCACGAAAACCACTTGATTCACCGCAGGACGTGCCAGGCACGTCTATTGTCGGGAACAGAGTTCCCGGCAGGATGTGCCTGACACGTCCATTGTCGCGAAGGGGTTAATTAAAAAATAGGGGGAAAACCTAGAGGAATCATTCTAAAAGGGTCACACCAGTCATACTTCTAGATTTTATGCATCTGGTAGAAATTAACCCATACATTGCACAGATTTTTTTTTTGCATGCACAATGACAAATGAAACAGCTCCTGACAGAAGAAAAAGAAAGACATTTCTGCACTCTTTGTCCTCTAATATTTTTATGTTGTGAATAATGTTATACTTGAACTTCTTTATCATACTTTCATAATTAATATAGAAATTCTGAACACATTTATATTACTCTCTCTTTGTTTGAGAATCATAGACATTAAAAACTGGTTTAAATGGTTGGGGGCTTCATATCATTTAAATTATTTGTATGAAAATAAATGCATGTAACTAAAATTCATATTAGATGAATGCTTTATTCAATGCTTTCATTCTTCATAAACAAATCTCAGACATACATAAATACTGATCAGCATGAACTGCAATCTACATGGGGTGTATCTCTGCAGTGTGTAGATAAGTCTAAAACAACTATTTGCAGAAAATGAATTCAAGGGATGGACACGATCTTCCATGCCAACTGCTGTGTGCTACAGCTCAAATCATGTTCAGCTAGTATGATGGGAATTGTAGTGTGTAGCTGTTAGAATGCCAAATGCTGTTGCTGAGCTTGACATATTTGATATATAAAGACAAACGTATCCACACTTTTTTATTCTTCCAAATTCATTAATCCATGTAACATTATAAATAAGGTGTATACTGCAATCTGGTCATATTACTTTCATAGAGACATAATGTGCAGAGACGCAGCTTTGTTACCAAAACCTCTTTATAAGGAACTGGACCTTATTTTCCATGTGTATTCTCTTTTCTCTTCAGTGTGCTGTTGCCTAGATTGGCCATTAGTCTTTGATGTTTCATAACCTAGGGCATCAACAGTCTGCCCACATGCAACTAAACCTTAGTCCTCCATTTAAACTGCACAAGTGAATGCTGGCATGGAAAATCCCCTCACATTTTTGGGATGTCTATAATCTTGTGACTAAAAGTTAATGTATTTTTCCATAGGTAATAATTAGTAAAGTCCCTTTTGAAATATAATATATATACAACAATAGGAATTATAACTAATGCAGAATTAAATAATACTAATAAAAAAAAATGATAAATGAATTGAAGTTTGGATTCGTCAGGTTAGAGAGCAGCTTGGGCTGCTCTCTAACTTGACTCAAGGGACTGGGGCTGCACCACTTTTTATTTTAGCACATTCTGTGTTTGTGTTCAATTTCCTTGTGTATCAATTTGTGTACCTTGTATGTTGTAGAGGGGATAGCGCATATTATCCTAGCAACATAACCACCCCCTGCCCTTCCCCCCGAAAAAAGACGCAAGGCTTGTTTTTGGTGTAAATATGCCCCACTTTTATTATTAATACAGGAAAATAAAATTAGTTAGGACTGTTTAAGCCAAACCACCACTTCTTAAATCTTTAGGTAAAATACAGCCCAACAAAACACCTGAACATCCTTGCCAATCCCCCAAATTTTATACTTCAACTTTTTTGATGCAACCAGCATCTATAACCAACTTATGGTACTCCCCTCCCCCCTCGTCCAGGGGGTCTCTTACCCCGCAATACTTTCTACCTCTCCCCTATGCTTACCACTAACCGATCCAATAGCTCAGTGGGCACGTCCCATATAGGTGATGTATCACCTTTGAGGTTAGGGGAGGGCTGAGCCCAAACTTCATTCATCTGGACATGACTCTACCTTTTATATAAACCCTGACTGGCAAGGACACGTCCCCCTGCCACCAGCCCTGCTGTTTTACTACCTAAAATCAGCGGGAGCTACCCCCACCTAGTGCCATGGCCTGTTCCAACCCATCCTGAAGAGCCAAGTTAAAAAGATCCAAACCGACTTCTGTTAGGTGCACCCCATCGCTCCTAAAAAACACAGCTGCATCCCTCTCAAATATACGATGGCGGATAGGTACCCCCCCTACTCCCAAAATGAATTTCGATACCTGCCTATTCACCTTAATCCTGCATCGCTCCATAGCCTTTTGATTGGTCGCACAGAGCCAATAGTTCCGCGGGACTAGTTCGGACCAAACCAACCGAACGTCAGGGAATATCACCAGCAACCTGGCGAGATCCTGTTTAATCAAATCACATAACCCCAGCACCGAGATGGAGCCGAGGTCATTGCCCCATATGTGAATCAAAAGAACATTAGGGGGACCCAACACTCTAGATAACTGAACAAGCTCTGGTAACAAACGGACCCACCGCATACCCCTGATACCGATCCAGCGGACTTCAGTGGACGAAAAAGGAAATACCAGATGCTCCCCCCCCCCCGATGGATCGCTGCCCGCCTTCTTGCCCAGAAGTTATAGGAGTGGCCTATGAGCCAAACCTTCCTGCATGCTGGACCTGGGAAGACAAAGCAGAAGACACTGCAGTTAGACCATCTGGGCGAATATAGGACACGAAGCGCCGGGATTCCCATCTACCAATATGCTGAATAGCCCGCTCTGCAAATCCCAGCCTAAAAGCTTCGGACACCATCCCAATGCGGAATGAGTGACCCCCAAAACCACTACTGTTCAGTTCCATGGCTTCCAATGTCAAACGAAACACCCGGACGAACTGGTAACGGGATAGAGGAACACCATCCTGATGGACCAGCAACTGTAACCGGGCGGGACAGGGAGTACTGATCAAAGCAAGTCACTGGACATACTGCAGATCCTGGAACCTCCCGAAGGGTGACCCAGGCCCCCTTTGCCATGACGTCGGTTTTTGATTGCCTGATTTTTAAACGAATGCTGCCCAGTTCACGGATTACATCCCTGAACAATACCCCTCCTACAACTCTTTTAGAGGGACAGACAAGTTCCACTACCCGCAAAGCCCCAAAAAAGGCAAAGGTAAAGGCCAATTGGAAAAGCATGGTTTCAAACTGGTCTGGCAAATACCTAACAGTAGGGCCCTAGATACTGGCGCCCGTGTGTCCCTTGACCGGGGGCACCCCCTTCTAAAACCCCTGCTAAGAACCAGAAGCTTCCCAAAACCACAATAACCAGAGCAAACTGTGTAAACAATCTGCGTCATCACAGAATCCATTGGGCTACTCTTCCAACCCAAGGCTCCTGAGATCCGGTGGGCAAGGGAACCCTTCTGCATCCGCCCCAGGGGCTGCCACCCAAAACACGTCCCACTGCAAATGAGAAAGTGAGTCTGCCATTATGTTAACAGCACCAGGTATATGCTCCATCCTGCAAGTTATGTTATACCTAAGGCATTGCAGCACCCTGCAGAGTACCACTCCCTCGGCCATTGTGCTGAACACCACTGACTACCCAGGATGGCCCCGAAACCCACTGAACCAGTCGTGTCCGTGAACAGATGAAGGTCACTGTTAGACACCTCCAGGGCTTGCCACAGGGACCTACCATTGTAAGTTTCCATAAAACTACGCCAGATGGCTAAATCATTTAAGAGAGGGCGGGTCAGCTGTATAAAATGCATAGGGTGACTCACCCCAGCCGTAGCCGCCACCAAATGCCTATTGAACACCCACCCCATAGGCATCACTTTTGCTCACCCAGGAGCGACTGAAGCTGTTGCAACCGGATTTTTCGTAGACCCATAGCAGCTGAGATGTCGGCCCACAACCCCACCAGCTTCTCTAAGGGGAGCCTGCATTCACCCGCCACCAAATCCAATTTGACCGAATCCAATCCCGCCGCTGAATCCAGAAAACAAAGACAGGTCATAGGACCCTCCGTTTTGTCAGGAGCCAAGGGGACCCTAAAGCCCTGAGTCACCGTCTCAACCACCCCAAGAAGGTGGGCACAAACATGAGAGTCATGAGGGCCGACCAAAAGGAAGTCATCAAGGTAATGCAAGACGGACTCGCATCCCGTTTCCACCCGGACCACCCATTCCAATAAAGTGCTAAAGCACTAAAAATAAAAGCATGAAATAGAGCAGCCCATCGGAAGGCTCAAGTCAACATAAAATTGCCCCTCGAAGTGACAACCTAAAGGGTGATGGCATGCCGGGTGAACAGGCAGCAGGCAGAAGGCTGACTCGATATCTGCCTTGGCCATCAACACCCCCGGACCTGCCGCCCTCACCAGCCGAGTCAAAGGAGGCATACGAGACCCTACAGAGTTCAGCGTCAATATCCTCATTCACCGAACCCCCATAAGGGTACGATAAATGGTGTATCAGCCTGAATTTTCCCTTTTCTTTCTTGAGGACCACACCCAATGGGGAAACCCGCAAATTAGACAAGGGGAGATGGTCATAAGGACCGGCCATACGCCCCAAGGCAACCTCCTTACCCAGTTTATCCCTAAACACCCCCGGATGATCCCTAACTGAACAAAGGTTCCAAAGGCAGAGCCGAACCTCCCGCTCCTGAAAAGGAATCCAAAAACCCTCTTCAAAACCCCGTCCACCGGCGTCCTCCACCTTTTCTCCCAAGTCTGATCTGTCTCCAGACTTACCCTTCTTAAAGCACTTGGTTGCTGGGTGGGATCCCCCACTTGTAGAGGGGATAGCCCATATTATCCTAGCAACATAACCACTCGTGCTTAAACCGGCAACCTGCCCCCCACTTGCATTGGCCGTCGTTGTACTTCCAACAACTGCCACTGCGCCACGCAGAGGCCGGTGGGGTGGGTGACCCCATCCCGCCGGCCCCCCCAAGAAAGGACGACAACCCACCCTGGTGTGACTCAGGTATGGTCATAATGGCCACCCAAAACCCAATGTCCATCTGATCCCTGTCTAAAGTGGGCCGAACCGCCAATCGTTGGCGGAACTGTTCATCGTACCGCCACCACCCTAAACCCCCGTAAACCCGGCACGCATGCCAAATCATGTCCTGATAGCAAAAAAGAGCTGAGCACCTATTGGAGGGCTTTTCCCCTATGATGCTGGCCAGGATGGAGAAAGCCCTGATCCAATTACAAGGTTTTGGGGATCTTACGGTAGCGATACTTTTCTTTTTCCTTCTCCGAATCCTTCAGCTCCTTCTCTGGAGGAGGCACCTTCTCCAAGGGAAGGAGCGAATAGTTCTCCAAAAATTCCTGTCGCCATTTCTTCTCCCGCACATGCTTGACGTGTAACCCCAAAGGCCCATACCAGCACATGTACGTAGCCCCATGTGCCATCGGCGCCACAGTCGTTGCTGGGTCAGCTAATGGTGAAGGGACATCAGCAGAAGCCACCGAAGTGCCCACAATTGGGTCCGATTCGATGCTTGACCAACGGAGCAATCCAGGCCCGACTGCGGGTGGTTTGAGCACAAGCATAGCGCTCCCCACCGGGGCCTCAACCGGAGCACCTCGGCTCTGCACATGGGAAGAGTTGCCCAGGACTGGGCTAAACTTCGCGGGCGGGTGAGAGCGCCACCTGACGCTATGCCTGCCGCCTCCCCCATCGTGAGCCACCGCAGGGGCAGCTTGCAGCCGTGAGAACTGCACCTGAAGCTGCCTGCCACCATCCACCAACGCTTCAGCCCTGAGAGCTGCGAGGATCCCCTCCACATCCATGCTCCAGGCCGTCCTACAGGTAAAACTTCAGATAAAAGTAAGGAAATTTTTATCCAAGTGTCAGTTACAGATTTTTGGGGGAAATGGCTGCAGGGGAAGAGAAAACAAACAATTTCCTGTCTCATCTTGGATTAAATTTGAACTCTGGTGCTTTCGCCCAATGTCAGGGGATCCCGTTATATTCTGTAATTACCTTGCCTGTGGGAGTCTTGTTGGTGCTGTCTCCTGCAAAAGGGTTCCACTGCAATCAACATCCCAGCCAGCGGTTGTTCAGGTATGACAAGCTATATACCTTTTCTTCTCCCCCACCTCTTTTTTTTTAAATTTCTTCCCTTCTTTTTTCTATCTTTGATGGCACAGGACTATACCAAATTCCGAATCAACTTGTAAATGCTCCAGGTGACATGTGTAGATTAATAGGCTTCAGTAGAAACCACACAAATGTGTCTGCAAATAAACAAATCCCGCACAATCTAGTTGTATAGGGACTGGCTTCTGTGGATAATTCAGATTATGTCATATAAATGCTGGTGTCACAAAATTTACCCAAGATGAGTCACAACCACTGCTCCAGCTGTCAATGACATCTGCCAAATTCAGGTGCTTAAATATTATGTGCAGAGTATCGCAGTGGCACCCATCCTCACTAATATGGGATAGTTATTAAGTGTACCTGGTGGACTTACACATGAAAATGATAGAGTAAATGTAATTTAGTGAATACTAATGAAGAAGCCGATATATCATCCGACAGCGTAGAGATTCAGAGCAGAAAAGAGAAAGATAAACATATAGCAACATTTGTTATGTTTCTTATTTTGCAATGTAGATGGGTGATATGGGTAGGATGGGCACTGTTCAAAACTTGATTGCAATAATCAAGGTGGGAAATTATACGTGGGCAGAGCATTGGTGGCATCTATTGTTAGGAAGGGATTCTGTTCATAAGGTATAAACCACAGTTTACGGCACAGTCACAGTGCAGGCTAACAGGTAGTAGAGGGATAAAGGGAAATTATTATTTGAGAATTTAGACACTAAGCCAATGATAGAGAACTTAGATTAAGAACTGTGCTTTTTTATGAGGTGAGGTATAAGACAAGAATTTGGATACTGCAGAAGTGAAAAGATGTCACAATTCAACCATGTGCAGGTTCATCCTGGCTGTATCTAATTCAAATTCTGACACTTAGGGAGAAAAAATTCCTTTTTAACTTAATCAGGTTTCTCCTTGTATCATGTGCAGTGAGAGAAAAAGGACGAGCAAAGATAGTGCTAAAGGTGTAATCTTAAATAAAGATAATAAACAAAGTGTCCACTAGGTACTGGCAGCCGAACTGAAAAACAGACAGCTTCAAACACTGTGTGAAAATGTGCAATGAAAAGGGTACAATCTGGCGCACAGTGCATAGACACTTGAAAAATCTGTTTATAATAATAATATGTGAAACAACCTGTGCAATAATAATAATAAAGTGCTAGAGGTATCAAACACAAAAAAATCTGTGCATACAAATCATGCAATAAACGCAAATATCTGTCAAACAATACATATATATATATATATATATATATATAAAAAAATCCAAAATATGGTGCACTCAGCTACAGGCAATCATCACAATTCATGGCCCGGGTGCTATGCAGCTATAGTATACAAAAATCCAAAATAAAGCAAGCACTCACAGGACTTGATGCAAAATGGGTCGAAATGTTTACTTACTCATACAGGTATTACAGGTATGCAGTACACATGAGCATGAAATCGACGTTTCGGTCCACACCGTGGACCTTTATCAAGACTTGATAAAGGTCCACGGTGTGGACCGAAACGTCGATTTCATGCTCATGTGTACTGCATACCTGTAATACCTGTATGAGTAAGTAAACATTTCGACCCATTTTGCATCAAGTCCTGTGAGTGCTTGCTTTATTTTGGATTTTTATATATATATATATATTTAGTTAGAAGGAGTTATCCGATGTAATGAGCACAAGTGCAGCCCCTAATGTACTAATGTAACTAAGCATGTAAACAGCATGTGCAGTATACAGGGAGTGCAGAATTAGTAGGCAAGTTGTATTTTTCAGGATTAATTTTATTATTGAACAACAACCATGTTCTCAATGAACCCAAAAAACTCATTAATATCAAAGCTGAATATTTTTGGAAGTAGTTTTTAGTTTGTTTTTAGTTTTAGCTATTTTAGGGGGATATCTGTGTGTGCAGGTGACTATTACTGTGCATAATTATTAGGCAACTTAACAAAAAACAAATATATACCCATTTCAATTATTTATTTTTACCAGTGAAACCAATATAACATCTCAACATTCACAAATATAAATTTCTGACATTCAAAAACAAAACAAAAACAAATCAGTGACCAATATAGCCATCTTTCTTTGCAAGGACACTCAAAAGCCTGCCATCCATGGATTCTGTCAGTGTTTTGATCTGTTCACCATCAACATTGCGTGCAGCAGCAACCACAGCCTCCCAGACACTGTTCAGAGAGGTGTACTGTTTTCCCTCCTTGTAAATCTCACATTTGATGATGGACCACAGGTTCTCAATGGGGTTCAGATCAGGTGAACAAGGAGGCCATGTCATTAGATTTTCTTCTTATATATCCTTTCTTGCCAGCCACGCTGTGGAGTATGATGGAGCATTGTCCTGCATGAAAATCATGTTTTTCTTGAAGGATGCAGACTTCTTTATATATGACTCTTCAATTAAAGTTTAATACGTGTGTAAAATACACACGACCCATGTAGTCCGCACATGAGTCTCTTTGCGTAAATGAATATCATTCAAATATACAGTGTATGTCCTTGTATAAAGAAGCTCTGTTATTAATACTTATTCTATTATTAATAGCACTGTGTGTCCTGCTTTTCTACAAAAAAAAACAAAAAAAAAACAGCCCCTTTTTAATTGCATCTTTTGTACTTGAGAGCACCACCTCTCTTGGCAGTGAGTTCGATATTTTTATTGTCCTTACCGTAAAGAATCGCTTCCTTTGCCATCTGTGAAATCTTTTCTCTTCCAGGTGATGGACTCTGGTTCTTTGTACATTTCTGTAACTGAACAGGTCACTAGAGACCTCTTTATTTTGGCCCTGCACATATTTATATAATGTTATCATCACCTCTGAGATGCCTTTTCTCTAGCTTAGGTAAAAAAAACTCCAACCCCCTTATTCATTTTGAACTTTTTCTAGTTCCAAAGTATCCTTTTCAAGGTGAAGTCTTTAACTGACCTATAAAGAGTCATGATGATATCCTCTTCCTGTGAATCAATAACTGTTTTATACATGCCAGTATCATATTGGCCCTTGTAGCTGCTGACTGGTATTGAGCCAATTGCTCAATAATTATAGATAACAGACTGTTGCTAAGTCTGTTATCTATAATTATACCTAAATCCTTTTCATTAGTAGGTTTTACCAGGGACATATGCATTTAAAGCATTTGTTGCATTGTTATTATTTTTCCCATAATGTATAACTTTTGTCCATTCTGAATCTAATTTTCCACTTGCTTGCACAGCCGCCACTCAGTCCAAATCTTCTTGCAAAGAATAAACATTAAGGTCAGTCCGTATTACATAATTTTGTGTCATCAGCAGACACTGAGACATGGCTCTCAACAAAACTTGGGAGAGCATTAATAAACAAATTAAAAAGATGAGGGCCTAAAACAGTTTGAGGATTTCCCATTTACAACAACTCTCTACATTTTATCTTTTAGCCAATTTTCAATGCATATACATACATTTTCCCCAACCCTATTTCTCTCAATTTGTAGGGTTACCTTTTGTGCGGAACTGTATTAAATGCTTTAGCAAAGTCTTAATAGATCACATCAACTGATTTCTTCATAGAATGCTATTAAGTTTGTTTATCAAGACCAGTCTTTCAAAATAAACATGCTGACTTTGACTAATTATATTCTGATTCAAGAGGTATTCTAGAATGTTTACCTTTAGCAATCCTTCAAACGATTTCCCCACTACAGTGTCAAGCTCACTGGCCTATAATTGCCTGGCTGAGATTTTTAAATATTTGGCATGATCTCCACCTTGCATCAGTCTATTGGCACTATACCTAAACTTAAAGAATCCCTAAATATCAAAAATAATGGTCTGGCCAGAATTATGCTTAACTTTCTAAGTAATCTTGGGTGTATACCATCTGGCCCTGGAGCCTTGTCTATCTTAACTCTGTTTAGTTGTTCTGTAACTTTAGGCAGCAGGGGCTCATACACTGGTTCTTTCTTGGTATAAACATAAGTTAAAAAAAAAAGTATTTAAAATGTCTGCTTTCTCTCTGTCCTAACTAACCAAATGTCACATTTGGGATAACAAAGGCCCAAATGTATTTTTAGCCTTAGTTTGGTTCTTGCCCTGCCCTGCTTATGTTTGCTTCTTTCCTGCTCCAGTCTCTCCTTGGCTCTATACACTGTATTCTGTTCTGTTCTTTCTTAGTTTAGTTTTTGTATTTTCTCTGCTTTGCCTGCTTGTCTCTGCTTCCTGCTTGTCCTTTCAGAGTTGTTTCATGTCCAGGGGTTAAAATTAAAAAAAATAAACACTTTTCCTGACTTTTCTTTGTAAATTCTTTTACTAAGCTTCAAAAGCTAATGAAAAAACGTGCTAAATAGATTCGACTATAGGTCCTGAGTTCAGAAATACCCAATGTTTATATGTTTTTTTGCTTTTTTTGCATGTTTTAGGTTAATAAATACAAGTAGCATTTAGCTGTTTCAAAACCATTTTTTAAAAAAATTAGCGTTAGTGACACTGTAACACCGATATCTGATATAAATCGCTGAATAACCCCCCACATGTACACATTTTTATAAAGTAGACATCCCAGGGCATTCAACTTGGGGTAATTTGACACTTTTCACTCTGTCATTTTACCACCAATCTTTGACAAGTTTTGACGTAGTAATTTTTTGTGTGTTTTATTTCCACACACTTTGAAACTTAGGTATGAATTTAAAGGGGTTCGTCTATTTTATTGCCAAACAAAACCCCAATATATGTTCAGCAACTTCCCCTGAGTATAGCGGTACCCCACATGTATAGGTTTCCTAGGTTTATGTGGCAGGTACAGGGCAAAATTTAGGATATGGTTATTGCAGCTTTAAAACGTGTATTTATTATGTAATACTTGTGACTACATTTCCTATCATGCTCAGCCAGCCAAAAGCTACCGTAGCAGAATAGGAAATGTACTCTATAGTAGGAAGCACCGATTTTTGCTATCCTTGCTATCCTGCGGCTGCATGGATCAAATATCCAGCTGCTGCGGGCCCCTATCTACTGCTGGGGGCCAATGCAAAGCACTGGCCCCACTAGCAGTCTTTTTTTTTTTAAATAAAATATCCCTAGAGGACCACAGACAGACATAACATGTCATTGGTCCTCTACGGAATAACTTTTTATTTTTATACAATTTATTATTATTATTTTAATTTTTTTTATTTATTTAATTTTTAATTTTTTTTACATTTTTTTATTTTTATTAACTCTAACCTTAACCCTATGGTTAGGGTTAGTACAAACCCTAATTCTAACTCTAGGATTAGGGTTTTGATGAACTCTAACCCTAACCCAAGAGTTAGGATTAGCACAATAGGAAAAAAAAATAAAAAAAAAATAAACGTTTTTTTTTTTTATTAAAAAAATCATTTGGGGGGGCTGGTTGTTACTGGGGGGGACCAGGGGGAGATTTGACACACTATATTTAGTCTCTCCCTGCCCCACGATCACCGTGGACCAGGGAGAGACTATAGCTGTCAAAGCAGGCACCTGCTTTGACAGCTATTAACATCCGGGCGCTGTGATTGGCTGTCACAGTGCCCGGATGTTCCCGGGGGGTCCTCAACCGGCATGGCTGAAGTGTCACGGTATCGAGACACTCAGCCATGTCGTTGTTAGCGCGATCGCGGTATGCCAGCGTGCATACCGCGATCAGACCTGCATGGCGGTCCTGGACTGTCATCGGTCACTAAGTGTGTTTTTACCGATGACGGTCCAGGACCGTCATCGGTCGCGAAGGGGTTAAGCTCATTTGTATTGTGATCCTGTCCAGGAACTTGCAGACTGAACCTGGGTGGCTCAACCAGCCCGGGGGATGTTTTTCAGTATCTCCTGAGACCTTTTGGCTACAGCAATATTTATTCAGCTAAGTTGCTCCCTTAAAGTTACTCTTGTTTAGTCGTCCTCTCTCGGGCGTGACTGCTTAGTCACCCTCTCTAGGGTGTTTCTCCTGCTTATTCACCCTCTCTAGGGTGTTACTCCTGTTTAGACACCCTATCTAGAGTGTTTCTCCTGTTTAGTTGCCCTTCTCAGACCTCACGCCCTCTAGTGTGTTCCTGCTTAATTACCCTTACCTAAGTCTCACGCTTTGTTTAAATCTCTCTACCCTATCTCTGCTTTGTCTTCAGTCCCTGCTAAAGCAATTGTTTATATTGCAGTTTCTACTCAAACCTGTTTCCTATGCTTGCTAAGTTTGTATATTATTTACATTATTCTTGGAACATTATACCGTAGAACTGGTTTCCTTTGATAGCATTTATGGGCATCTGAAAACTAGTATACAAAATTTGGAAATCCTGCATATGCACATGTAGGTACTTTTTTTTTACAGTGGATTATTGCACCATGCATCAAATAGAAGGTATGGATTTCTGCTTTAAAATTATTTCTCTCACACAGTTACTGTGAAAATGCTCTGTACTTTTGTTCTCTATGTCATCTTACAACAAATCCCCCATTGTGATCTGAGTATTTTCTAGTTAAGTTTCAAAATGAATTTTTATTCCATTTGACTAAGTAATGATTGAATGTTAGCACTTAACCAGTAAATTGAGGATATATGACTGTGAAGGCAATATAACAGTCACATACTGACAATGTCCAATTACTGCTTACTGTTAAAAACTGTGACAATGATTTGTATATATTTTCTGTGCTGCTAAAGCTCTGAATCTCATCAATAGTGTATCTATATTTTTACATGCTGCTAAAATTGTTCACCTGCTTTCCTTGAAATTATAATTTATATCACTCTTAATCCCAACCTAGTTTTACTCTAGGAAACCAACCGTATAGCGTATGTGAGGAATAAATCGACAAGCAGGCAGTACATTGAAATAAAGGAAACAAATATTTAAAAAAATGGTTTTATCTAACTTAAAAAAATTATCCCAACCAATATTGTTTGTTATGGTACTACATATCACTGACATTACTTTGAATGGATGATTGAAACATGTCTGTTGCCCAGTCTTACAGGGATGCCGTCAGTTGCATTAATACCACCCAATGGAACCCCCCAGCCAAGACATGATCGGGGGGACATGATCATACAACAAGGGAGTGGGGAAGTGCCACCCAGGTGCCTCTTGGTCCAAGCACCCAACTGATTGGAGGTTAAAGATAAACAATGAGCCTGTTTATAGCTGTAACCATGATTCATTGAGTATCTCAGCTCATTCATTAGATATAAGGGTGTCTCAACAAGTTTTATGCATATTGTAGAAAAGGAGCAAGAACATTTCTTTTTAGATTCAATTTGACTATACATGGGCTTTATACATACAGAACAAAAAGTAGCAAATGTGCTTTTTATACTCACATTGACTACACAGAATGAAATGTCAAAAAATTGTGGAACAACGAATAAAAATAAAATATATGTTATTTAATACATTAATCACTTCAAATATTTTTTTCTTTTGGCACAACAGGCATAGTGATCCTTTTTCTGCGGGAAACCATTTTATATATAAATATAAGTGCAAATACTATTTTAATGGGACTACACCATTTTTCTCATTGCGTCACTATTACTCATAAACACCATTTAAAATCTTACACTACATACACTCTTCTCACAGATGAGGCTGGTTTTTTCTGCATTCGAGGCGAAAATAGAAAATTGCTTTACCCTTAATATAATTTTCTAACAGTTACTTGCAGAAAAATGAAATCAGGTAAATACATAACAAGAAAATGAATGACGCATAATTATCAGCTTCTGTCAGTGGTATAACATAGTTCCTGTTAGTATATAGTTAGCCAGTCAATTATTGTAGCATAGCACAGTTTCCATTAGTATGTAAGTGTTTGAATACTATTCTTCATCTTAAGAGAAATGTTTGGATACTAGCTTTTCACACATGTGGAGGAACAGGATGTTTCCTATAAATATCACAAATAGAAATGTGTATGGGACAGAAATATATTAATTTTTGTACATATAGTACTCAACCAGGGCATCAGTCTAATTATGTAACATAAATCCCTTGTATTTTATAGCTAAAGCCCACCATTACTGCACTCCCTCAAATGTGTGCACCTGACTCTCCTTTCTAAAAACCAAAAATCTCACCCATGAGGCCAAAATGTATATAATATCAATACTGAAATTTCTTGAAAAAGAAAATAGTTACAAGTGTAATCTATTACATACCACCTAACATTTCAAATGACCAAAGTGATTTATTTTTGGGAATAACTAAAGGTGGCAATGAGCAGGACAAATATTTGCAACTATTTAAACACAGTCTGTTGTGAGTTTTATTTGCTCTGTGATGCCGGCATACACACCAACACAGAATAGGACAGTTTTTCATGGCTGCTTAATCGCGGGACTTCGAGCACCTGCTAGTTCATCGCTGTCAGGCACTCCATCAAAGGAGGTCAGTTTAACCCCTTAGTGACCGAGTGCTATGTTGCATTTGATGTGCCTTGAAGACCAGAATTCCATTATTTTTGTCATACGTTTACTGAACTGTGAATTTCTTTCTTTGTGTTCAGTCCACCCACACAAATTATATATCATTTTTTAAAGGACAGATAGGGCTTTCATTTGATACTATTATTTTCATCATAAGATATCATTTACTATTAAAAAAAATATAAAATATGATGAAAATATGCCATAAACTTTTTCTAACTTTGACCTAATTTTTTTTTTTTACACAATTACAAATGGTTAAAAAGACCCCGTCTATATATTTATAATATTTGTCCTGAGTTTAGTAATACCAATGTTTCCTTGTTTGTCTATGTTTTATTTCAAGTAATAGGGCAATAAACAATATTAGTGTTTTTTTTTGTTTTCTAATTATTTTCTTCTACAGTGACTTTTTAACCCCAACCCTAAATTTACCCCAACTCTAAATTTACCCTAACCCTAAAACTACCCCCACCCCTTAATCTAACGCTTGTAATCATCCGAACCCCCCTGTAACCCTAATTCTGACCCTATTTATGACCCTAACCCTAGATCTAGGTACAGTAGATCTAGGGTTAACTTTTTCCATTTATTTATTTATTTTATTTATTTATTTAATTCATTTTCTATTTTTAACTGCAATATACTTAACTGCCTGCAGGGGCAGTCAAGTAGCGGTTTCAGAGCGACGGAAGAGAATTTTTTTTTTTTTCTCTTCTGTCGCTCTCCTCTGGGCACGCTGTATCGGACAGCACACACCCGCGATCACCGGGTGATCGCGGTGCCCAGGGGGGCACAATTGTGTTGAATGATGCCTCGATAGAGGCATCATTGCAACACTCTCACACATAGGCAGTGATCAGCTTTCACTGCCTATGTGTGTTAGCGCGCATACGATCACATTCGCGGTGATCGTATGCACGCTGGGGGGGGTGAGGGGGGGCTGAAAGCCCACTCAGAGGCTGCTTCGGATCCGAAACAGACTCTGAGAGTAGCTACAGACATGTAGCGTTGTGCTAATGAGGACGTATATATACGTCCTCATGGTCCTTAAGGACCATGCTTTTCAGGACGTATATATACGTCCACATGCGTTAAGGGGTTAAGGGCACACGGGTTTGTTTTAGGGCTAGTTTAGGGGTGTTAGAGGTAGAATTAGGGTTAGCTGTTAGTTTTAAGATTAGTATTAAGGGTTAGGGGCAACGGTTAATTTTGAATTAGTACTAGAGTTTGGAGTTATGGGTCAGTATTAGGAATAGTTTTACTATTAGTGTTAGGGTTGTGGGTTAGTTTGACAGTTTGGCACAGAAACAACTGTGCTGAACTATTACTACTCTAACTGCTGCAGCGAACTGGCCGTGAAGAACTCTCCTAGACATATACCAACATGATGATTGAATTCCTAGATAGGGGATTTGGCCAGATAAAGTAAAAAGTTCACATAAAACATAGCTTGTAGGCACGATATTGCCAGCTACAAAAATCAGTTTATAAATTGATTTTCATTATTAGGTTTGAAATTGTAGCCTTTTGCAACCAAGAAAAGAATATGTATGGATGTTGGCATGCAGAATAGAATACTTAAATATATATGACCCCTTCTCATTTGTAGGTGTTAATTTCCCAGCAGTAATTTGAACTAAGTTAATTAAGTGTTAAGTAGACAAACATTGGAAACCTTGCTTGTCAAGTCCTCCTAGCAGAACCTGGAAAATGCTGTATTAAAAAACACAAGTTAAGGATTATTGAAGATCCTCTGTTGACAAATGAAAGATTGGCAGTTTGAAAATTAAAGGCATTTTTAACCTAATGTCTCCCATATAAAATCACTGACAAAACGTCTCATTTTGTAAAGCAAAGAAAAAATAAGTGTTATTTGCTTTTTTTCCCTAACACACTCCTTAACATTCAATGTGAATAAAATAGCAATTGAAAGATTTTGACATAATCTTTTCATTCTTCAAACCCCTCCTCCTTGTGATAAATCATATGCGCAGAGCTTGCTGGAGCAAAAACCAAGCATATAAGAACAGGAACAGTGTTTGGCACAATACAAATTTCAGAAGCTCCAATTTTGTCAAGAGTCCTGGTTTTGGACCCTGTCGGGTAACTTTGTGATCCAAGTAGTGATCTTTAATTGGCATGAAAATTGGCCAATGTGGACAATTTTCGTACCAACATTTTGGAAGCTGAACTCCTATGGGGGGACTCTGGCTTTAGTGCTCCTGAAATACCCAGACATTACATTTGAAAAAAAATCAGTAAAAATAAATACCTGACACATTAATTAAATGCATGAAAATAAATAACATTAAAATAATATGAAATAATTTTGTATTAAAATTGTATAAATATCATTTTAATGTAAATACCCTATTATTATACATAACATTAATATATTATAATTGTAATTAATATTTATGTGTTTCAAATATGTTTACTATAATTCTTCAACATTTTTCTGTTATTTTCGCCAGCTAAAATCTGGAGAATTGAATTGCCCAAAATGAAATAGTTTCTTCCAATTTTGGGCCAACTTTGGAGGGGGTTCGGTTCTTTACGAGTAAGCAAAATCTATAGGATTTCGATGTCCGATTCCCCCTAACCGAATGTGGGCGAAAGGCAGCCCTTGGAAATTGATGTTTTTGCGCTGAAATCAGCATATTAGGTAGCCACAAATCATCTTTATTGAGTAGACCCTACAGATTAGCAGAAACTGTTTTAATGTGCCAATGCTGTTTCTGTCTTATAACGACATCATAATATACAAGTCAGATATTTGCTATATAAGTGGTTCATTTGCTTATCAAGCCATGAGATGATATCATCAACTGAAGGTAGCACATACATATTTTCTTAATCTATGCATTCGTTTGCAGTTCTGCTAACATGCTATACAGTATAGATAATTTATAATTAACTATATTCACAGTACTGGCATTATTTATTTGACAAATTCCCTTTAAAGTCTACAAATGGAAGATACAGAGACACATTACTTGCTAAAAGAAAGCTAGCGATTTCATTGTCAATAATTGTATGCTAATACAATCTATTAATATATCAGCATAGCAGTATAACAGGAAAATGCAGAAGGATATTTTATGGCCTATTAATTGGTTAATTGCGATAAAAAGAAATAGTAACATTGTCAGGAATTCATGTAATGGAGAGTATGCATAGAGACATATTTGATGAATCATAAAATGCATTAGCAAGTTTGTAGTAATCTTTAAACCGAATACATAGAACGTTTAATAAAAGATAAATACAGGAAAATGAAACTCTTGACATAATTGGGTTTTAAGAAAAACGTTTAATAAACTCTCTTATTTTACTGTATAATCAAATAATACCAGAAGGAGAAAAATAAAACATTTAAGCAAAGCAGGAATTTGCATGCTGCTTCATTAAGAAAAGGGCTTTATTTCCACCTAAATTAAGCAGCCTGATTCATTCCCTGTTACTGTATTCGTCCTTCTCTTTCTACATTACAGTTCTTCTGGTAAGTAGCCAGACTATGTCAATTAACAGTAAGCCTATCCCCTATGAACAGAAGCAAGTCCTGTGATCATGTTCAGCTAAGATCAAGGATTAGTAAATCAGCATGGCACCAGATTGCAGACAGTATTTAAACTCCACATGCCTACAAGCTAACGAAGCTATTTTAAATGCTGACTAGATGTAGGGAACAGAATCTCACCGTTACACAGAGGCTTATTTTACCATTCCTTTACAATCAATTACAAGTCTATTTAAATAAGCACTGATTTAATCTATGTGCCCTGATCAAATACCTGTGAGCTAGGACTACCAACTACCACTATTGATATCTTATCACACTCCTGCTATCCTGTTACATATATTTTATTACCGAGTGATACATTATAGAGTAGAGTATTTTATTTATTAAAATATAATAATAATGTATCACAGTGATAGTAGTGTGATGATACGAGTTGTGTTTTTGTCCCATTAGTTGTGTTTTATGTCCCAAATGTTAAGTAATTTGAAGGTGAAGAACATAACTTGATATTCAGTCCTATTTGAATGCTTTATTTTAGTTTCCCATTGCACGCTAGAGAATAGTTTTTGGAAAAATAAATATTCTGTTTAACGCAAGCCTAGTGCATTCCTTTCATCTCAGATAAGGTGACAGGATTGAAGAATCTTGCTTCCATGTTCTTACATGGCTAAAATAAGTCCTTGGGGACTGAACTAAAGTGCCAGGCTTACATCAAGTGATATTTATCAGGAAGTAATACTTAAAAAAACAGTGCTGTTTTTTTTTTTTTTTTTTTAGAAAACTGTTAAAGCAAAGTTGGTGATCAAATGACTTAGGTACAATGGAATAGCATCCAAAACTGAACTTGTAAAAATGGGACATTCGTTATGTGTCGCATTCACAAATGAGGAATTTGTATGTAAAGGAAAAAATAGAAATGTGAAGTAACTTTGAAACAGTAAATATTGTGCTAAAACTTCTACCAGATAGCATGCTCTGCTTATTTATTTTTGAATTGGCCTGTATTAGTATTTTTGTGCTTGTGGAAGTCATTGACACAGAAGGATTCATATCAATAAACACAAATCGAAGGTAGACAAGGTAAGAAAAAACCACCTGAGAAAGCACTGTTACTTAAAAGTAATTAAATCATCACTTCCAGTGTTCCCAACGAGATAATGTTGCCCGCTCTTAGTCGATGGGAGTCAGATTTATCTATAAATATAACAAGACTGGATTTGATTGGCTGATTGACTGCAGTGTGTAAATCTACACAGTCTCCTAATTTGAGAGAGACCCATTATAAGGTGTTGTATAGGTGGTATATGGTACCTAGCCGACTGTCTGGATGTTGCTAGGCACTCACAATATTTATTGGAGGTGTGGCATCCAACTGGGGGACTTTGTTCATGGTTTCTGGAGTAATGTCCTAATTAGGGACTTCTAGATAAAGGCGTTTGAGCAGATAACGGTAGTGACAGGGGTCACCCTGCCAGATCTCCAGAATTGACTCTTTTACATCTAAATCTACAAGAAATTAGGATCGAGAACAAAAAGCTTGTTCTTCATGTTTTGGTAGCAGCCAAACTTACTATTAGGTGAAATTGGCGATCTTCCAGACACATTTCATGTGATATGGTGAAAAAACAAACACTATTCCAATGTAAAATGGAAAGGGGACTAGCCTGTCAAAAAAGTCTCAACTCTAGGGAAAATGAGGTTTGGTCCTAAAGAATTGATATACTTGATCTCTGATGAGCACAGATAATACATTTTCTCTCTCTCTCTTCTAAGGAAGGCACACAATCTGCATTTGTCTGTGTTCATCAATATGGGTGTGTGCACATTGGCAGATATACATTTTTGAATGCTTTATGTATTTAGTTGCAGAATTTAAAATTTACTGTATTTTCTATTTTTTGCAAAAAATGAAGTTACTAAACCTTAATAACAAAAGCAGTTGAAAAGGGAGGTCATATTTGGTTGAATTCCAGAGGCGTCAGTCCAAGAACTGGAGTTTTAAAAATCATGTACAAACGGCATTGACAGCCAAAGAGGACGAGTGGTCGCAAGTCAAGTCTGATTAGCAGGTTGCATACGAACACTTGATACATGATATCTGCTAAATGCTCCAAAAGTACAGCCCGCAGAATTGATTCAGCATCTCTATTACCGATTCTCATCAGTACACTGTGCATTGTGAGCTTTACAAAGCTGGGTTTAATGGAAGTGCTATCATTTCTAAAGCGATTTTATAAGGCCCTTCATCCTTCTAAGGTAAATAAAATGAAAACCATTACATTGAGCTATGGTTATATCGCAAGAAAGTTGGAAATTGTAACATCCCCAAGAAGTACTTGAAGACAAGATAATATGTCAATCTATCCTTTCTATTTAAATACTTAGGATACATTGAGATTTCACCTGGACCCTTAAGCAATGAGAAAAAAATTATATGGTACGAGTCATTCTTTACCATAATTTCTATATACAGGCTTCTCCTCATCTATTTTACATTTACTTGTATTTACTGATTGTTCTCATTCATTTCAAGAAGGAAAGGAAGATTTTCTTCTTGAAAACTGAAGTAATAAACTCCTAACCACAGTTCAGGACATGTATGAGAACATTCCAAGAAGGATTGAAGCTAATTGTTACACACAATCTCACAGATTTATACAGAAGCTACCCAAACGCTGTTCCAAAATGTAAATAGTGGCCCTACTGGGTCCTTGATAGTAACAGGGTAACTTGGAGCAAAATAAAGAGAACACTGTTTTATTATTTAAGCAACTATCACGCTAAACCACACTTTTTCTACTCATTAAACAGAGAACTTTATGCAATTAAGTCAGGAATTTCAAACCCAAGGCCAATGTAGCTGAGCTGGAAAAATTCTCCCATTCAGCTGCGTTGGAGAATTTTTCCAGCTTGATTACATTGGCCTAAAGTCTGAAATTCTCATTTCAATTTCTTGCAATTCTCTCAATTACGGAGTAGACACTTTTGTAAATTGGTAGTGTTTTCTGTATGTTAACCTGAATAGATATTACCTTGACTCCACGTACAGTCTGAATCCATCCATACAGCTGTATGATTGGCCATTGTTTGCCCTGGAAAAAGGAAATGTGACACTAACACAAGTAAACACAGTGAAGTAGTGAATACAGTGAAAAATAAATATAATGTAAAATAATCCTCCTCTGGTACTGCAGCTCTCATTCAAGTGCTCCTCGGGCACTTTAAACAGCAAAAAAAAAAAAAAAATGGAGGCGCATGTACCGGGAAGAAAAGAAAAACAATGATAGTGCAACACAGTAAATAAAATTATATAAAATAAATACAGTATGTATGATTGGCCATTGTTTGCCCTGCAGAATGTATAATTCATTTACTGTATTTTCAGAGTGAATTCAATTCATTAATCAAGGTAGTTCATATGATTAATGTGGTTCCATCTGAACTCACATACATTCTGCAGAAAACCTGCAGATATTTATATATATACCGTATATACTCGAGTATAAGCCGAGTTTTTCAGCACATTTTTTGTGCTGAAAAATGCCCCCCTCGGCTTATACTCGAGTCGAGGTAAAATCTAAAACTTACAAAAAATAATACTGTGTGGAGAGGTCACATCATCCTAGGGAAAACGGAGCTACCTGGAATGTCCTGATCCAAGTTGACGGTGTGCAGCTGCAAACAGCGTTCTCAGCTGTGAATAAGTGATATAAAGTTTTTCAGCAAGTCAAACAGCGCACCGGCCCTTCAGCTTAATAAAATCCACAGGTCACGGAGTGTATGAAAGTAGAAAAATCTTTATTCAAAATAAAAACATCGTCAGAGAGGAGATCTCACGCGTTTCACCGCAAGGGCTTAATCATAGAATCACTTACCTCGTTCCTGCTCTGTCCCCCGGTGCTCTGAAGGTGCGTGGCTGTGAGGGAAGCGTTGTGCGCTCCCCTTCAGCCGCGCGGTCAACAAAGTGTGTTTACAAAGTGTGTTTTTTTTAAACAAACTTTATTGTTCCGCGCGGCTGGAGGGGAGCTCACAACGCTTCCCTCACAGCCACGCACCTTCAGAGCACCGGGAGACGGAGCAGGAACGAGGTAAGTACTAGGGTCTGGGGAAGGGGGGGAGGAGGGAGGTATAACGAGCATACTAAGGGGCAATATCCTGGCATATTAAAAGGCATATTGGGGGCAATATCCTGGCTTATTAAACAGCATATTGGGGGCAATTTCCTGGCATATTAAATTGCACATTGGGGGCAAAATCCTGGCATATTGAATGGCATATTGGGGGCAATATCCTGGCATATTAAAATGGCATATTGGGGGCAAAATCATGGCATATTAAATGGCATATTGGGGGCAACATCCTGGCATATTAAAATGGCATAGTGGGGGCAGAATCCTGGCCTATTAAAATGGCATATTGGGGGCAAAATCCTGGCATATTAAATGGCATATTGGGGGCAATATCCTGGCATATTAAATGGCATATTGGGGGCAACATCCTGGCATATTAAAATGGCATATTGGGGGCAAAATCATGGCATATTAAATGGCATATTGAGGGCAATATCCTGGCATATTAAAATGGCATATTGGGGGCAAAATCCTGGCATATTAAATGGCATATTGGGGGCAATATCCTGGAATATTAAATGGCAGATTCGAGGCAATATTTACCAGTAGCTGCCTCATTTCCCACCCTAGGCTTATACTCGAGTCAATATTTTTTCCCAGTTCTTTGTGGTAAAATTAGGTGCCTCGGCTTATATTCGGGTCGGCTTATACTCGAGTATATACGGTATATAATATGTAATATTGCATGTAGTGATAGAGATCACATCCCATAGATTTATTTTTCTTGTAAAATGTTGTTTTCCTCCCAGACGCCAGTTAAATGCTGTCAGCTGAGTGGGAGGATCAGTAGAATGTTCAAACTTGATATATGGGGGTAAATTTAACATACTGTGAATGCAGATGTATAAATATTAACAAGTACATCCATTTTCATAATTATTCCTCTTTCATTTATACTAAAAAAGACAGGTCATTTTCCAGTCTGTGCAGTCCTTTAATATACTGTTAGGTATATTCAATATTTTGTTTATTTCTGTTAGGAAACAATTATCTCGCTAATAACATTGGTGGTCACAAAAGCAAATAATTTCCGTGTTGAATACCTTTCTCCATTAATACACATGGTTTCATTAGTATAATTATGTTAATTAAAACAATTCTAAAGACAATGCCTTATAGGCCTTGATGTATAAATACTGTATTCTGTACCAATAAAGCAATCACCAGAGATGGTTTTGGAATAGCCCTTCTTTGGACCCCATGAATTTGTCTGTGGTCACATACTTTAAGTTAATGGAATATGATGTCCATGAACTTTCCTCTTTATGTTCAGTTAAGCTTTTGATATGATAATGAGATCATTCAACAACTTAATAGCACATGATCAGTTTCACAGTCTTTACCTGAGAATTCCTTTGGGACTTGAGATAACTAGCTAATAGTTTCCAAATGATCAGTGAACACAGGTTTGTACATGCATTCTCTTACATTACCTACAGTCGGGAGTTATTACATCCCTTGTTCTTACAAGAAAATACGTTTTTTCTCACAGTTTAACTGCACCTTTACAGTTGTTATGAGTATTGTAATTTTAGAAATACCTGACCTGTGTGTATGTATACATATCTTGTAACAATATGTTTTTTTGAAATTAGCAGAAATGTAATAAATTGTTTCCTTTCAACTGTTAAGTTGTGGTCTACATCTCCCTTCTTTGTGTTGATAAACATTTTCCACTGATTTGTATTGGTGAACTGCCCTTGAGGTTAATTCTAATGCTTGCAACTGGACATATTTTGTATTAGTTTATCTTTAGTTTATCCCTGAGGGCCAGAGAGCTTGCATTTTACAGAGGCGATCTTGAAACCTTTCAGAAAGGAGTGAGTTGAAGTTCAGGGTTAGGCAGTGTAGGCAAGCTAAGAAACAAAGTCAGGTAGTTAACAGCAGACACTTGTTAACATGCAAAGCCAGAGGCCATAACACAACTAGACACTTTAAAAGACAGCTGTCAGCAAAATATACATTCTATTTAATTTAAAAATTGCATCAAGTGTAGGTATTTTAAAGTTACGCTTTAATAAAAGACTAAAAATAAAGCACCATATTGAGCTATCTCTATCTCTATTATTTCCCTTCAATTAAAAAAAAATAAAACATACTAAAACATGAAGCTGACAACTTTATTGGATATACTCGAACTTGCAATACCTTTACTTAATGCATATTATTCACATAGTCTTTTATTTGTCTGTCACATATAAATCCATGAGAAGGCTCATCTAGGCTGTATTCAGTCATTTCTGTTTCCTTTCTTCCCTTGCTCTCTTGCTTTTGATTTATGTTCACTCCTGCTCCTTCCTTGTATCCCCACCCTGTGCCCTATCAGAGGACTGTCCCGTCATGTGCCCTATCAGAGGCTGCCTGTTATTTTGTCCTGATTCATTCCTGGATTTCCTTGCTGCCTTTCCTCTTCTTCTACATAAATGTACTCCACCCGTTTGTTCTATTTGCTTCATTCCCCAGTCTGTCCTGCTACAGGTATGCCCATTATTTTTATGAATAAAGTGAATAAATAAGGTGATGCGCTTAGGAGCTTAAATAAATATGTATGCTCAACACAACTAGTCAAAAATGCTCCAAAGTGTACATGTAAAAAATAAAAATAAACAATGTGTAAAACTGCTAATATTCAAAAATCCCCAATATATATGCCTCCCTGGTATCCCACTTACATGTACCAGAGCCCTTAAACTCGGCTCTAGTACAGAAGCTCTGGGATAAAACAGAGATGAACCATCTGGAGAATGGTATGGAAATACTGCAAACGACCATAAATTCAGAAGTCCATTTCAGGGTGGTGAGAACGGACTTCTGAATATATGGTCGTTTGCAGTAGATACTTATCCCATCAGACTTGAGTATATATATTTATTTAGGCTCCTAAGCGCATCATCTTATTTATTCACTTTGGTTTTATTTGGTGTGGGGGAACGCACTTGTGATTGCTGCTGAAGCTATATAACACATTTTTGTTATAATATACACTTATTTTTTTTATAGTATTCACTAATCAATTTATTGGCATCCGTTTTTGTCCTTTCCCATTATTTTTTTTTCTTGTTTTAGCATAGTTATTAGTTATTATTGTAGGCAGGGATAGCAGTAGGTGCTTGCTGATGTGAGGTACCTTGACACTGGTGACAAATCTTATTATCTCATAGCCATTTGGTATAACTAAATTCTCACTATTTACTATGTTGGAGTCTGTGGTTTTGTAAGTCTCTTTAGTTCTGTTGCCATGCCTATGTCTGTGCCTACACCCTCTATTTCTGTTTTATCTTAAACCCTATTGCTTGCTTTTTATTTTGCTCTGCTTTGCAGTGGCATTGCTGGGTGGGGCCAACGGGGCTGAATCTCTGAGTATCCCTATGAAAGCCCCAAATGTTTTGTGTGGGGCTTGTCACATGATTAAGCCCGAGTGGATAAGAGGCAGTATAGGGGAGAGCACCCCTACTATGCCTCTCCAAGTCCCAGCAGGAGGTGAAGCAGTGCAGGGTATGTGCAATCTGCTGTCACACAGACACTCCTCCTCCTTCTGTTGCTGCCTGTGCAGCTCTGCTGTTGGAAAGCTGGGTCACATGATCACCTGTGCTTCTGACAGATAAGTGTGGGCTCCTCATATCCTCCATATCAACCCTCCCTCCATCTTTTCACCCCCCTCACCCTCTCCCTCCATCTTATCACCCCTCTCACCCCTCCCTCCATGTTATCACCCCTCTCCCCCTCTCCCTCCATCTCATCACCCCTCCCACCCTCTCCTTTCTTCTTATCACCCCTCTCACCCTCTCCCTTCTTCTTATCACCCCTCTTACCCTCCTCCTCCATCTTATCACCACTCTCACCTACTCCCTCCATCTTAACACCCCACTCACCCACTCCCTCCATCCTATTACCCCTCTTACTCTCTCCATCAATCTGATCACCCTTTACCTCCAGCTCCCTGCTGGAAGCCAAAATCAATCAAATTAGCTCCAAAAATACCAGCTATATGAAGATAAATACAGGTAAAGGGTGAAATATTAGCCATACAAGCACGTTGTTCACTGGTTTCAACCTTTTATACACTATCTGAAACATACATTTACAACATATGTAGTAAATGTTGATTATCAAAAGGGGCCCTAATACGGTATTCACACAGTGTATGTAGATCATGTAGGGCACAAAATGCACCGAAAAATGCCAAGACATAACCCATAGCAAACAAAACCTCCTCATATCCATCGCTACAAATAGCAGACAAGATATTCAAGAGGGGTGACAAAATAACCATCGAAACAAGCCTCCTTTTATCCGGTACCTGTCCCCTTTTTTTAAAACCCGTGATAGCTTTTTTTTTTTTTTTTTTTAATATAAAATACGTTTTTATTGTTTTTTTAAGGCATGTAACAATTCAGTAAGAAACTGGGATTGGAGAGGAATACAGAAGAAAAAGAGGAAGGAGAAGGGTGGTAAGGGTATGGGGGGGGACGATAAATTATAAACATCCAGTAAAATGAAATCATTGCACACCTAACAAACAGAGCAATCTTGGTCTGCAGTCTAACTTGCAGCCTTATAACTGGGCATTTAATTTCAATGCAAAGATATTAGAGGGGGTGTGTGTGCCAAGGATCACATCCTTCTAAAACAGTAACAGGTTGGAAGGAGAGCTCCCGGGGGGATTGCGGGTGACAGTCACTGTCGGCGGAGTCCGTTACATACATAACAAGAAAAAGTGCATGTATACACTGTATAAAGTTTGGAGTAGAACGGAATATAATGAAAACAAAGGTCTCTTAAAGTGCTTATCTAGGGGGGATAACCCATATCAAGTCAGAGCAAGTGTAGCAGCTGAGCTAATTCATCTGTGGACTTGAGTTCCAGCCAGTAGAACCACATGTTCCTGTATTTAGCCCCTTGCGAAGAGGAAGAAAGGGACAACATCTCCGATTTTCTCAGTTCCTCCCCTTTTAGAACCCATTCCTGAAATGAAGGGGTGTGCGTGGACTTCCAGTGGAGGGGGGTCAGCAGTTTGGCAGCGTTTAATAAATATTTGACTAGTTTTTATAATGTGAGAAGAAGTTCGTAGTGTGGTTCAGAAGATATGTGGCTGGTTGAAAAGGGGGTGTGTGGTGGTCAGATCAGTGATCGCTTCCCAAAACTTGTGGAGATGAGTGCAAGTCCACCAGATATGAAGCATTGTGCCGGGTTCCTTCTCACATCTCCAGAAGGCTGCATTATGTCAGTATTGATCTTGTATGCATTTTCCTGCACCACTATGAATGACGAGCATTTTTGTGTTAGAATGAAGATCTGTCCCATTGCTTATGTGTGAGCTGTATATCAAGGGTGTTTTCCCATTTGGTTGTGAAGGTCCGGTAGGGTGAGTCAGCGAGTGGGAGCAGTTCCCTGTAGAGTAACATGATACCATTTGTCGGTTGCTCAGATGGCATACCCAGGTGTTCCAGATATGTTAGTTCCCTAATAGAGTTGAGCGGACACCTGGATGTTCGGGTTAGGCAGGTTCGGCCGAACTTTGAAAAAATGTCCGGGTCCATGCTCGAACTTGACCCCGAACCCCATTGAAGTCAATAGGGCCACGAACTTTTGGCCACTAAAATGCCTCTAAAAAAGTCCTGGAAAGGGCTAGAGGGCTGCAAAATGAAGTAAGATGTGGGTAAGAGTGTCCCCCTTCGTACCTATTCGTATGAATGAGGACTCTATTTCGGTTTATAGAAAGCCAATAGCATTACATGCTACATGAATACATTCGCTTTATAGACTTTCGGTTTATGGAATACATTTAATGCTATTGGCTTTCAATAAACCGAAAAAGAGTCCCCATTCATACGAATAGGTCAATTGACCTATTCTTATGAATGGGGACTCTATTTCGGTATCATATCTGGCAAGATGTTGGACAGCAGGCGAATTGCATACCAGATTTGGTCTTTTGGTGGGAAAGCAGGGTTGTAAAGTATGGGGCTGATGGTGGAGGGCAATGTGGTGAGTTTGTGCGATTGGCAAGTTCTATGCCAGAGGATTAAGGTTGTTTTAACCATTAGGTGGTGTTTCGCGTGTGTCCTGCCAGTGTCCGGTGCGATCCATGGGATCACATCCGTGGGGATGTCCAGAAGGAATGCTTCCAAGTCTATCAAGAGTTTCATCGGAGGTAAAATTACCAATCAATTACTCGGAGGAGATGCATCACCACATAATATTTATATAGGTCTGGGAGGGCTAGACTGCCCCCGTTTCTGGGGAGAGTGAGGTATGTATGTATGTCGAAATCTAGGGTGCTTGTCATACCACACAAATTTGTTTATCACCTGTTTAAGACTCAAGAAAAAAGCGTGTGGGAGCTCAATTTTTATGGTTTGAAACAGGTAAAATAAACTAGGTAGAATATTCATCTTAATTTCATTTATTCTGCCATGCCAGGTTAAGTAGGTAGCCCCCCATTTCTTCATCTCCTCCTGAATTTTGTGTGTAATAGTAAAGTTGGTATGATAGAGGTTGGAGAGGTCTCTAGTGATCCAACCCCCTAGGTATTGAATCTTATCAGTGTGTCATTTAAAGGAGAAAGTGACTCGAAGGGGCGCCGTTTGTGTAACTCCCAGAGACACAGCCAAAATCTCGGACTTATGAATGTTAAGTTTAAGGTTGAAGTGCTCTCCATATATTTTGATCTCCTTAAGGATGAGAGGGAGAGTGATTTCCGGTTGAGTGATGAAAAACAACATATCATCAGTGTAGGCTGTTACTTTGTGTTGGTGTAAACCCCTAATATCTTGGTTATTGCGTATCATTTCTAGAAATGGTTCAAGAGAGAGGGCAAACAGTAGGGGTGATAAGGGGCAGCCTTGTCTAGTGCCATTGGAGATATGTATACGGTGAAAAAGCTTGCTGTTCACTCACACTCTTGTAGATGGAGGAGGCATATAAAGCTATGACCCATGTAGCATATGTGGGCCCAATCCCATAATTTCCAATGTCTTCCACAAGAAGGGCCACACCACTCAAAACCTTCTCGGCATCTGTCAACAGCAGTGGCATCTTGTGGCCCTTCCTGTGGGCCACATGTATCATACCTAACATGCTTTGTGTATTCTCCTTAGCCTCTCTACCTGGGAGAAACCGAATTTGGTCTGGGTGGATCAGGTCAGGAGCGTATCTTTGGATCCTTTATTCTAGCACCTTTGCCAGCAGTTTAACATCTGCATTCAGGAGTGAGATAGGCCTGTAGTTTTGGAGAATAGTATGATCTTTGCCCTCTTTGGGAATTACTGTTATGGTGGCCGTAAGTGTGTGTGGAGCTAACAAGGGACTTCGCAATAGGGAGTTGAATAGATCAACCATTTTTAGGAGCAGGGTATTCATATGTCTCTTATAGTATAGAAGTGGGAGTCTGTCGGGTCCCGGGAATTTCCACATGGCGGAGAGTTTACGTGCACTTGTCAGTTCATCGGCTGTGAGGTTCTTTACTAAGGTTTTTGCCTGTCGTGTGGTAGTTTGCGATTGGTTGCCGCATGCAGGTAATCATCTAGCACAGTCGTGTCAGGGCTCGGGTCGTTCTCTGAACGTATGTTGTAGATGTTTGTGTAGTATTGGTGGAAGGTGTCTGCTATTTTGTCAGGGAGGTATTGTGTCTTATCCTTGGAATCACATAATTTCTCAATATATGCTTTTTGCAGAGGGTGCACACCAGTAGGCGACCACACTTACTTAAATATTTCAAGATCAGAAATTATCTTTGGATCTTAGTATTCACAATGTAGGACAAGTCCCATCTAGCCTTGATCAATAGTGTGAGGACTGATTTATCAAGATCGTTTTTATGTTGTGCTTCTTAAACAGCAATTTGTTGTGCCAAGTCAGTGACATTCTTGTTATGTTCCCTCTTTCGTTTGGAAGCTATGGATATATATGTCCATCTGATTGTACATGTGTGTGCTTCCCAGACCAAGGGTAGGGTTGCTCAGGAAAATAGTGTTTAGATGTGTTTGAATTGTGTCATGAATCTCCTGGTCAGTTATCAGTGAGTCGTTTAGTCTCCAAGTTCATTGCATTCCTCTCTAGGCATCGGCTATCAATAAATAAAATGCACTCCATTACTGAAACTGTGGAACGCCTGCTGGAAGAGAACCTGCGACTGGGGGTTCCTGTCCTGCTATGGTCTCCATTGTGCCTGCTCGCTGAAGATCATCTGCTTGGGTATCTCCCATCCCTCCTAGAGGTAACGCCCGCTGATAGATTCCCTATCCCCCAGAAGACCCTCTCTGCATATGGAGTCCCTGACATCCCTTTGCGCAGCCTGACTATCGGGGGAGTGTTGGCCCTGGGTATGTGACTGGCTCCACACTAGTGTCGATACGTCCCTGACAGGGCTAAAGCTGGGAAAACGGCTGATGCGGGGCCTGAGAGTAGATCCCCTACCTTGAAAGGCATCTCTCTGTGCTGATGGAAGGAAGCAGTGCTCCTCACTGAGAGTGTCCCTCTCCCCCGTTCCCGATTGAGTAGGATATTCAGACCTCCAGGTCTCAGGGTCAGCTGGCCTCATTGAGGCCATTACCTGCGTCACTGTTAAGACCCTAAGTCAGGGGTGTCCAAGTTTATTGTGCAAAGGGCCACGTTGCTAGAAATGTATGTGTGCGTGGGCCGCATTCATTTTTCATTAATTCAGAACAATACCGTATATATATATATATATATATAAATAATGATGTGTGTGTGTGTGTATATACACACTAATTTGCAGCGGTCACATTAACTACACACACACATACACATATATACACATTTATAAACCACACACATACACACCCACATATACATTTATACACACACGTACACTTACCCAGCCCATACACTTAGCCCCCCCACACATAAACTTACCCCACAACACACACACTCACATACATACACTTATCCCACACACACACATTTATACACACAACTCACATGCATACACTTACCACACACATTTATACACACAACATACATACACACACAAACATACACTTACCTCACACACACACATTTATACACACATTCACATACCTACACTTACCTCCTTCCCCCACACAAACACATATACACACACACTCACATACATACATTTACCCCACAAACATACACATTCATACACACACTCAGATTCATACTTACCTTCCACACACACACATTTATGTGCACATACATACATTCACTTACCCTCCACACACACACACACATTTATACACACACACTCATACATACACTTATCCCCCCACACACACACATGCACATTTATACACACACACTTACCACTTACCAAACAGTGTTTTTGTTTTGTTTTAAACGATGCTGTGGGCTCCTTAATCCCAGCGGCTGTGGCTCCGTGATCTTAATGCTGTTGGTGCGCTTCTTCCCTCCCTCTGACCCTTGCGCATGACCTCACGCGCAAGGTAGAGGAGGGGTTCGGCACACAACAGCAGCACCGCTCTGTGTAGGGAACTTCGTTCCCCAACACAGTTTCCCGAGCAGTTGGAGGTGCGGCTACCGGAGCAGAGCTCAGGCGGGCCGCACCTCGGTGCCCGGCGGGCCGCATTTGGCCCGCGGGCCGCCCGTTGGACGCCCCTGCCCTAAGTCCTCTGGGGACCAGTGGTATAAAAGCAGCACCGCCGTGGAAAGTCCATCCAGTCAGGGACAGCCGCCATAGGGCCTGGATGCAGTCTCCCCTTCACTCCCCAGGGCTTCAGTAGTGCGTGATGGAGCGGCCTTCTTCAGGCCTCTTCCCGCACTTCCGGGAGCGCTTCCGGCAGCGCTTCCGGCCTGCAAGCTGTTCCAGGCTGGATCCCTTCCTCTGCCTCCCTCTCCAGCTGGGCTCAGGCATTGATGAGGCCTCATCTGGCGCATTGGTCATGCCCCTCTGTCCACTGACGCAGGCCACATTAATTTTGTGCCCGGCTGGGCCCGAAGCCAGTCTGCACCCCGGGATCTTGCCACCACTCGGATCCCCTTCAGCAGGTCATCGATGTCCGTATCCATCCTCTGGTTTACAGACGAAAACCCCTGAAAAAACAGGACCTGGAACACAAAAGACTAAGATCAAAGTAGGTGAATCTTTTAAAACTACAAAACTGACTCTAAAATGGCTGCTACCCTTTATATGTAGCCAAACCCTTCCCCCTAAAGCCCCATTTATTATCTTTCCTTAGTGCTTTTCTATATGGTAGCTTTTCATTAACCTGGGTTGAAGGTGAGGTTACGGTGAGCTGGAACATTTCCTCAATATTTAAGGTTTAACTATGCATTATGCATGGCCAATTTGTCTCTTGTAGCAGGAGAAAGTCATAAAGCCTATCCCTGCACAATGCATAGTTAATTCAGCAAGATGAAATGTTTCTCTCACATTACCTCACTTTTAGTGAATGAGTTCCTATGTTTTTCCTCTGTATTCTACTTTATCAGCATATAATGAGCCACATTATATAGCTATCAAATATTGAAAGGTGCTAACTATTCAATATAAACATCTCCCTGTTTTTTGAAGTTGTAATAGGCTGCATAAGTTACAAAATCCATTTGTCCAAAGATTTATTTTTATATGTTTTATACACACCAGTGAAACAAGCACCCGTAGCTCCCAATGATCATTAAGTATATTCTGGAGTGTACATACAAAGCAAGAAATGAAAACACCCACCATAGATTAAACTTTTAATGTTTATGAAAGTCTATACTGCATGGCTCAACTGTCTCTCATGGTACATGTTTTATTTGGTGCAAGGGTTACTGCATTATAGATGTGACCACCTCTGCTCCACTAATCACTATTCCAGTGTAGATGAACAACTTTATTTTTGATCAGAGTGTTCCAAACTCTGTAAAAATTGTCTTGATTTTGGTGAATTTTTTTATAAGGACTACAGACTTTCACACCTCTCACCCTCTCCCTCCACCTTATCATCTCTATAACTCCCTCCATCTCATCAGATTATCAGCCTCCATATCACCCCTCCCTCCATCTTGTAACCCGTCTCACCCTCTCCCTCCATCTTATCATATATCTCTCCCTCCATCTCACCCTCTACCTTCATCTCACCCTGTCCCTCCAGCTTATCATCCATCTCTCACTCCATCTCACCCTCTGCCTCTAGATTATGACTCCTCTTCACCTTCCACCTCACCCCTCCTTCCAGCTGATCACCCCTCTCATCCTCTATTTTACCCCTCTATAGAATATTACCCCTCTTACCCTCCATCTCAACCCCACCCTTATCATATAACACACCTTACCCTCCATCTCACCCTCTCCCTCCATCTGATCACCCATCTCTCCCCCTCCATCAAGTTTATCTCCCCACTCACCCTCCATCTCACCCATTAGCATCATCATATAAATCCATGTATATTATATATACTTATTGCTCATTGGCATCATATATATACTTTATAGCCATCCCAAGCATGTGAGCTTCTTTACTTTCACAAATCTGTCATGAGCCTCTTTTGGAGACCCAGCAATGCCCCTGCTGCTTTGGCTTTGCATGAAGCATCCTACTTATCCTATCAGAAGTGTTATGTCATGCCTGCTCCAAGGTGGATGCAGAGTATCTCCAGATCATGTTGTGTCACTTACTGGATACAGCAGATGCTACTTCAGGGTCCTAGTATGTGGCCGCACCAACCTCGGGAGTCAAGCCAAGTCAAGGGAGTCAAGGGAGTGAAGTTACCCTGCACCAGGCACTGTGTCTCCATATCTGCAAAGTGATTCCTAATTTCCACCAGTGGGTGCTCTGGGACATTATAGTAGTATGTATGGGTCCCTGTTCGTGACAGTTAGTGGTGTTTATTATAGTTATTATATATTTTGTACATAGATCTTTCATTGCCAGCTTTTACTTTTTTATTGGATATACTGAAAATTGAATCTAATAGAATTAATAAAGTGTGAAACAATAAATGCTGATTTCATGGTCTACTCTTAGATATGTGATATTTTAATCACCAATGTGCATTAGAATTGTATTATATTTTTGTTGTATGTATTTTACTTACATAAAAGTAAAAATACAAACGACTTTATCTACTCAATTCATAAATATTTCCATCATTTTTTTTATTGCAACATTGTACCACAAAATGAGAAAAAGTAGGTAATTAAACAAGCCCAATTGTTAAAATAAGCTGACAATAAATGGCAGACTAGTTATTCTGTCAGTGTGAGAATATTAGAGTTTTGAACAGAGTTGAGCGGACACCTGGATGTTCGGGCCGAACTTCGAAAAAATGTCCGGGTCCATGCTTGAACTTGACCCCGAAGTTGACCCCGAACCCGAACCCCATTGAAGTCAATGGGGACACAAACTTTTGGCCACTAAAATGCCTCTAAAAAGTCCTGGAAAGGGCTAGGGGCCTGCAAAATGAAGTAAAATGTGGGTAAGAGTAGGACAAGTGCCCTGCAAGCAAATGTGGATAGGGAAATAACTTAAAATAACATAAAATACATACAAATTACAAATACAGCTGAGCCATAGCACTAGATGGAATCTTTGATTTTAGCTTTGGAAGAACATAAATCTAAATCTAAAGCATGGCTGCCAGGAGGATCAACAGAATTATCCATTAGAGAGACGGTTGGAGTGGAGGGTATTCTCTTTCAGTTTATACTAAGTGACCCATAGGTTGAGGAGGCGGTGATCATGGCGGTGTAGGTGGAAGCGGAGCTGGAGGAGGAGTAGGAGGAGGTAGCTAAAACTGCTTTATATTTGTTTTTGGTTTTTTAAATTGGGGTAGCCCCCAAAATATTGGGACATATAACAACAGAAAACAAAGAATGAGTGCACTTGAGTATAACAATGACTGGGTGAGGCCGGTATAAATGACTATTCTGCACAAGGTACAGAGAAGTCTGGTGGGATCCATGCCTGGTTCATCTTAATAAACGTGAGCTTGTCGTGAGCTTGTCTGAACAGTATTGGACTGTTCTATTTGACTCTCAGATATGAAGTGCACCGCAAGACTCAAATGTACTATTTAGCACCCAAAACAATTAGAATTTTTCAAAGTGCGCTGTAAGCACAGTATTGGACTGTTCTATTTGACTCTCAGATATGAAGTGCACCACAAGACGCAAATGTTCTATTTAGCACCCAAAACAATCAGAATTTTTCAAAGTGCGCTGTAAGCACAGTATTGGACTGTACTATTTGAATCTCAGATATGAAGTGCACCGCAAGACGCTAATGTACTATTTAGCACCCAAAACAATTAGAATTTTTCAAAGTGCGCTGTAAGCACAGTATTTGACTGTTCTATTTGACTCTCAGATATGAAGTGCACAGCAAGACGCAAATGTACTATTTAGCACCCAAAACAATTAGAATTTTTCAAAGTGTGCTGTATGCACAGTATTGGACTGTTCTGTTTGACTCTCAGATATGAAGTGCACTGCAAGACGCAAATGTACTATTTACCATCCAAAACTATTAGAATTTTTTAAAGTGCGCTGTAAGCATAGTATTTGACGGTTCTATTTGACTCTCAGATATGAAGTGCAGGACGCAAATGTAATATTTAACACCAACAAATTGCAGTATTTAAAAATGCCTAGATGTTGCCCACTGAGCTAACAGAACAGGATTAAAGTCATGTGCCTGGCACACATGCAGTTGCAAGTGCACTGCACTCTCTGTGGCACTGGACTCAGGGCAGGGTTCAAATATGTAGTATAGCACCCACTAAAATAATCACTGCAATTTGGATAATCGCTGTAGTTTGAATAATTGGTGTAGTTTGCAGATTCAACACCAGAATTTTTTTTAATCTATCCCTCACAGCTGCAGCATCCTCTCCCTACACTAAGAAGAGCTCATGTGATGTGCGTGTACGTGACTCCAGCTTATATATAGAGGCTGGGTCACATGCTGCACTGGTCAATCACAGCCATGCCATTAGTAGGCATGGCTGTGATGGCTTATAAGGGCAAACAAGTCAAACGCTTGTTGATTGACTGCCCTGCAGCCTTTCAAAACGCACCATTAAATTGCCGAACCCCGAACTCCAACCCGAACATAGAAACATAGAATGTGTCGGCAGATAAGAACCATTCGGTCCATCTAGTCTGCCCAAGTCTATACAGTGAAATGTCCGTGTTCGGGTCCGGGGTCCAAAAACCGTAAAGTTCAGTACGAACCCGAACTGTGCGGTTCGGGTTCGCTCAACACTAGTGTTGAATCATTTTTATACAGTGAAATGTATGTGTATGTTTTTTTTACTAGCCATTACAAAAACTAATATATGTTGATGAATCCACTTCTACATGCATATATTCAGTCAGCTAGATATACTAATTTAATGGATAGGTGTTTAAAACAGTTCCACATGAATTGTTTCAAATGTCAATGCATTCCTTCGCACCAAGACCTTTCAGTACATCAAATAAAGCCACTTTCTTGCTACATGAAAAAATCAATTGCTATTGACATGTGAGTAGCTATTTGTTCTATGAATTTTACACATTATTTTTGTTGTTGTTAAAGGCCTTAGTAAAATGTAGCAAGATAACTATTTATTGCTGGCTAGTAGTCTTGTTGTGTGTTTTTAGTTTTTTTTAAGCTTTTTTTGCAGTTACAATATGCTGAAATATTCAGTGATTTGCAAGAGAGTGAATTTCATTATGCGAGGAATTATAAGAACAAGGACATATACTTTTCGATTTTGATTATTATTGATACGTCATTTTTATGTATTGTAGAGAAGAATATCAATAGTTTGTACATATGTAGCTGCAGGCCCGCCATCAGGGGGTGACGGGCGATTCTGGCGTCCCGGGCCCGGCGTGTCCAGGGGGCCCAGCGGGCCCGGTCACGCCAGGAAAAAAACAAATTCCCCCTCTTTTAAGCCGGTCCGCGGTTGTGAGGGAAGTGTTGTACGCTCCCCTCCAGCAGCGCGGCTTCAATAAAGTTAGTTAAAAAACAAAATGTGACCGGAGTAACTCTGATGAGGAGGAGAGACCACCCTTGGTGGATGTATTTATTTCAGTTGATTAGCGAGGACACAATGTTTTACATAATCTAATACTTCACTGAGTTATGTTTATATGATATGTATTGTTAACTTCTGCTTATTTGTTAAAAGGAAAATGGATTTGAAAATTACAGTATTTGTGGTTTCAAAATTAATGCAGTGATTTTTCATTGATAAATCAGGTGTCTGTCTTTACAGGTGTTTTAGCTGGGGCTACGACTGAATGTTCTAAAGTTGGTTTGTGGTAAAGGGTAGTAATAGTTCATGTTCCACCATACCCACTGCTTCATTCATGAGGAGCTAAATTCAATAGGCCCTTTAAAGTCCTGCATCTGCCGGAAAATGATTGGGAAAATCAAAATCTAGACTTCCGAGACACTTCTAGAACCAAGTACTATAGAGCTATATGCTGTGAACAATTAAATAGCCTTAAACAGTTAGCCTCTTTTTGGTTCATCTGTTGTATAGCTATAGAAGGGTTCACATACCCACTGCAGTACAATATGAGAGTGGAGATCCTCTAGCCTTGTTGTGTGTTTGCCCCTGCTCACTTTAGTACTTTTCCTTTTGGAAACTCTAACTAAAGTAAAAGTTCTTAAACCTATCAACTTTTTTTATCCATTTACAACGTTATAATATGTCACTCCTGCTTGCACAGTTAGAAGATCCTCCATGAACACATTCAGGCCACATGGTTTCTATACAGGGATTAACCATTTTACGGAAGTGATAGACCAATTAGCAAATAATGTGTCATCTTAACATTATAATCCTATGATGCCCATTTATTAATGTATTATGCTTTATTTCAACCTATGTACTTTAGAAATAGCACAGAAAGGGTTCCACACTCCATTTACCAAGTGAGCAAGCAACCTGTTCATATAGTAATTTAAATTGTTTGCAACATTGGTTAGGTTTTTCTTTTGTTTGTTTGTTATTTCAATTTTATCATCATCACGACTACAAGATATACAGCTCTAAGTGGACAAGTTTTTAGAGAAAAAAACAGACATATATTTTCTATTTCTCTCCTTTCTTTTCTTTCCACCTACAATTTTTTTCCCTCTGAATCAATACAGACATATTATCACAGCAAGATTATAATTCAGGTGTACAATACCTACATTTTCCAGACTACAAAAATGAGACTGTCTTGTACCACGTTTCACAGCTGGAAGCTAATATTAATATGAAGCATAAATGCCCCAGTGCTCTGTCTTCTGTCTCAATATTGAACTCCCTTCAATCCCATTGTTGAGTGTTTTTTCCATGGTCCATTAAGCACATGTTTTCTTATGTGGAAAAGGTTTATAACTGTAAAACAAACATTTCACAAAAAACATACACAGCAATACATTGAATAGAAAGGTATTTACCCATGGCTTTCACTATTTTTAATTTTTAACATAACATGGTACAAAGACGTTGATAATTTAAAGTAGAGGTAATTTAATTAAAAATAATTTTCTTGCTTTATTTACTGTGGGTCGGGGGTTCTTCCATATTTCCATTTAATGTTTTAATTTTTCATATTTCTTATAAGAAAGCTGTATTTAAGAAACATCACCTCTCTTGTGATTTGTCATATTAGTATATTATAATTATTTTTTTAAATAGCCCATGTTTCACACTGCTGTGTAATGTAAACAAAACACACAAACAAAAGGGGATGCAAAAATGTTTTAAGCTTTACGTGATTGATAATTTGATAAACAGTCAAAGCCTTTTTACACTAAGAACACTTAATAGTTATATACTGAATAAACTTGTTTAACATTTTTGTATTTTTTGGCTTTTTCCTTTTGTGAATGTTTGTTGCATGTTTTGGTTTTGGAACATTTTTTAGTATGATATAGAGATGTTCTATGTTTCGTATTTTTATAATAAAAATGAAGATAAACCTAAACAAAAGGTGAAGTGGGCAATTAATATACTGGCTTGAAGTTTTAAAATGAGCCATGCTAATAAAAATATACAAAATAGAAAAGTGCACACACAGTCACACTGGATGTGTGTGTAACTGACTGTGTGTGTGTGTGTATGTAACTGGCTGTGTGTGTGTGTGTGTGTGTGTGTGTGTGTGTATGTAACTGTGTGTGTGTGTATGTAACTGGCTGTGTGTGTGTGTGTGTGTATGTAATTGGCTGTGTTTGTGTGTGTATGTAATTGGCTTTGTGTGTGTGTGTGTGTGTGTGTGTATGTAGCTGGCTGTGTGTGTATGTAACTGGCTGTGTGTGTGTGTGTGTGTGTGTGTGTGTGTGTGTGTGTGTGTGTATGTATGTATGTAACTGGCTGTGTATGTGAGGTGTGTGCATGTGACTGTCTTTGTGTGTGATTGTGCATGTATGCTTTCAGGATGTTCCATTGTTTGGCTCCTAAATTTTTTTTGCTGAACTAATTTTTTTGCTGAATTAAGTTTGTCAAGCCCTGCTATAGAGGTAATTTGCCAGTGGGTAAATGGTTTTATAAAAAGCCTGTCATTTTTTATTTAAAACACTTTTTGCTCCCTTTGTGCTGAAACCTGTATTGTTTTGGTCTCCAGTGTTACAATAGAACTGTGTGTCATATATCTTATTGGTAAAATTGATCCGTTATCCAAAATGCCCCGCTATCCAAAAGGTATTCTGGTCCCAACCCTTTTGGAGAAGGGATACTCAACCTGCGTGTATATATATATATATATACATGCAGGTTGAGTATGCCATATATATATATATACAAAATTCAAAGATCAGCGCACTCACCTCAAAGCAGGTATGAGAAAAACTCTTAAAGCTATAGGTTTCATTAAAGCTACTTAAAAACACCTGTCTTACTAAGATAACAAAATTGGAGATTTAGTCACATATATGGCCATATTATTCTAAGCCCACCGCTACGTCAAAGTACTCCAATATTGGCGGGTCCTAACACTAAATACTGTTGCTTATGAGGCTTAATCTCTTTATATGTATTACTTACCAGGTACCAAAAGGCCTTCCTATTGTACAATACAGAGACACTCCTGCAATTTATAGGTCTGGACACCACTTATGGAGCACCTGTGATGGGGAGGGGTGCTAAACCAGAGGCCTGGTCATAGCCTCTACTATACAAACAAATCCAAACTGAATGCACTCTTCTAAACTAGCATATATTATACGGGGTGCTGCTGAGACCAAATATATATACAAAATCCAAAGATCAGCACACTCACCTCAAATCAGGTATGAGAAAAACTCTTAAAGCTATAGGTTTCATTAAAGCTACTTAAAAACACCTGTCTTACTAAGATAACAAAATTGGAGATTTAGTCACATATATGGCCATATTATGCTAAGCCCACCACTACATCAAAGTACTCCAATGCTGGTGGGTCCTAACACTAAATACTGTTGCTATGTATATTGAGTATCCCTTATATATATATATATATATATATATATATATATATATATATATATATATAAATATATATATATATATATATATAAATATATATATATATACGGAAAAAAGCACACCTCTTAATTATTGCATTCATGTGTTTCATGTGTTTCAATCTGACCTATTGCCACAAGTGTACAGGGAGTGCAGAATTATTAGGCAAGTTGTATTTTTGAGGATTAATTTTATTATTGAACAACAACCATGTTCTCAATGAACCCAAAAAACTCATTAATATCAAAGCTGAATATTTTTGGAAGTAGTTTTTAGTTTGTTTTTAGTTTTAGCTATTTTAGGGGGATATCTGTGTGTGCAGGTGACTATTACTGTGCATAATTATTAGGCAACTCAACAAAAAACAAATATATACCCATTTCAATTATTTATTTTTACCAGTGAAACCAATATAACATCTCAACATTCACAAATATACATTTCTGACATTCAAAAACAAAACAAAAACAAATCAGTGACCAATATAGCCACCTTTCTTTGCAAGGACACTCAAAAGCCTGCCATCCATGGATTCTGTCAGTGTTTTGATCTGTTCACCATCAACATTGCGTGCAGCAGCAACCACAGCCTCCCAGACACTGTTCAGAGAGGTGTACTGTTTTCCCTCCTTGTAAATCTCACATTTGATGATGGACCACAGGTTCTCAATGGGGTTCAGATCAGGTGAACAAGGAGGCCATGTCATTAGATTTTCTTATTTTATACCCTTTCTTGCCAGCCACGCTGTGGAGTACTTGGACGCGTGTGATGGAGCATTGTCCTGCATGAAAATCATGTTTTTCTTGAAGGATGCAGACTTCTTCCTGTACCACTGCTTGAAGAAGGTGTCTTCCAGGAACTGGCAGTAGGACTGGGAGTTGAGCTTGACTCCATCCTCAACCCAAAAAGGCCCCACAAGCTCATCTTTGATGATACCAGCCCAAACCAGTACTCCACCTCCACCTTGCTGGCGTCTGAGTCGGACTGGAGCTCTCTGCCCTTTACCAATCCAGCCACGGGCCCATCCATCTGGCCCATCAAGACTCACTCTCATTTCATCAGTCCATAAAACCTTAGAAAAATCAGTCTTGAGATATTTCTTGGCCCAGTCTTGACGTTTCAGCTTGTGTGTCTTGTTCAGTGGTGGTCGTCTTTCAGCCTTTCTTACCTTGGCCATGTCTCTGAGTATTGCACACCTTGTGCTTTTGGGCACTCCAGTGATGTTGCAGCTCTGAAATATGGCCAAACTGGTGGCAAGTGGCAAGTGGCAGCTGCACGCTTGACTTTTCTCAGTTCATGGGCAGTTATTTTGCGCCTTGGTTTTTCCACACGCTTCTTGTGACCCTGTTGACTATTTTGAATGAAACGCTTGATTGTTCGATGATCACGCTTCAGAAGCTTTGCAATTTTAAGAGTGCTGCATCCCTCTGCAAGATATCTCACTATTTTTGACTTTTCTGAGCCTGTCAAGTCCTTCTTTTGACCCATTTTGCCAAAGGAAAGGAAGTTGCCTAATAATTATGCACACCTGATATAGGGTGTTGATGTCATTAGACCACACCCCTTCTCATTACAGAGATGCACATCACCTAATATGCTTAATTGGTAGTAGGCTTTCGAGCCTATACAGCTTGGAGTAAGACAACATTCATAAAGAGGATGATGTGGTCAAAATACTCATTTGCCTAATAATTCTGCACTCCCTGTATAAAATCAAGCACCCAGCATTTACAAACATTTGTGGGAAAAAACACTGAAGAGTTCCAAACTTCTACTGGCATTAATATCATCACAAAGCACAGAAACTGTGTGGTGGGAGCTTTATGAAATGTTTTAACATAGCCAGGGTCGGACTGACCTACCGGGATACCGGGAAGAATCCCAGGTAGGCCGTCTTCCCTGGGGCCTCTGCAGGCTTTAAGAAAAAGGCAGCGGAGGTTGCTTCAAGAATGCAACATCAGCTGAATGTGGCGGCCAAAAAACAAACAAACAACATTGACACCTGATGTGACATCAGCAGCAAGGCGGTAAGAACTGGGAAAGGGGGGAGGAGGGGGAACTATAAAGAGAATAGTAACACAATAATACTGGCATCTGAATGCCACAATATTACTGGCATCTGAATGGCACAATAATACTAGCATCTTAATGGCATAATATTACTAGCATCTGAATGGCACAATAATATTGTCATCTTAATGGGCAACTTAGCTGGGGCATCTTTATGGCACAGTATTACTTGCATCTTAATGGCACAATATTACTGGCATCTGAATGGCACAACAATACTGGCAACTTAATGGCACAATATTACTGGCATCTTAATAGCACAATAATAGTAGCATCTCAATGGCACATCATAACTTGCATCTTAATGGCACAATAATACTGGCATCTTAATGGCACAGTATTACTTGCATCTTAATTGCACAATATTACTGGCATCTGAATGGTGCAATAATATTGGAATATTAATGGCACAATATTACTGGCATTTGAATGGCTAAATAATACTGGCACCTGAATGGCACAATATTACTGGCATTTTAATAAAACAATACTACTGGCATCAATGGCACAATAATACTAACATCTTAATGGCACAATAGTACTGGCATATGAATGTCACAATTTTACTGGCTTTTGAATGGCACAAGAATACTGGTATCTGAATGGCACGATATTACTGGAATCTTAATGGAACAATAAGACTGGCATCTGAATGGCACAATATTACTGCCATCTTAATGGCACAATAATACTGGCATCTTAATGGGCAAATTGGCTGGGGCATGTTAATGGCACAGTATTACTTGCATCTTAATGGCACAATAGAACTGGCATCAGAATGGAACAACAATACTGGCATCTTAATGGCACAATATTTCTGGCATCTTAATAGCACAATAATAGTAGCATCTTAATGGCTCAGTTTTACTTGCATCTTAATGGCAGAATAATATTGGCATCTTAATGGCACAGTATTACTTACATCTTAATTGCACGATATTACTGGCATCTGAATGCCACAATAATGCTGGCATCTAAATGGGCAAATTGGCTGGGGCATCTTAATGGCACAATATTACTGGCATCTGAATGCACAATATTACTGGCATCTTAATGGCACAATATTCCTGGCATCTTAATGGCACAATAATACTGGCATCTTAATGGCATAATATTGCTGGAATCTTTATGGCACGATTTTACTGGAATCGTAATGGCACAATGACGCTGGCATCTGAATGGCACAATAATAATTGCATTTTAATGCACAATATTACTGGCATCACAATGGGCAAATTGGCTGGGGGAATCTTAATGTCACAATATTACTGGCATCTGAATGGCACACAAAAAAAACTGGCTCGTTGGTCTAGGGGTATGATTCTCGCTTTGGGTGCGAGAGGTCCGGGGTTCATATCCCGGACGAGCCCTCCTCCTCTTTCTTTCAGTTGTTTTGCTGCATTCAGAGTAAAGGTTGCTTTAAATAAAAAAAAATCCACTTTACACATCCATTTTTTAACATGTATAGCTTGGAGGAAAGACGTAACAGGAGGGATATGATAGAAACATGTAAATACATAAAGGGAATCAACACAGTAAAGGAAGAGAGTATATTTAAAAGAAGAAAAACTACCACAACTAGAGGACATAGTCTTAAATTAGAGGGACAAGGATTTAAAAGTAATATCAGGAAGTATTACTTTACTGAGAGGGTAGTGGATGTATGGAATAGCCTGCCAGCAGAAGTAGTAGAGGTAAACACAGTCAAGGATTTTAAGCATGCGTGGGATAGACACAAGGCTATCCTAGCTATAAGACCGGGAACGGGGGACTAATAAAAGTACTCAAAAAAAAATGGGCAGACCAGATGGACCGAATGGTTCTTATCTGCCGACACATTCTATGTTTCTATGTTAATATTACTGGCATCTTAATGTCACAATATTACTGGCATCTGAATGGCACAATATTACTGGCATCTTAATGGGCAAATTGGCCGGGGCATGTTAATGGCACAGTATTACTTGTATCTTAATGGCACAATATTACTGGCATCTGAATGGCACAATATTATTGGCATCTTAATGGGACAGTATTACTTGCATCTTAATTGCACAGTATTATGGCATCTGAATGGCACAACAATACTGGAATCTTAATGGCACAATAATAGTAGCATCTCAATGGCACAGTATTACTGGCATCATAATGGCACAGTATTACTTGCATCTTAATTGCCCAATAATACTGGCATCTGAATGGCCCAATAATACCTGCATCTTAATGGCACAATATTACTGGCATCTGAATGGCACAATAATACTGACATCTGAATGTCAAGATAATACCGGCACCCGAATGGCACAATAATACTGGCATGTTAATGGCACATTAGTACTGGCATAAGAAATGCACAATATTACTGGCATTTGAATGGCACAAGAATATTGACATATGAATGGCACAATGTTACTGGCATCTTAATGGGCAAGTTGGCTGGGGCATGTTAATGGCACAGTATTACTTGTATCTTAATGGCACAATATTACTGGCATCTGAATGGCACAATATTATTGGCATCTTAATGGCACAGTATTACTTGCATCTTAATTGCACAATATTAAGGCATCTGAATGGCACAACAATACTGGAATCTTAATGGCACAATAATAGTAGCATCTCAATGGCACAGTATTACTTGCATCTTAATGGCACAATATTACTAGAATCTTAATGGCACAGTATTACTTGCATCTTAATTGCCCAATAATACTGGCATCTGAATGGCACAATAATACTTGCATCTTAATGGAACATTAGTACTGGCATAAGAATGGCACAACAATACTGACATCTGAATGGCACAAGAATATTGACATATGAATGGCATGATATTACTGGCATCTTAATGGGCAATTTGGCTAGGGCATCTTAGTGGCACAGTATTACTTGCATCTTAATGGCACAATATTACTGGCATATGAATGACACAACAATACTGACATCTGAATGGCACAATATTACTGGCATCTTAATAGCACAGTATTACTTGCATCTTAATGGCACAATAGTACTGGCATATGAATGGCACAATATTACTGGGATCTTAATGGCACAATAATACTAGCATCTTAATGGCACAATATTACTGGCATCTTAATGGCACAATATTACTGGCATCTGAATGGCACAATATTACTGGGATCTTAATGGCACAATAATACTAGCATCTTAATGGCACAATATTACTGGCATCTTAATGGCACAATAATACTAGCATCTTAAAGGCACAATATTACTGGCATCGGAATAGCACAATATTACTGGCATCTGAATGGCACAATATTGCTGGCATCTAAATGGTACAATAACACTAGCATCTTAATGGCACAATGTTACTGGCATCTTAATTGTCACTGTCTGTGCCATATTAATGGCAAAATAATACTGGCATATTACCGTATTTGCTCAATTATAAGACGACCCTGATTATAAGACGACCCCCCAAACTTTGGATATTCCTTTAGGAAAAAAACTAAAAGCCTGAATATAAGACGTCCCTATAGGAAATTTTTTTAACTTGTATATATTCACATGTAAATTGCTTTTTTAATTAATAAAAAATTATGATATCAAAAATTGCATTCTTGTTTTTATTTCCTTTTATGTGCCAATGCTGCCTCTCTCTTTCCCTTGCCCCCAGCTTTGTCTCTCTCACCCCTTTGTGTTGTCTCTCTCTCCCCCTCCCTTTGACTCCCCCCTCACCTCTGTCTCTTCCCCCCCCTTGTTTCTCTCTGCCCCCCTCCCCTTGTTACTCTGTGCCCCCTCCCTCCATCTCTGTCTCTTCCCCCCTCCCTCCCCTTGTTGCTCTGTCTCTTCCCCCCTCCCTCCCCTTGTTGCTCTGTCTCTTCCCCCCTCCCTCCCCTTATTGCTCTGTCTCTTCCCCCCCTCCCTCCCCTTATTGCTCTGTCTCTTCCCCCCTCCCTCCCCTTATTGCTCTGTCCCCCCCCCTCCCCCTGTCTCTTTCCCCCTCCCTCCACTTGTTGCTCTGTCTCTTCCCCCCTCCCTCCCCTTGTTGCTCTGTACCCCCCATCCCCCCGTCTCTCTGCCCCCCTCCCCCTGTCTCTCTGCCCCCTCCCTCCCCCTCACCTGTAACTTGATCTCTGGTGGCTAGTGGGGGCAGCCGGGGGATGTCTGCACGATACGTGCAGACATCCTCCATGCTGCCCGACACGGCAGTCTATTATGACGGACAGCTGGTCCGTCATAATAGACTTACGTGTCGGGCAGCATGGAGGATGTCTGCACGTATCGTGCACATATGAAAATAGTTGAATATAATATTAAGAAGTTCTGCACGTATCGTGCAGACATCCCCCAGCTGCCCGATTCTCCCTGGTGGCTAGCGGGGCAGCGGAGGATGTCTGCGCAATAAGCGCAGACCTCCCCTGCTGCCGCCCGGCACGACCGCCGGGACTTTTATGACGAAGCTAGAAGTACCCGGCTTCATCATAGAAGTCCCGGCAGTCGTGCCGGGCGGCAGCAGGGGGAGTCTTCGCTCATCGCGCAGACATCCCCTGCTGTTAGAGAGGGGGATCCAGGTCCCCTGCAGCTCTGCTGGGGACCTGGATCCCTGTGTTATAATCTGACCTCAATTTGAGGTCAGATTATAAGACGACCTCGATTATAAGACTAGTGTTATTTTTCAGAAAAAAAATTATAAAAAAAACCTCGTCTTATAATCGAGCAAATACGGTAATGGCAAAATAATACTGGCATACTGATGGGCAAATTGGCTGTGGCATATTAATGGGCACACTGTGGCATATGTAATGGACACATGGTGGCATATTTTAACAGGCAAACTGGCTGTTGCATGTGTTAATGACAAAGTGACTGTGGCATGATAATTGGTACCTGACAGTGGCATGTTCTGTGGAGCAAAATAACATGTACTATGAGGGAAAGTGACAATGTGGCTTGTTCTGCATGGGCAGTTCAGTCGACAAAATGACACTGTGATATGTTCTGTGGGGCAAATTTACACTGTGGCATGCCAAATTGTGTGGGTGCAATATGAGTGCAAGCCATGTGCTGTGGGTGCAATACAGGTGCATAACAAGTGCTGTGATTGCAATATAGGTGCACGACTAGTGCTGTGGGTGCAATATGAGTGCAAGCCAAGTGCTGTGGCTACTCTATGGGGCTGTGTTAAGTCCTTTAGGTGCAATGTGTGTGCAGAAAAATGGAATAACAACAACAACATTTTTATTACATATGAAAATAGTTGAATATAATATTAAGAAGTTCATATAAGTATAAATGCAACTAGTGAGAGATGTGTATAGATATTTATAAATATATATATATATGAACATATGTAAGTGCTCTTTAATATCTGTGTATATTTTTGAAATTTAGGTAATGCAGTGTTGCACAGTAAGAAGGAATACATATTGCAGCCATATATACACATTTTGATCCATATATACAGTTTATACACTGCAATAATATATACATTTGATACAATTCAATAAAAATACTCACTGCAAAAGTTCCTTTGTGTATGTGTGCTTATTTTTGTGGGGGGTTTTGTATGTGGGGGGGAGGTAACATTGCGATGGATGGCGTGATTGCATGCAGGGGAGGGAGGCAGGGTCCAGGGGCCCAAGCAAATGCTTGTCCAGAGTCCAATCAGTATTAAAGAAGGCACTGGCTGGGGCTGCTTGAAGAAACCTCCGCCCCCCAACTTCAACTTCCAAGGTTACATCCTACGCTCACGAAAGAACTGAATAACGGTGTCCTATACGAGGCAGAGACCGTTTCCTCCCTGCAGTGTTTTAAAAAAATAAATAAATCTGTGTGTATATGTAAGTGTGTCTGCGTGTGTGACAGTGTGCATGTGTTACTGTGTGTAAGTGTGACTGTATGTAAGTGTGCCTGTGTAGATGTGTGTATCTCTGCATGTGTGTACATCGCCTGGTCTGAACCAGCCACCTCCTTGCTAACAGCTTTTTTTTTTAAATCTGTGTGTATATGTAAGTGTGTCTGCATTTGTGACAGTGTACATATTACTCTGTGTAAGTGTCTGGGTGTGTAAGTGTGTCTGTAAGTGTGACTGTGTGTATGTCTGTAAGTGTGACTATAGGTGTTTCTGTGTAACTGTAAGTATATCTAAGTGTGTGTGTGAATTTCTGTGTATTTCTGTATGTATATGTGATTGTGTGTGTGTGTGTGTAAGGGTTTATGTCTGTGTGTATCAAATAGCAATCAATATCAGGAAAAGTAGCAGTGCAGTGTCCGCTGTGTGCCAGAGCACTCTCACGGCCAATGCGACATTGTCGCCTTTTCCCTCATACACCTTACTGGAGCCTGAAAGACGTCTTCTGTGCTGGGGCTAGTCCTGTGTGTGTAATCTAAGTGATGCGCTAAGTCCTGAGTGCCGTGGCAAGTCCTGTCAGTGCATTCTAAGTGCTGGAGCATGTCAAGTAAGTGCAATTGGCTTTGCTAGGGTAAGTACTTGGTGCTAGGGTAAGTCATGGGTGCTAGGGCATGTCCTGTCAGTACATTCTAAGCGCTGGAACATGTGCATGTCTTGTAAGTGCAATCAGCTTTCTGAGGTGCTGGGGCAAGTTTTGTAAGTGTAATCCATGTGCTTTGGCAAGTCCTATGAGTACAATCTGCAAGCTGGGGTAAGTCCTAGGTGCTGGGGCAAGTGCTGTGAGTGCAATCTATGTGCTGGAGTAAGTCCTGTAAGTGCAATATGAGTGCTGGGATAGGTCATGGGTGCTGGGCACGTTCTATGAGTGCAGTCTGGGTGCTGGGGTAAATCAGTATAACCACCCAGTATGTTTTCAAGTTTATATCTCACACACTGCCCATATACATACCCCATGCACCTCTTAATTCCTATAACCTTATGTACATACTGGGGCTTATGTATTGCCCTGTGCATGGGGTATATATTAGGGCACTGTGTTCGATATAACCTTGTCTACATACAGGGGGTATATATTGCCCTAGGCAGGGTTATATATTAGTTTTATCTATAACTAATACACCCTTCAAATGTGCTTTGAAATGCATGGTTTTCCCTTTTATCAACAAGAAAATAATTTTATTCTATGTGGCTGGTATAATGATGTTAAGCTATGGTGCTGGTATAATGATGTTATGATATTGGGCTGGTATCATGATATTATGCTACGGAGCTGGTATACAATTATTTCCAGGGCTGGTTTTTATCCTCAGTCCAGCCCTGAACATGGCCATCTTTGTGGCAACAGTTTGGGGGAAGGACCTTTTCTATTCCAGCATGTGTGTGCCCCAGTGCACAAAGCAAGGTCAATAAAGACATGGTTGGATAAGATTGGTGTGGAAGAACAGGACTGGCCCACAGAGAGCCCTGACCTCAACTTCATCAAACACCTTGGAATGCACTGGAAACAGACATTTTGTGAGCCTGGCCTTTTCATCCAACATCAGTGCCTGACATCACACATGCTCCACTGGGTGAATGGGCAGATATTCTCACAGTAACATTCCAAAATCTTGTAGAAAACCTTCCCAGAAGAATGGAAGCTGTTACAGCTGCACATGGAAAAGTACATATTAATGTCTATGTATTTAGAGTGTTCCTGTTGGTGTAAAGGTCAGGTGTCCAAATACTTTTGTTCACTTAGTGTATATATGTATAGACTAACCTAACCTCCTGTATAAAGGCCACAGAAAGCAGTCTATTCTGCTTCCAAATACTTTTTAACGTGTTAGAAGAGGTGCAATTAAATATAAGAAAAACGCTGGTTGCACTCTGTGCGCTTGACAGAATTAAGTGACTGTCAGGCTGCTGATGAAGACTTTTATTGCATAAAGTACTCTCCTTACACTGACAGAAGCTGACAGGCTGCTTGACGTGTTTCGGACATACATCCATAGTCGAAAGCTGCGATTATACTGTATTTGCAGCATGCTCACACCTGTTTGGTAGGCATCGTTTTCCACATTTATATTATTTGAGCCCATGAGTTCATTACAATGCTGACATTTTTGCTTTTACTGCTTGCACATTATTGAGGTTGAGGCACCTGTGTCTGGTTGTAGCTTGCTGTCCAGGCGTTAATTGGTAGAAGGCTTAATTGCTTCTCGTCTGGCACATTAAAAATGTTTTGTTAGCAATATAGATGGCTTTGTGTGGCAAATGCAATTCAATGTAAACAAGTGTAAAATGAAAATTGGGTACAATAAAAAAAAATGGGACATATAGTTTAAATGGTGTTTCCTTGGGGAAATCTACTAATGAAAAAAAATTGTGAGTAGTTGTAGACAAAAGACTTAGCATTAGTGCACAGTGTCAGCTGGCAGCTGCAAAGGCTAATAAGATATTGGGGTGTATTAAAAAGGGTATTGACTCACGGGAGGAAGATATTATTCTGCCTCTTTATAGGTCCATGGTAAGACCTCACCTTGAATATGCGGTTCAATTCTGGGTGCCTTTTTAAAATAATACATTATAGAACTAGAGAAAGTGCAGAGGAGGCTGAAAAACTAATCAGTGAAATCAAAAGTTTTAGTTATGAAGAGAGGCTGGAAAAGTTAAATCTGTACACGCTAGAGAAACGGCGGTTTAGAGGGGATATGATAATATTATTTAAGTATGTACAATTCCCATACAAAGGGCTTTCTAAAGACCTATTCAATAACAGAACGGTACAAAGGACAAGAGCTCACCCACTAAGATTGAAGAAAGTCTACGACAGCATAAGGGATTTTTTACAGTAAGGACAATTTAGATATGGAATTCACTGTCTGAAGAAGTGGTTCTAGCAAATACCTTAGATGCCTTTAAAAGTGGCCTGGATAGTGTTTTTAATGAGCCTGAGCATATAGGGCTATGCATGTTAGTATAAGCATTATTATTTATTTAGTGTTTGTTGATCCAAGTTGAAATCTGATGCCCATTTGGAGTAAAGAAGGAATTTTGTTTCCCCAAGGGGTTTTTATTTTTATTCTTTTGGATTAACAGCGGGTAACATGGGATGGGAAAAGGGTTTAACTTGATGGATGCAAGTCTTTTTTTAACCTAAACCACTATGTAACTATATAATTTAGGGGGTGTGGTTAGGTTCAGACCCTATTGAGAGTGTGCATTGACCAAAATCTCCATTTTATTTTAACGAAGTGTTTTGTATAAAAAATACATATTGCAAAACAGAAAACATAAGCATAGGCAGTATTGAGTATACATAACTACCCTTATCGTCAACATGGCAATTTTCTCAGCTTTCAGTACCAGCCTCAACCATCTGTCAACTCATCGCTACCCAGCTATTTATATATTGCACAATTCCCACTTTGCCTAAGACAAACAATTACATATAGATCATGGTTCGTGAAGGGGGGGAGTGATCTCACAGCCAATCACATGGTCTGCAGTTCTAGGTCCTCTTCCCATTTATCCATTTATTAATAGCAGGAATAGAAGTTATATTCATACTTTTCTTCAACAGTTCCATAGCAGTAGATACTGGTCTGTGTAGAGCTTTCTTTTTAGTTAAGAGACCCTCAAGGAAGTCCATTGCTGATGAGACCTCTTTATGAACGCATCTATTGATGTAGCCCTTTAATCTTAAATAGGAGAATTTAAGATTAAATTCTCCTATTTAATTCTCCCATTGTCTGGGGTGAATCCTGCCTGGTCTGTATGGATCAGGGCAGGAATCACCTCGTTTAGCCTCTCAGCCAAAATAGAAGCATATAATATCACATCTACATTTAGTAATGCTATTGGCCAATAGTTGAATGCCATTAATCTTTCTAAATGCTGTCATTTATGGTCTTAAAAAAGCGATTACTAAATCCATCTGGGCTCTGTGTTTTACTCGTTTTTTGCTTTTTTTATAGCTCTATCTGGTTCGTTTTCTGTAATAGGTAAGTTAAGTCTCTCTATCTGTCCTTCAGTTAATAATGGTAATGCAACGCCAGAAAAATATGTATCCAAATCTACTGAATTTGATACCGTAGGGATTTTATAAGGCACTATCGAATTGCCTAAAAACCTCTCCTATCTTTTCTGGGTGCAAGATTAGGGTGTTCTCTTGTTTTATTCTAGAGAATTTGTTTGGACTTTTCCTTCTGTAGCATGTTTGTTAAACCTTTTTTGGCTTTATTGCCAAAGTAATACCACTTTCTTTTGAAATATTTCAAAGAGTTATTAGCTCTATTATTTTTTTTTTATCTTACTCCCATTTTTATTAAGTGGCCCCTAATCACACATTTGCATGTGCACCAAACCGTTGTGGGGTCCCCTTCCTTGTTAAGGTTTTCCTCAAAAAATTAATCTGAGACTTTTTTAAGATATTCAACTGTACCTTTTTTACTCAAAAGTTGATTGTTTAATTTCAATTCTGTTCTATGTTACATATACAAATCCTTTGTACCCAAAAGAATCATATTGTGGTCTGACCAAGGGATGGTCTGAATACAAATTATTTTGACTTTCTCAACGAAACCAACACCGGTCAACATCAAGTCAATCATAGAATAAACCAAATAAGAGCGAGATAAACAAGAAAAATCTTTCTCTCCCAGGTGAAAAATGTGCCACAGATCTATTAGTGCATACTTTTATAATAACCTTTTTGCGTTACTCCAGATGTTCCACTTCTTGGTTGCCCCCGAACAAGAAATGTTGTCTATGTTAGGATCTACTTGACAGTTTACATCTCCCAACATTATTGTAATCCCATGCTTATTTCTTTCTAATTCTGACAGCATTTTGTTAATAAATTTTACTTGGGAGTGATTCGGGGGGTATAAATTAACTATGGTGTGCAAAACACCATTTATCCTGCAGACCATAAATATAACCTCCTTTCTATATCCCATTCTTGATAAAGAATCTCAATCACCAAATCCCTTGAAAATAAAATGGCTACTCCCATTTGTTTCTTGTCTTCAAGTGAAGAACATACTACCAGTGGTTACTGTTTATTCTTTATCCTAGCCTTTTTTCTTCCAATGAGTCTCTTGGACTGTTGATGGATCGTACGCTAATCCCCTACTAACCAAGTTCACTAGGAGAATGTCCCCCTCCACCGAAGCTTCTACCCTCCTTCCATGTCCATGAAACACACCCACAAACAGATTTACACATAAATTAAAAAACATATATATGTATACATCCACTCACCCCCAATGGATTTTTGAAAAACCACATTACACCAGAGCCAGTGGTTTATGGGATCCCCTTCAACACTCCTGCTGGTTCAAAAAAAGAAAATTCAAAAAGAAAAGTGACACGCTTCACAAAATCTGCAATGCGTCTGCTGGTGTGAACTGGATTTCACACCTTTATTTATCAGAATATATATATCCATATATCTTTTCTTTTTCCTTTCCCCTATCTTTGGAACCACACCCTCTGTCTCATACTCTTATACGAAAATTACATGATAATTTCTGAGAATCCTTTTCAGTTCTGAAAAACGGCTGGACCCGTGATATCCAAAAGACATAATTACTTAAAAAGTGTTAACTCTTAGTTTAAGTGTACAATTGAATAACCTATGTAATATCAAAGTTTTGTAATTATTTATTTTGTGTTTCTGGTGAAAAATAATGTTGTGTGTATCCAATGTGGCTATAAAAAAAAACACTTGAGTAGATCCCTTTTACTCTCCATGGAATAGAAATCGCTATTACGTACCATTGTATGAAAATTACGTAGTAGCTTCTGAGAATCTTTTTGATTCTGAAAGGCAGGGGTACCCGTGAAATTCATATTATGCACTATCCAAGAAGCTTAATTACTTAGAAATTGTTCAACTCTTAGTTCTAGTGCAGAATTTAGTAGCCTATATTATAATAAAGTTTTGTGATTATTATTTCTTTCCTTACTAGTGAGTCACAATGGTTGTGTATTTCTCCAACATGGCTATTCCTCCCCCCCCCCCCCCCCCCCCCACACACACACACAAAAAGAAAACCACTTGAGTGATTTACCTAACAATATCTGTGAACGTAGTTCCAATTCCCCAGTGCCCGTGAGTAGAACTATTTATTTTCTTGATTTCCTCTCTCTCCCTTCCCCTCTGCCTCCATTGGTGTGTCGAACAAGTGGCAGCAAATAAGGACATCCCGCAGGTGTTACTCTGAAATGTTGCAGGCCCTCATAATTTTATGACATCTATCTAAGGCATTTTGCTTTTGACACACTCAAGTGCCTTTTTTTTTCCATTTCAGAGGAAATAAAACAAAAATTCACCAGACAGCTATATTGCCATATTTAGTCCAATCAGTTTTGTTCACAAAATTCTATTTGGATTCTTATATTTGGTTTGGGCATTTACCGTATTTGCTTGAATATAAGATGACTCTGGTTATAAGATGACCCCCCAAACTTTGGATATTCATTTAGGAAAAAAAAAAAAAAGCCTAAATATAAGACTAGCCTAAAAAAAAAGTTTTACTTTGTAAACTGTTTTTTTCATATTTAAAAAAATGATAGAAAAAAAAATGCATTTAATTTTTAATTTCCTTTTATTTGCCAATCTGCCCCCCAGACTTAGCCAACGCATCCCCCCACACAGCCATCTGCCCCCACACTTATCCAATACATCCCCCCACACAGTCATCTGTGAAATAATTACCCAATGTTATGGTAGGTATTTTATTGATCTCAGAAGAATGAAAGGATGAGTTGACTCTGTGGTCTGAATAGGGGCTGTTGGAACATTTACTAACTGTGCTATATGTATATAGAAACCTTTAAATATATATGGGAAATCTTAATTAATTAACCTTTACTAATGCGGTCAATTGTGAACTTACTGAAAACACCCCCTACATTTTAGTTTTCTATACTGATTCCATTTAGCACTGGGTTAGTATACTAACAGCCAATTTAACCACCTCACCTGGGAAGAGTTTGACATATTTTAAAGACTGCTTAAGCCCTACCAACAAATGTTTCATTTGTATATTTTTAGAGAGGATGAAGAGGCACATGTAGTGTTTGTGCTTTTACTACTGTATGCAATGTATACCAGCTGCCTCTGTAATGCCCTATACCTTTTTTTAATTATAGTAGTGATTTATTGATCGACAAAGCTAAATATACACAATATCATAAAAATTGTAAATGTAAAAGGCATTGAAATTAATAAATATGATATTTTTTCCCTTCAATAGAATTCAATAAGCAGTTTTCATCTAGAGCAAGATCCTGAATATGTACAAATCAGATTAAAAAGATTAAATAAGCATTTGAGTTAAACATATTGCACAATAAATAAAATGCATCCTTGAATCAAAACAATATTTTCAATACATAATAATAACTAGTGCTCATATTAAAAGTATAAATTCTGTAGGAAAGATATAGCAGCATTTTGTTCTATTAGGACTACTAGAAGACATGGACCTATAATGCTAATCACCACCAATTATCTAGGAAAGGTTTATGACCAAGTAAAACTGTTTGACCTCTGCATAATTAAAAGAGAAATGTTTGCTGCCTACTGATGCAGCACTTAGTCATAGCTCCTATCCATTAAGTAGATACTAATTGAAAGTACACAAAAGAGGAAATCTAGCATCTGTGGAAAGCACACTGAAAACCAAGTCTTTAAGAACAGGTGTTTCTTGTGTCCTTGCATTGGTTGGGGGGTATTGATATCTAACTTAACGATATTGACCACATAGAGTCGGTTATCGGTGTTCCTATTTCATGCTAATATAACATTACATTGATCAAAACACCTGGGAACAGATTTAAGTATGACCAGCACTTGTAAGCTAGAGTTAAATAAAAAAGCATATGAAGCAGACAGTGGGACGCTCTACAGTATTATATCCCAGGCCTCTGCTCATCTGCTACTTCACAGTGGTGCATTGAGAAGACTGCATATGGGCACTGCATCTAAGTACCAAGGTGGTAGGTGCCAGCAGTCTGCACTATATTTAATTGGAATTAAGCTAATCACATAGAGTAGTAACTACACGGGTAGGTGGCAGTCGTGCAATGATAGCATTGGAGATAGGGGCCAGAATTTAATAACTGGAGTGCCATGTCAGATTTAGTTCAATTGCAGAATGTCTGCGGGCATACCATGACTGTATCTGCATGATTGGAAACCTTTTAATGACAATGGACGTGCCTGGCACATCATGCAGATATGGTCATGGTATGCCCGCAGGCATACTGCAATTGGACTAAATCTGACATGGCACTCCAATCAGTTGCCATGAAGGGGTTAATACAATGCTCAGAGCACAATATGGTGGCTCAGACTCTCACAGTGAGATCCTCTTCTGCATTAAAAGACCTCCCTAAAAAGGTCTCCTATTTGTGACATCACCTTATGGCTTGATGATATCATTATTGGAATTTGAACAGATATTTCACATACATATATCAATATTTTATTATAATGTATTCAGACAGCATGTATTTCTAGTTAGCTAAATAATCATAACAAATTTGAAACCTTTCTGTTACCTGGTAACTAGTCAGCTGAATGTTATATATTACATACAGGGCTTGGTATGAGGAGGTATCCTCAATGTTTTAAGGGTTAATCTTAAAAATGTTACAACTTTGCATGATAGGGAAAGGGGGTATTTTTTGGAATGTTTACTATTTCTAGTTAGATCAATGTTGTTAACAGAGTTTTTAAATAATTTAATCTTGTTTTAATATCCCATAGTGCTGCCTAAGGACTTGTCTTTTTCTGAGTTGTAATAGCACCTGAAGGTATATTGGAACGTTTAATTTTGACTGATTTTCTTAAGTAAGGAGTTCATATTGTGAGTTGATCACATTATATTTCTATATCATCTTTACTATATCCTGCATCTTGTCTGCATCTGTCACTCAGAAGAACTTCTCCCTACATGCCCATCTCTCCTTCATCCTGATTCCATTGTACCATTTTTACTCTTCTGACCTGCTTCCTTTATTCCCTTCTGAATCCTTCGGTACACTTTTGTTTTTCTTGCTTCTCTGTACTTCCTGTTTCCTTTCATGTATACATACTACAGTAGATTCTAATTCTGGTTCCTGATGTCAAAGTGCGTTTTTTCTATCTAAATACAGTTGTTGCAGTGCCCGTGAAAGAGATTTAATTTCTTTTTTTTCAGAGGCGAGTAACTTTATGTGATTTTGATTTAGAACTAGACCTTTTGTTGTTTTTACCTGCTCATGGTCACAGCTATTCATCTATTCTCCTCCTCACACAAGCTGCATAACCTTCTAAACACAATAACAGCTAACGAATGAAACTTTTGCTGTGCTATTAGAAATATCTATAATATTTTATTTCAGCTTGTTATTTTTCCCTGCCATGACCCTACACACTTTCACAATTTCAGTGTAATTGAATTCTTATAACATGACTTGGACCAAGGGTATGTAATGATAAAGACACTTGGTTGGGTTCAAGAGGTGTTTCTGATAATTGTCAGTGTTTAGCACTTTTCACATTGCTTTTTACCTACAGTTAGTGCATAAGGCAATTCATAATTAAAATATAACAAACGGTAATAGTATACATGTTTTTTGTCAGCACAAGAATTCTATAAGGAATAAGAAAACACATAAAATATAAGGTGAAAAATATTTACACCTAAAGATGTCTTAATCTTAACTTGAGACATGACAGATGCACAAATCATAGTCTTAGGTGTGTGAAATGCGTGTAGCTCATCTCTTACCACCCAGATGAGAAGTAGAAATAACAGAACCATATAAATGTGCTTATTACAAAGAAATAAGGGCTAGAATGATCACTTGCAACAACATTGTCCATCCTGAAAGGCCAACTCCAAGTCCAGGAAGTGGAAACTCATAGAGTTTCACTCAGTTAATAGTAAATATGTTTGGTTTACAACAGTTAAGACCAAAATAAGTGATTAAGAAAACACCAAAATAATTGATTAAGAAAACAATTTCTAACCATTTTCTTAAAACTTTTGCAACCCAGTTATCAATTAACCTTCATTCACTATTTAGTAAAATTAACTCCATAAGCTCATCCTTACGCAATTATAAAAGTAAAATGTAGAACGTCCTACAAGCGGGAAGGGGTTAACCATCTACAAAAATGTTTTATCAAAGTACTTGAGATTTTAGAACAATATTCCTTCACTTCTCTAACAACTATTAATTATACTCAGCTCTCGCTTCTTCCTTTTACTATCACTATTCATGTCCTATGGAAAACCCTGAGATTTTTGGGTCAGATGGGTCTATTCCTTAAAATTCGACTTTGGAAGTCAACTTTCATTTGGAGACTTAGTCAATTTTGGCACCTGAGTCTCAAAAATAGCTTTAGTCATTTTGTCTCCCATTACTTTCAATAGGGAAGAATCAAACCTGGGGGTTTTTTTCTAAGTCAAACTTTGGTGCAGAATTTGACTTGGTCTCAACCTCCAAAGTCGAATTTCACTGAATAGATCCAAGGTCTGAACGTTTAAACCACACCCTTTATTATAGTTGCTTCTTAAAATGTGTAGGGAAATTAAATGAAAGTATGAACACATAGTGTTAAAGGTGTAGTGGTACCTTTATAACACTGTGTGTTCAGACTTCAATTTGATTTCCCCATTCATTGTTTTTTTATATTCCCATTAATTTGAGCTAGCAACTATAATAAAGGTTAATTTTAAAACTTTCATATTACTCTGACCCAAAAATCTTGCATTAAGTGTCATTTCATTACCCAACCCCATTCAGAGTATCTGTAAAACAACATTTGTACGCATAACCATGGATCATCTCCTCCTACACCTATCTCTCCTTTTTTGTACTATGGAAAACCCTACCATCAGACTCTCCCCCATCCTTTCCTGAACTTAAATCACTACTTAAGAATATCCGTTTTCATATTAAATTCTCTCATATTCATTACCCCAATTATATTTCTATACAGCTTTTGGTCACTTTCTGCTTTTCCCTCTAGTTGCTTAATAGTACATAAGAATTTAAAGCTTGGACACTATTTGTTCTCTTTTTTACATCCCAAGAGTGGCCAATTAATCCCAGTCTAAATGAATCTTACCTCTTGTGTACTTTACCCAAACCTCTTCTTCAGGTGTAAGTTTGTTTTGAGTTTTGAGTTCTGTTGCCTCGTGTTTGAAGCGTTTGTTTGGAATGATACACTACTGAAAAAAATTATGGCGCTTTATAAATAATAATATGTACAAGCAACTTAGCAATTATCTATTATACTGTAAATACACTGAAACAGCACACTCACACGTAATGGGATATATCTACAGAAATGTACGTGAAAAAAATGTCTTTGTGCATTCTTGTCGGAACTGCCCATTTACTGCAAGATCCACGAAAGTCATTTCTAGATATTCCCTGCATATACACAAGGTAAATAATCTTAGGAGAGACTTAACGATGATGTCTCTATTGAGAGACTTTCTAAAGAGCTCAGTGACCTTGCTTCATTAGCCATGTAATAAAGCAGAACTAAAAGAGACTATTCCCACAAAACACAGCTCAGCATCTCTCTCCAGCCCCCTGCTTGTTAAAGAATCCATGAATAGGAAGTCAGCAGTAGTAATGCAGAGTACAGCCACTTTGCTTTGTAGCTACTTCTTTAACATATACTCGGAAAAAAAAGGATTAACAAAGAATTCCAACTGCTGATTAGAAAGCTTCTCTTTAACACTGGAACAATATGCCTGCCATGTCTGTATTATTTCCCTTGTACCATTGGTATTTATTTATTCTTTACATTTTTTTCTTTATGACAAATGTCTATGTAATAAATAGAAGAAAATAAGAAAGTGCAATAATTATTCTTTGCTGCTAATGTATCAAAACAAATTGAAATATACCATGTCGCTTTTGTTTTACTACCACCTTTGCAAATGATAACTCATAACCATGGTTATTTTAATAGAAATAGCTATTTCTATTAAAAATAATAGCCATACAGTATGAAACTCAATAGCTATTTTCAATAACTAATAGTGCTTAATGAGGATTGATAATAAACATGTATCCCCCTGATGAATTGTATTAAATGCATTTTTAAGTTCTAAACATAGTGAATATTTACGCAATGATTTTACATCATTTTAAATATTCTGATATTTGAAAGGTATTGTGCTAAAAATACAAGAGCCCACATATAACATGTACGTTGCACGTCTGTACATATTTATGTGTTTAGTGTAAATTTCTAAAACAGAAACACAGTAATCATACAAAATACAGCTAAATCTTACTGGTGTATTTCTTGGAAATCCTTTTGCAACTTTTTATGAAAAACTACTCCAAAAACACAACTTTATTGAAAAGGTTATCAAATACTCAAGAGTGTATCTTGCCCAAGGCCGACAAGGCCTTAAATTGTATTTTTGTACACATTGTTGCACTAAACTTGGTTTAAATAATAAAACTTTCCTGAAAAGGTTAATATCAATATGCAAGTATATAGTGATACTATTCTACTAAATAAACTAAAATGATGTGTGTTTAAGTCAAAGTAAATATTTAGATGCATTTATTGCTTTTGTTTTTCCAGTACAATTATATTCAAAACTATTAAATATTAATAGTACAAGATAATTAATTGCATTGTACCCTCTCTAATGAAATATTATTTAGTTTATATTATATATTTTTTATTCTGGAAACAATAACTAAACACAATTAAGGGTGTACTCAATAAATAGAGAATTGCAAGGAATTGAGACGAGAGTTTCAAACTTTAGACCAAAGTAGCCGAGTTGGAAAAATTCACCAATGTGGCTGAATGGGGGGAATTTTTCTTACTCACATTGTCCTAAAATTTTAAATTCCTGTCGCAGCTCCCTGCAATTCTATCATTATTGAGCAGACCTTTTAGTGATACGTTTGATGAGGAGACAGAGAATTTTAAATAAATCGTAAAAAAATATATATATATAAACAATCGAAAACTATGGATTTTTACACTATAGCACCAATTATAGTACAAAATAGCACACTGTTTAATACTTATGATGCTATTAAAATTGTATGTTATTGAACTTTTTACACATCATTAACTTGCATCATTTTATAAACATCAAAGTTGAAATATGAGTGTATATGCATACAGATATTTGATGGATTTCACATTTATTCTGTTTTTTTTTGCTGTTCCTGCAGGATTGTATTTTTCCATTTTCACAGTTCGTTGAAGGTAAAGCTTGGAGAATGATGCCCTCCACTGGCCAATCACCTATTTGCTATCAATCATCAGACTGTAGTGAATTCACTTTGAACTCTTGATGCAGGAAACTAGAGGCAATTACATGTGATCGATAGAATTAAATATGAAACCACATGAATTTTATCCATGATGCATGGCATCTGAGGCATATCGTTATTGAGAGAGATTAATGGATTGTGTGATGACCTTGGCAAATTAGGCATATGTTAGCATTAAACCTTGTCAGAATGCAAACAAGGTACACAACTCCAAAAAGTAACTTAATTAAGTAAACAACATCGATGACTTGATAGAGATTGAAGTGCCTTAACCTTCTTGCTACTGTATACTCTATGTAGAGAAGAGATTTCATATTAAGTAAAAAAAAAAAAAAAAAATCCCATTAATCAGTTTCTGTAGAAATCCCATTGAAACCCAAATGTAATTTTTCTATAATTAATTTGACACAGCGGATCATCCTAGCACACCGTAGCAATAGTTTCCACAAACACTTGTAAATTAATTGAAAAATGAATGTATGGAATGTTATTTCCTTCTGGAAAATATGTAATTAAATTATCAGTAAAAGGTTACCAATATAAATTAAATGGCACAATAATTAGGGTATAAAATAAATGCAATAAAATTAGTAAGCCTTGATAAATAATCTCAGTTAGTCATTTTAAACAAAATTAAAGGGATAACATATTCAATAAAATAACAGAACCTTTGTTACATTTATGTGCTATTTTCCCTCACTGCTGGCTCAGATGTACTGGTTTTCTAACATATATTAAATTTTTTAACACAATAGGGAACCTTTGTTTTTATTAATATTTTTACCAGACCAGGTGTTTCTAACATTGCTTAAATCTTTTCTAAATGTATATGTTTTTTAGGTTATAAGATGACTGTAGGTGTCATCCACACAGTGAGTGTCAGTGCTGCTTTAAATAGGGATGGTGGGAAAATGTTAAAATGATACATTCATCACCATGTATTGAGGACCTATTCACTTTTTAAATAATCTTTCTACTGTGTTTTGTTTAGAAGCTATCACTGGCTACTGGATCATGCAAAAAAAAGGAACATATATACTGCCCACCATTTTCATTTCACTGCAGCACTGGCTGACCTATGACCTAACTAAAGTGACATGGACAATCCATAGAAATATCAGCACACAACCAAAAATTACTAATCACTCTTAACCCCTTAGTGACAAGACATTTTCACCTTTACTTTCCCTTGGTGACAATGGCTGTTTTGAAATTTCTGGGGTGTTTGTGTTTAGCTGCAATTTTCTTCTTTCTCACATACTGTACATACAGTATGGGTAATAGTCCAGCACCGTTAAAGCGGTTTTCACAATCATTGATCTCGAAAACCGCTTGATTCACCGAAGGACGTGCCAGGCACGTCCATTGTCGGGAACGGAGTTCCCAGCAGGACGTGCCTGACATGTCCATTGTCGCGAGGTGTTAAAGATAATTTATAAAAATTACCAAATTTAACAAAAAAATTAAATTTTGTCACACTATATGGCCATATCATACTTAGCCCACCACTGAGCCAACGAACTTCAATATTGGAGGTTCATACACTGGACGCCATATATAGCGCACCTGTGAATGGGTGGGGTGCTACAGCCAAAAGCTTGGTCAGGCTTCAAATATTCGTACAAAAACAATGGGAATGGGGAATAAAGTGACGTGCAGATTTCCACGCTATCACTCTTAGCACATGAGATAAGACTGCTCACACAATGACATCTAGCAGGAGTCCATCTCTATTTGGTTTGATCGTATCTGTGCACAGTTACACTGTGTAGGCCACCATCTCACTTTTCAACCAGTGTTGATGGGGAATGAAAATGGCAGGAGAGGAAGCAGGTACATATATTTTAATAATTAAAAACTACTGTTGATTTTATTTAATACAAAAGTGCATTTTTATCAAATTTATATCAACGTGTCTACTTGCGGGTATGTTCTACTGAGGTGATTCTACACTGATCTGTCAGGCAGGCAGTCAGACAGATAAACATGATAAAATAAGCACATCAGGCACTATCCTGGGCACAACATTTTTTCTGTGTCATAGATAGTAACATGCTAAATCAGTACTTGATTAGGCAAGACCCACTTAAAGAGGATTTGTTGGGCTCAGTTCCCCACAATCTTTCATCTCTTTCAGGCTTTTTTTATGTACTGAGACCTAATTAAACCTGGGAAGTATCCCTCTTTGATGCTGGAATATGGGAAAATATTCAAATTGCCAATTATATAAAGCAAGCATAAAAATTGGATTTTGGCTTTGACATATCTACAGAATTTTAATAGATACAGTAACTTTTCCTGTGAATACTGAATATACCATAGTATATATATTAAGGCTTTTTAATTTCTTGAATGTATGATAACCTGACACTGAAGTATATAGAATGTTTAGTATATTGGATATACACAGCATGCACCTGAATTCATTCTAGCTTTGCAATTAGTGGACTTGAACAAAAGAGCCCTTTAATATGTCTTTACTGTTCTGCATCCGACTTAGTCTTGAAGGTCACAGTCATAATAACACTTTTCTATTTCATCAAAGAAAAGAAATGCATTACTTTATATTTAATGCAATGGGGTCAGATAGGTATAATTAGGGTGAGGGAGAAATCACAAAAAAACCTACTATGAACATTAAAGGAAAACATTTTAGTGTAAGTCACTATATAATCCCAAAGAATGGAACCTGACCCAGCAAAAAGCCAACATGACATGGCTTAATAGATAGATAGAGCTCTTAGGAACTTACTCAAGAGTGGTTCCACAAGCCATTTGCTCAGAGGTAGCTCTAGACTTTGTGAGGCCTTAGGCAAAACTTGAACATGAGGCCTTCACAGACACTCATAATTAAATTAAATACATGACATAGTTAATAAAAATGAACTGTATACATTTCATATTTAAGACAAGCCTTAAACACCAGCAAGTAGGAATTCACAGATCCTAGAATTATATTTTTCTCATAATTATTCTTCAAATATCTATAAACAAAAACACTTGTTTGTGGCTGACTAACTCACTATCTTAATTGATGTCTCCTAAAAGTGAACACCACTCATTCAGCCAGCAGACAATCACTCACAGACACAGTCAGCCAGCACACATTCACTCATAGACACACTCAGCAAGCACACATACACTCACAGACACACTCAAATGAGAAACAAATGTAATGTCCCAGGAACCGGCAACTCCAGATTCACTTCCTCCAGCCCCACAAGACACAGCACAGGTGAGTGCAGCTCGTTAACGGTGTTCCCAGCCGTGAATGATAGATAGAAAAGTTAGTGAGCAATTGGTGCACCTCTCCATGCGCAAATGAGGTAAATGAGTTAAATAGGCAGACTTGGTGGTATAATCTTCAAAGTTTTAATGGCAAAAGATCAGCATACAAGCTCAGTCTCACGCGTTTCGCCCGTGAGGCTTAATCATAGACTGACAAATAGTGAAAAAAAATCGGTTTAAGAACATTACTGGGAACACCGTTAGAGTGCTCCAATTGGTTGATGCAAAATTAACATGTGAGTTTCATTAAAAACAAATAGTTGCTGTTGTTCATTTAAAGATATAGAGAAGGAAAGATAAAGACTGCCCTTCTAGAGTAAGGTAAAGTAAAACATTGTGACAGACACACTCAGCCTGCCAGCACGCATTCACTAACAGACACACTCAGCCAGAACAGACTCACAGACACAATCAGCCAGCACACAGTCACACTCAGCCAGCACACACTCACTCACAGGTACATTCAACCAGCACACACTAACACTCAGCCAGCAAAGACTCACAGACACACACACAGTCAGCATTCAGTAACAGCACTGACTAAGACACACTCAGCTAGCACACACTAACACTCAGCCAGCACACACTACTACTCAGCCAGCATAGACCACAGACACACTCAGCCAGCACAGACCACAGACACAATCAGCCAGCACACTAACACTCACAGACACACTCAGCACACACTAACACTCACAGACACACTCAGACAGCACAGACTCACAGACACACTCAGCCAGCACACACTAACACTTAGCCACCACAAACTCACTACTCACTCAGCCAGAAGGAGAGGATCTAAAAGGTAAAAGTGGTCTTCCAGACCATGTTGTGATGGCTTCTCCGCTGCCCGTTGCTTATTCCTCAATGCGCCGGATGCTGACAGTGGGGGACGGAGCCTCGCAATTGCACACAACGAGAATGGAAAAGTCACTGGACTAGCACCAAGATTGCTCTCACAGGTCTTGCCTCTGCACCCAAATTGCTTTCACAGTACTTGTTCCTGTACCCACAACATTTGCTCCTGCACCCAGACTGCACTTACATGACTTACCCCAGCACCGAAATTGCATGCAGGGCTTACCATAGAACCTATATGACACTGCTAGGACTTACCCCAGAACACAGAATGTTCCAAACCTACCCCAGTACTCATATTGCACTTATAGTACTTGTCCCAGCACCCATATCACACTGACAGGAATTGCCCCAGCATTCAGATTTCTCCCAGAACTTCCCCCGGAATCAAAATGGCATTCATAGGAATTGTCCTAGCACCCAGATTACTCACAGAATTTACCACAGCACCCAGATTGCACTCAGGGCAGGCCCAGATTACACTTAGGACTGACAAGCAGAGCACACATTGTACTCAGGGATTACTCCAGTGCCATATCAAAACCAGGATTCACCCCCAGCAACCGGCTCACCATTGCACTACCCGTGCATCTCTGGTGGCTGAGCATCGGAAGGTCACTTGACCCCCTTCACTCATATGAGGCAGCTTAAGAGGATGTCTGAGTGTCTGGGCAGTGCACATCAGCTGTTGGTCCTTCAAAGAGGCCTGGTGAAGGGAGGTCTTCGACATCTTTATGTCAGAGGTATTGAACAGTAATCTCGAGACTGGTACATATGAATAAAGCAGAAGCAAAGGAGAACAAGATGGATGCCAGCAGCTTCCATTTTGTGTCAGTTTTTGGACATCCTTCTGTGTGTTTAAATCTTATTCTGTGTCCCTGAGGCTAAAAGAAACTCTTTCCCTAACTCTGTTATCTGAAACCAAATATTTTACTGATAAGTTCATAGTATCACTGGAACAGATAAGGTGGCCATTGTTAGTGGAAGGTTTATGACTCTAAGCCTCATTGTATTTATGCAGACCCAGCTGTGTCTATATACATACAAGAGGAGAAGGGGGGCTTCTCTGCAACTTGCTAGCCCACCCAAACTGGCAGAAACTGAAAGACACAGACACACTGAGATTATTTGGATTTTAGATGTGAAGAATCTAATAAGGTTTATTATAAACACACCTAGTTGATTCTAATCGCTCATTAAATATGTAATTATATCACACCTTCACTAATAAATATGTAAAGTATAATTAACACTACATATTAATTAGAATATTGTTTTTATTGTTTTATTAGTGTGATATACATTTTATTACACGTTTTTATCTAATGTGCAATGATAAGAATAAGAATATTGATAAGTTTACTCTAATTTGAAATTGTATTAACACTTCTATATTTCAAAATATATATTTTCTCACATTATACTCACAATCCAGGTATAGCTATAAATCATGACATCATCTCATTTAAATTAAACACATCCATCCATTTAATTGGCTAGAAGTTACAGAAACAGGGTGTGAATTTGAGATAAGGTTTGATTGATAAGTTGATACTGGAGGTGTAGAAGGAGGACCAGAGATACCTGAAAAGACCTGGGGGGACTGATTCTGGGAGAGCTGCCACTAGTGGGGTGAGAGATGAGAATGTTTTAGAAATGGGCTGAGTCTCTCTCCTTCTGGGGAGAACTCAGGAATATGAGGCTTTTAATAGCACATGTTCACTATAACAATAGACATCTCCATACACATAGTATTGAGCTAAGTCCCAGGAGTAACTCCCATCACTCAATACTTCAATGGAAGGAGTCTCAACTGCAAACCAACCTCTGCCGGTAATGTATAAATGTAGTAATTTGTTTCTATCATAATCTCAATTTTTATGGATGTAATTAGCATATATATTTGGGTAAATTAAACTTAAATCCCACAATTTCTGGGATCTATATATTTTAGGCTGGTGTTTATCTGTCATCCTTTCTGAAGAAGGAAGCCAGAGGAATATCCTATAGATATTACCAAGAACCATAAGTTCTTATAGTCTAGCTATTTACCCAAATATGTAATATCTAATCTCCAGAGATTATCTAAGATTTTTATTCTTAAAGTCTAAGCTAGAATACATACATTATCATTTACAGGGCAGATTAAGAAATAGCCACCTTTAGTAGTTATATGATTTAGTAATATTACCTTATCTAAACAGAGTATATGCTGGTAATTTGTAGGTAATTATGGTGTACTATCATTAATTATTTTAACTACTAATCATTATGAATGTAGGTGGGGTTGTGTCTAAATAAAATACATGGCCATCTTATGGTCAGAAACGTACCTGCATATTAAATTATACTACATGCATAATTACATACAGAGCTGCACAATTCATGTTCTATTTTATTCACCTCTGTTATAAGTCATTCATGTGAATTATGATTAACATCTATTGATATTGTATTTTGTTGTTACGCTATTTTGCTTATCATTTGATCTTTATTTTATATTCAATAAATTCATTATTATTTTATTAATAATTGTTGCATTGTATTTACTTTTGTAAAAACATCATCCAAACTTTCTATATACATAACGAATTCTTGATATGGGTATTTTTAGTCGGACCCATATATATGAATCATCAATTTTTCATATTTTTAATGATTCATAATTAATAACCCGTATTCATATTTTTATGGTTATTAAGATCCGACATTTATGGGAATTGTAGTAGTTATAGACTGAGGATGTGGTGGCCAATGCTACACAGGTTTTTTGTTGTTAACTACAGCTCCCATGATATTACTGGCTGAACACCACAGGGTCAGCTTAGTAAAGAGAGAATTGTGGGGAATTGAGATGGACATTTTAAACGTTAGGCCAATATAGGAGAAATGGAAAGATTACCTGCAATTCCTTTTACTCTTTATTGAGTAGATCATCATTGGAATTGTAGACTGTGATAGTTGTGGTTAATCTTTACCACCCAAGCTAGGTACATGTTGGTCTGTTAGCCACTACTACCATGGTCATATCATTTTTCATATTAAGGGATAACTAACCTCTCCTAACTAACAAAGATAGGCAATTGGGAAGGGGGTAAGTAGGTATTGGAATGGGAGAGGTGAAAAGGTGAAAGGGATATGTTGGCCCCCTTGAAAGAATCCTGCGTACCGCCATGGCTGTCTCCTGTTTTTTCATTTGTATAACCACTTGAACAATTGTTTTACTTCCTTCCAGATAAATCTGGAATTACGTTATTTATCTTGGCAAATATAACATATTTTTTTTTTGCAGTTATAACCAGTGTTGTATCTGCCTACTAGGGTAAGTCCTGAGTCCAAACTGGATACTGGGATATCTGCTACATGCAAAGTGGGTGCTGGGTTAATTCAAGGGTACAGATCTAGCATCCAGGGGCATATTGGCAAGCCTGAGGGGTACATTTACAATTCTGGGGGTATAATGGCAAGTCCTGGGATACATTGGCAAGTCTGAGGTGCAGAATTTGAAGTCTGGGGATGCACTGTGAAGTCTTTGGGCAGATTGGAAAGTCTGAGGGACAAAAGGGAAAATCTGTGGATGCACTGGCAAGTATGAGGGAAGACTGGCAAGTCTTGGGGCAGAATGGCAAGTTGGGGGCAAATTGGAAAATCTGGGGATGCAGTGGCAAGTCTGGAAATGCATTGGCTAGTTTGAGGGGCAGATTTTCAAGACCAGGGATGCATTGGCAAGTCTGGGGGCAGACTGGCAAGTCTGGGGGCAGACTGACAGGTCTGGGGACAGACTGACAAGTCTGGCGACAGACTGACAAGTCTGGGGAACAGGTGGGGCAAATTTAGATTAGGGGATGATTGAGTTTAATCAGGCATTGGGCAGCATCAAACCAAAAGACACCACTGCATACGATAAAATGTTCCACATTCGTTGAACCTGTATGTTAAAGTATGTTCATATTCCTTCTACATTTGGTTTATGAAAGGGCTAACAGAAGTGTCTAAAAATTAAACTTGGTACATATTATTCATGTTTTTCTTATATGGCTGCCTGTACAATGAGCCTTTTTTGTCGTAGGACTATTACGTAGGAATATAACTATCTATTTAGTTATAGTCTTCCATATATTTACAAATCAGTCATCTCCTTCACCTACATCTTTTCTCCTAAACATGATTAGTAAATTTCTAAAAACTATTGAACAGTAGATAAAAAGAAAAAACAAACCTTTGCCAGGCATTTAATCTTTGTTTTGCATCTTGTCAGTAAGATAGTCCTTGTCACTGTCAAAAGGTCACCCACCCCCATCAGTGATTTACCTCCCCCTTTGTTATGTTGTTTGTGAGACTGAGTCTTACCTGAGTACCTGGAAGTATAGATAAACGTCTAATTTTTTTTCAAAGTGCTAATTGTAATTTGTATTTCTGCTATGTTTAAATGTTTTAAAGACCTTTTTGGTGTATAGTTCTTTTTTATGGTGGTGTTTAACCATTCCATATGAAAAGTGTTAGAGGAGGTATGTCGGACAGGATACATTACTGCAATATGGGTTTTCTGGCTATCTCTGTCATTAATAGAGGGAATTTGGTATTAGAGGAGGTATTCATGCCCTAGATCCCAAAAAATATATTTGTGTGTGCCAGTAACAATTTGCCATCACTCTAGCTCCAGCAAAAACTGAACCATCCACCTCTCTGCAAAGAGCATTAAAAAAATAAATCTGTGTGTATAAGTAAGTGTGTCTGCGTGTGTGGCAGGGTGCATGTGTTACTGTATGAAAATGTATCTGTAAGTGTAAGTGTGTCTGTATCTGTGACGGTGTGTAAGTGTTTCTGTGGAAGTGGAAGTGTGTGTATTTCTGCATGTGTGTACACTGTCTGGTCTGAACCATCCACCTCCCTGCAAACAGCATTTAAAAAAATTAATCTGTGTGTATATTTGTGTCTGCGTGTGAGACAGTGTACATGTTACTGTGTGTGACAGTGTGTGTCTGTGAGTATGAATGTGTAAGTGTGTCTGTCAGTGTGACTGTAGGTGTTTCTGTGTAACTGTGTGTCTGTGTAAGGTTGTCTAATTGTAAGTATATGTATTTATGTATGTATGTGTGATTGAGTGTGCGTAAGTGTGATTGTGTGTCGAAAATACCAAATAATGTCAGGAAAAGTAGCAGTGCAGTAATTCCGCTGTGTGCCAGACGACTAGTGGGGTGAATGCGATATTGCAACCTTTTCCCTCCTACACGGTGCTTGAGCTCCAGTGCTGGACCCTGATGTGCTGGGGAAAGCCCTGTCAGTACATTGTCCACCGATTTAAGTTGTTGGCCAAAGATGACCTTATTTCTCCAGTTCCTTGTTGCACCACATAATGCACCCTTCATTATTTGGTGTGACAAAAAACTGGAGAAATAGGCTACCTATGCCTAACAACTTAAATCGGCAGAGAGTTGCACTCTGTCCTTCTACAGGAAGCCCATTCAGCTTGCAGAAGCAAAAATTGTCCCGTCCTTTCTCTACTGATATTTAATACTCACACTATGGCATTAGCCTTTTCTGCTACTCCACTAACAGTATTCTGTTCCCTGCATGTTTGGGATCCTCTCAGGAAGTCTGACGGTGTCAGGGTTCTACTTCCGCATCAGGGGTTCACCGATTTTGTGTACTAGTTCAATTTTAGTTAATGTATTTTTTTTTTCTATTGTCTTTTTTATTATGGTTGTTTTGCATGTTTTATTTTATTAAATAGCCAATTTATTACATGTACCTTGCTGTGTCACATTCTTAGCAATATTAGCCCCTTCTCTTCTTTCAAGCACTTTCACAGTTTCTACCTCATTCCTCTATATTGTTGGGGAGCAACGGGAATGGCTCTCTTTTTGGTGATTACAGCTGCTTTTTTATTCACTCTTTCCTTTTGTTTCTAAGGTGTATGTCTTCCCTGTACATACGTAGACAACCATCGGCTTTCTTGCAAGCAGGATCCAAGTCCTTGTAAGTACGCTGCAGAGCCCCCTGGAATGCATAGTTTGGGGACCACTGTACTAAGGTGTAAAGACAGGGAACTAGGCCAGGGATGTCCAAGTTTGTTCTGCAGTGTGGCCCACTGCAGAACAAACTTGGACATCCCTGGCCTACTTCACCATAAATGTATTTGTGCGTGGGCCACATTCATGTTTCATTGAAAGAAAATGTATTTGTGTGTGTATATATATATATATATACATACATACATACATACATCCGACTGTGTGTGTGGATATATATCTAAATATCACAGTAATGTGCAGTGTGTGAGTGTATCACAGATTCCCCAGCAATAAAACAACAGCAATAAAAAAAAACTCACATCAAATGTACACACATTCACATGTTATACACAGACACACATACACAAATACACAATCAGTTGCACTCAAATATACACAGAGAGTCGCATTTACACACACATGCACACACAAAGTCACACTTCCACACACACACAGTCACACTTTCACACACACACACTGAGTCACAATTCCACACCCACCGACGGAAAAAAAAACACTCTATTTTGTATGATCCCCCTCCCTGCTTCTCCACCTTTTATCTGCAGGGAGGGGGATTGTTCCATCTGTGGGCTCCCATTCTTCATCTGAGCACCGGGCTGTCACTGACACCAGGTGCTCCAACAGGGTCCGAGTGTAATGGGGCAAAGCTTTCTCCCCTGCTCGGGGGAGAAAGCTCCGCCCCCTCATTCTCTGACCCTGTTGGAGCACCAGGTGTCAGTGACATCTCGGTGCACACTTTGTTGGAGCGATTTAGAAGTGTGGCTACTGCTGCCAGTTTCAAGCGGGCAACACCTCTCTGGCCGACGGGCCACATTTGGCCTAAAGGCTGCATGTTGGACGCCCATAAACTAGACCATAACCATATACAAGTGTTTGACTCCACTTTGCACTCTACCATAGGTCTTAACAGACTAATAGGCCAATAATGATAATATTAGATCTCTAATGACTTATGTCAGGTTCAAAATTAATTTATTTTAATGTTTAATCTAATCCGGATAACTTAACCTGCTTGAACCACTATCAAATTTATAAATCAATAGCTATAAGTCAGAAGCTTTCAGTATTAACTCACTGACATGTTATTTAGCATGTAACAATCAATGCTCCTTTCAGATGGAATGACACTCACTTAACAGGCCTTAAGGGGTATCTGACTAGTACACATGACATGCTATTTAGAGTTAATTATTCCTTCTTACTCACTAAGCTGGAAAAGGATCTTGACACATAGAATAAATAGAATGATTCTCTGGTAAAATTAGTTGCATCACAATTAACATTCTGTCTTCCAAGAAGAGAACTTATCTCCCAACCCCCTAGATATAATTACCATTAGAAATAAGAGTGATAAACCTGGTCAAATGAAACACAATAAAGAGTCCATATAAAAACAAAAAGGACTCAAATCACCTAGTGTTCTAACTCAGTTAATGTTTCTAAATAGTTTATATGTATTATCCTTTATGTCATATTATAAGAAATAATGTTCTGCAATGTATCTCCAGTTTGATAATCAACACCATTTATTTCTCCTTCATGTTTTATTAAAGCTCTTCTAGCTGGCTGCGGTGCTTTTCTATAACATATTAGGTATGAAATAGGCTTATTTATAGTTACTGCATACTGAATAATGTTCTCAAACAGTTTAGAAAAAAATCCTTAAATAGAATCATCGAAAGTCATCTTGTGCTTCAATAATTATCTTTGATAAACACTGAGTGCCATTATATATATTTATATACACTATATGGACAAAACTATTGGGACACACCTCTTATTTACTGAATTCACTTTTTTTCTTTTTTAAACTTATTTTTCTTTAGAGTTGAAACAACAGGTAAGTAACAATTATCAGTATACATGTTTGTAAAAACAGAATTGTAAAACTTGTGATGCAATAAATAATAATTATTCAACCACTTTTTCTAATTTTCCTTCTATCAAGTGTTCGTCAAATAAAATTAGAAACAAATCATATCAAAAGTCATAAAGTTTTCTCCTCATTGTGCTACAAATTATTTGGATAAATATGTCTTAAAAAACAAACAAATTTTAACTAAACTTTGCCATTGTCAATGTCACCACAGCCTCCCCGGTGGGGACCTCCAAATAGACTCATACCTGGGAAATGTCTCCATCAATCTAAGTAGCCAACCTAATGGGGGGATTATTGTGAATTAGTTTAATGCAATATCAATTTGTGGTATGGAAGGTTTTAGAAATTCTCCTTTTGGTTACTCCCTCAAGGGAATGTATGAATTTAATCTAGAGTTTGAAGAAAGATTTTCTTTTCTTTCTGCCAACTTGCCTCCAACCAATACATTTTCATAAGCTAAAATAATATTGTTTCCATGAATTCTTGACCTGGGGCACGACCTATACCCATTGATGCTCTTTCGGGTTGCCACCAGGAACACATGTAGTCTGCATTTGTTACCCTTGTACGAGTCTTGTACTTGACTTGTACAAGGGTAACAAATGCCTTGTACTTGATTAATTTCCAAAATGGCCATTTCAGGAGTAAGAGATAATGCCGGGATGTCCATTTGTTTGCAGAACATATATACAGTATTCCAAAAAATCATCACACTGGGACACTACCCGAAAACTAGTCAAACGAAAACGTTTTGCATTATCAGTACCACATTTTAAACAGGTGTCAGCTGTGGTAATTCCCATTTTGAACAATCTGACCTGAGAGAAATCTGCATAATGTACAAATTTAGGGGGTCATATCCTAAACAAGTGCTGTGGGAAAAAAAAGTAGGTAAAACATGAGGAGTAATTTGCGAATATTTGTAACATTTTGCACTTTTTTTTCCCCAATATGCAGCTCTTCAGTTTATTTTTACGCAGTGTGCATTTTTCCGGTTGCGTTAATATATTGCAATTATATTTGCTAATGCTACAGACTTTTTTGAGAATATTTTGTGAAACATAATTCTTCTTTTTGCATTGAAAATTACAAATTTAAAATTACACCATCAAGTGTTAATAAAAAAGGTAGAAAAAATATTCGCAATTTCTTCATATTTACTGCGTGTGTTAGAACAATTCTATTTGGTGACCATAGCATCTTTTTTCTTTCACACTCTTTGCCTCCTTTCCTCCTTTTAGGCGCACGTCTCTTACCCAGTTTTAACATGGCCATTTGTTGTGATAACTGTTTATTTATATTATATAAATTGACTTCACCATTATATAAATATCAAATGTGTTTTATTAACCGTTACTTTGAAGTTTTGTTTTTTTGAATAAAGTTTTACTTTCTTTATGATAGAACTGAATAACATGATAATGGTTAATGACATCACGCATGATGGAGTTGTCCTTTCTAAGTGTCATGAAGATGGAGAGAGAAAGTATTTGTTTTATTTTTTTCTTCATCTTTGGTCTATATGTGGCAAAGGCCTCTAACATTGAAAATACAGGTACTTTCACAAACTACAAGAGTGAGGTCACCCTCCACGTGCAAATCAGAATAATCAAGCAAAATTATAATAATACTCTCCAGGGAAAATGCAGCTTCCCACAAAATACTCCTCGGGTATTCTCAAACAGCAACACAACAGATAAGGGAGTGCAAAAACATGGAAGAGAAAAAGCATTGGATCATAGTAAAACACTGTATGGTGTAACAGGAGGTAAATAGTGGAGTATATATGCACTCACAAACTAATCTTCTTAAAAACCCTGTCAACATATAGCAATATTGGTCCTCACGTTCATGAAAAAAAACTTCTTTTAATGAATTTGTCATGCACCCTTTAAAGATAAGACAAGTTGGACAGTCAAGTGAACATAGACCTTAGACAGCCGACACAAGTTAGAAACACACGCACGCTTTAACTCTTTGTTTGTGTGTTAGTAAGTGTAACAAACATACTCTCAAAATTTGTGGGAGATTCTTTAGCACTGTATTTAGGCAGAAAGTAAGTTGGGGCAGTCACAAACTTGACTGGACAGGGCTGGAAAAAAAGGAATGTTTCTGTAAATTCAGACCAACTATGCCAAAAAAAATGTTGTTGTTTTTTAAAAAATTGGCAATATTCTAGATGTCTACAGCTCACCAAAACTAAAATTGGTACTGGCCACATATTTTGCAGCATTCCCATAAAAGACAAATGTAATTTTATATACATTTTATTTTTAAGTGCTGATAGTTTCCCTTTAGCACAGGTTTTGGAAATGGAATTTAAAAAAAAAATGTTTTTCTGTTACAGATCTGTCAACTAAACTGTTCCAAAATGATGAGAAAAAACTTAAAGATATAATTTGGAACCTGCAGAATTGGAATGGTAATGTTGAAAATTCACAATTACGTGAATGTTGAGTTTTTATTGTAACCAGTAAAATACAATCTGAAAAAGGATCTTACACTGATAATACTGCTGTCACATGAGGCCAAGGCTTTTACAATTGTTGAGTCTATTATTTTCCTCATACATGAGGCAGTTACTTCAAGCCTCATCCTCAGTTGTAATACACAAGCATCCTTTAGCAGACCTTCAACAATTTTTAAATGAATATTTTGATGTCTGAAATCACTTTGTCTCACGATAACAAATGACACAAAACATAGAGGGACTGCCATATAAAAAATAACCTTATTCTATGCATACATTTCCATACCACCCAACATCTGCCTTAGGAGGTGTGACTTTGTAGGGGGAAGTGTCAGCACTGCCATAAGTAACACATAGCTTTGTAATAGAAGAAACACAAAATCATATAAATAATTTTGTAGTGTTATCAGAGGCGTCACTAGGGTTGGTGTCACCCGGTGTGGAAACTCATGGTGTCACCCCCCTGAATTTCCTCCAATACAATGCCAAACAGATTCCTTAGTAATGCCAGTCAGATGGCCTATTAACTATGCCACACACAGGAGCCCTATAACTATGACACACACAGGAGCCCCATAAATTATGCTACAACAGAGCCCCCAAATTATGCCACACCAGAGCCCCATAAATTATGCCACACCAGAGCCCCACTATTTATGCCTCACCTCGGAGCCAAATTAATTCTGCCACACACACAGGTGCCCGATAATTATGCCACACAAAAGAGTCCCTTAATTATGCCACACCTGTGGCCCAATAAATATGCCACACACAAGCACCCCATAATTATTCCACACATGGCACTGCCATTAATTATGCAACACACAGGAGCCCCATGAGGTGACAATTGTACAATTCTAAAACAATACATATCTATACATACAGACATCTCTCTCTCTCTATAACAGCCAATTTGCCCAATTATATGCCAGTATCATTTTGTCATTAATAAGCCACAGTCAATTTGCCCATTAATTTATCAGTATTATTTCTAAATTCAGATGCCAGTAATATTGTGCCATTAAGATGCCAATACCATTGTGCCATTAAGATACCAGTATTTTGTGCCATTCATATGCCAGTAATATTGTGCGATTCAGATACCAGAAGTATCGTGCCATTAAGATGCCAATAATATTGTGCCATTAAGATACAAGTAATACTGTGCCATTAAGATACCGGTATTATTGTTCCATTCAAATGGCAGTAATATTTAGCCATTCAGATACCAGGACTATAGTGCCATTCAAATACCAGTCATATTGTGCCATTCAAATACCAGTAATATTGTGCCATTCAGATCCAAGGAATACTGTGTCATTCAGATCCCAGGAAGATTGTGCCATTTAAAAACCAGTAATATTGTGCCATTTAGATGCCAGTAACATTGTGCCATTCAGATGCCAGTAATATTTTACCATTCAAATGCAGGTGATATTGTGCCATTCAGATGCCAGTATTATTGTGCCATTCAGATGCCAGTAATTTTGTGCCATTCAGATGCCAGTATTATTGTGCCATTCAAATAATATGTAATATTGTGCTATTCAAATACCATGTAATGTTGTGCCATTCAGATACCAGTAATATTGTGCCATTCAGATACCAGTAATATTGTGCCATTCAAATACAAGTAATATTGTGTCATTCTGATACCAGTAATATTGTGCCATTCAGATGCCAGTAATATTGTGCCATTTAAATACCAGTAATATTGTGCCATTCAGATGCCAGTATTATTGTGCCATTCAGATTCCAGTATTATGTGACATTCAGATACCATGTAATATTGTGCCATTCAAATACCATGTAATGTTGTGCCATTCAGATACCAGCAATATTGTGCCATTCAGATACCAGTAATATTGTGCCATTCAAATACCATGTAATCTTGTGCCATTCAGATACCAGTAATATTGTGCCATTCAGATACCAGTAATATGTGCCATTCAAATACCAGGAATATTGTGCCATTCAGATACCAGTAATATTGCGCCATTCAAATACCATGTAATATTGCGCCATTCAAATACCAGTAATATTGTGCCATTCAAATACCAGGAATATTGTGCCATTCAGATACCAGGAATATTGTGCCATTCAAATACCAGGAATATTGTGCCATTCAGATACCAGGAATATTGTGCCATTCAGATACCAGTAATATTGTGCCATTCAAATACCAGGAATATTGTGCCATTCAGATACCAGGAATATTGTGCCACAACTTTGACATAGGCTGGTGGTAGAATTAGTGCATGAAAAGTGTTAAAATACCACCATTTGAAATACCCTAGGGTGTCCAGCTTTCAAAAATATATGGTTTTGTGGGGTAAAATACACTGGCTGGCTTCAAAAATGTGCCAGCTAAGAAATGGGTGCAGCTTTTCTGCATGTCAAAATTCTAAGTTGGAATACCACAATACGCACTTCTCAAATGTGGCCTTTTAACCCCCAAATACGCTGACAAACCTATGCAAATGTGTTGTTTGACAGTGACCCATAACATGATCTGTGAATTCATGCCAGAAGTACAATGTATGTGAAAACATATTACTACCCAAAACTTTGACATAGTCTGGTGGTAGAATTAAAGCATGGAAAGTGTTACAATTCCACCATTTGAAATACCCTAGGGTGTTTTCAAAAATATATTGTTGGGTTTTGTTGGGTAAAATACATTGGCTTCAAAAATGTCCCAAATGGGACATGGCCCAGGTTGAGAGCATGTCAAAATTCCAAGTCTAAAATCCAAAATGTGGCCTTTTTTGCCCTCAAATAACCTAACCAACATATATATATGGTATCCCTGTACTTAGGAGATGTTGCTGAACACATATTGAGGTGTTATTTGGCAGTACTTTTTGCTGCAAATTTTGGCAAATGTTGGTGGTAAAATGGCTACATGAAACCTGTCAAAGTTAAATGCCCTGAGTTGTCTAGTTTTGAAAAATATGTACATATGGGAGGTCATTCATGGATTTAGTACAGATATCAGTGTTACAATGTCACTATTGATAATTTTGAAAAAAAGGATTTTGAAATACCTTTGCACTACTTAAAATTCTTGCCCTGTAACTTAAATAGAAAAGCACAAAAACATAAAACATGGGCTATTTCTGAACTCAGGACAAATATTAGAAAAACTATCTAGCAGTGTTTTTATGTTGTCTTTTGTAGATGAGTTTAAGATTTTTCACATAACATTGAGGAAAAAAATGTTTTGATATAAAATTATATGTTGTTATCAAAATAATGGTATCAAAAGAAAGCCCTTCTTATGCCGATAAAAACAATATATAGTACACTAAATGAGAAAGAAAGAAATTAAAGCAAAACACAAACAACGCAGAAATGTTAAAATGTTAAACTATATGATTAAACGTGTTTCAGATCTTTTGCAACAGTCTGTGTTGAGCAAAAAAAAATACACAAGGTGACAGTGCGCTATATGTGCTAAAAAGTGACAGTGCAATAAATCTGCTGTGCAGAAAATGCAGGATATATACCCAGTGCAACAAATAAAGGTATAAAGATGGTATAGGTGTAGACAATGAAATATAAAACACTCACATATAGTCCCTATATATGGGACAAGAAATAAATGTAAGTGGCAACTTTCTTGTCCTGGATTGATGCAACCTCCAAAGGGAATACACTATGTTCAACCTCCAAGGAACAAAAGATAGTATTAGTAGTAAAAAGTGTAATTTAATATAAAATGCATAAGGTATCTTACACTTAAAATCAGGAACATCAGCAAAGAGTCACAAACAGGAACACAAAACTGGAACAAAGATAAACAAGGATCTGGTACAATCTCAAATGAGCGTTGTTTTATCAACGCGTTTCACCCGTGTAAATGGGCTTCCTCAGGATCCAGCAGCACTCATAGGAGATGAGGCTGTTTATATATAGTGTTTAAATGGTTGAATTGTCATCAGTGACGCGACTTGCCTACAACGTCATGTCACTGATGTTGCGACTCGTAAATTCATCCGAGAAGCCGACTCCTCGGCTTTCTCCGCTGTTCGTATTAAAGGACTCGACAGTTCATCCAAAAAGCCGACCTCTCGGCTTTCTCCGCTGTTCGTAGACCTCTCGCCTTTCTCCGTTGTTCGTATTGCGGGATTCGGCTTACGGCAAGTTCGAGTATCTCCATAATTCGTACTATAGACTTCGTATATTTCCGACAATGTTCGTTTTAGCAACTCCGTATTAGTCATTCTTCGGTTTAACGCATCTTCCTTCGGTTTAATATGCCTCACATGTCTCTCGGTTCTCTCACTTTGTTAGCTTCGGTTTATGGATGGAGAGGCTTAACTGTTCGGTTTAGCAGAGGAGTTCGGTTTTTAACTCGACATAGTTCCATATATAGGAAATTTTCATATAAAAACAAAAATACATGAAATTACATAATGATACATGATATTACACTTTGTAAATACATATAAATTAAACATATAAATAAACCTTGTGCCAAATCTAGGAACTTCAAAGAAAAAATATATTTCTTAATTAAAAATATATAAAAAAAACTTTATTTAGGAAAAAAAGATAAAATAAAAACTCTAAAAGTTAAATATTTATAGTTCCGATTTGCACAACATTTTTTTTTTTTTTAAATAAAATTAAAAAGATCAAACTCTGCATTCAGACCGGTGGGGTGTAAAGTGCTCATCCTAAAGACCCATTCCATTTTTTAGTTTGTCCTATCTTTTTAATATTATTGCCTCCTCTATAATATTTCTTAACTTTCATTATAGGCCAGAATTTTAGATTTTTGGTTTTTTTTTTATGACACTCGGTGAAATACTGTGGTAGGGAATATTGTGTATTCCCTTTCCTAATATTTGTCACGTGTTCTTCTATTCTTTTTTTGAGGGGTCTTATTGTTCTGCCTATGTATTGCAGTCCACAAGGACATTCCACCACATAAATTACATTTTTTGTGTGACATGTAAGGAATTCTTTAATCTCAAACTTTTCAGACGTGGCAGTAGCTACGAAAGATAATCTAGGGCTTTTTTCATGTTTCGCTAAATTACACCCTGAACACATTTTACAAGGGAAGAAACCCGGTTTTTCCATAAGGAAGTGTGAAACTCCTTTCTTATTTGTATTCTTAAGTTTAGCTGTGTAGTTTTTAGTAAGTTTCTGTTTGAAATTGGGAGCTCCTCTAAAAATAATTTTTGGCTTTTCTGGTAGCAGTGAACCTAGAATATCATCTTGTTTTATGAGGTTCCAATGTTTATTGATAACTTTCTTTATTTTTACTGCTTTTTGATTATAATTTAAAACAATGGGTAAGACTAATTCTGTTGAATTAGATGATGTTTTGTCTTTTTAGTGTGTACCTTGCCATCTTATATATGGATGTCCAAATCTAGGAATTGTATGCCTTCCTTACTAAAATTGGAAGTCAGAACAACATTGTTATTATTGTTATTTAAGTGTTCCAGGAATAATAAGAGATCACTCTCTGCACCCTTCCAAATAAAGAAGAGATCATCTATGTATCTCCGGTATAGCACCAGGTTTGCCTGCCAGTCATGCCCCGTCCAGACCGACCTATTTTCCCAGTCGGCCATGAACAGATTGGCATAGCTGGGGGCAAACTTGGTACCCATCGCCGTACCTCTACATTGTAGAAAGAATTCATCATTGAAGAAAAAATGAGTTCTATCCCCTCTAGTATAAAATCAATCTGATTGTTTTTAAAGGAGCCATCCATTTCTAACATATGTCTCACAGATATAATGCCTTGAGCATGATCGATACACGTGTATAGGGATGTTACATCGCTTGTCACAAGTATATAGTCGTCTTCCCATTTTATTTTATCTAGATCTTGTAGGATACTGATCGTGTCTTTAAGGTGGGATTTCTTTTTTTGGACGACAGGTTGTAATAACACATCTAAGTATTCTGACAGGTTACTAAAGAGGGAATCAACACCCGAGACATTTGGTCTCCCTGGTGGGTTTTCAGCATCTTTATGTATCTTTGGAAGAAAGTATATTACTGGTAACTTGGGATAGGGAACAATTATATATTTGTATTCATTGTCTGCCAGAATGTTTAAATTTCTTCCTTTATCTAAATATTTTGTTAAAACCCTTTTGTAGTTATTAATTGGGTCTGTCTTCAAGGGGATATAGGTGTTTTGATCTCTCAGTTGTCTATATGCTTCAGCTATATATTTTTCTCTCGATTGGATCACTATTCCTCCACCCTTGTCTGCGGGTTTGATGATGATACTTTCATCTTTTTGGAGATCTGTCAGAATGTTTTTTTCTTTTTTAGTCATGTTAAATTTTTCTTTTCTATTTTGTGTAATAGCCTTAAGATCTTTAACCACAGATTTTTCAAATAGATCTATTGCCCCTGATCTAAATGTTGAGGGATAAAATGTCGATTTGTTTTTTAGATGTGTTTGAACATATTCAGAATGGGGTATTACTGTTGGCTCTTGAGGTCTTCTTGTATAATATCTTTTCAGAGTTGCATTCCTCACAAATTTGTTCACATCTACAAAAGCCGAAAAAGGTCAAATTTGTTGGTAGGTGCAAACTTTAACCCCTTTTGTAGTACTAACAGTTGTTATTGGTTCAAATTTTTTTGGGAAAGGTTAAAAATGCCGGGAAATGTGGGGTCTGCTTTTTTTTGGATTTTAGATGTTTTTAATCTCTTCTTCTCCTGTACACATTTCCCTGCTCTAGCACCCCTAGGTAATCTCTTCTTGTTCTGTCTCTTTCTTGTGGAGACTTCGGGGTGGGGGTCTTGTCAGTTGTTGTTCCTTGTCTAAAAAAGGAGATGTTTCGCCCAGTTCAGACAATACTCGAAACCTATTTGTTGTATTTATTCTTGTTGGAGTCTTATTGGTTGGGTTTGACGTATGTCTAGGTTTAAAAAACTTTCCATGTGAATAGTTAGAATTATTTGAATGTGATGAATTATAAAATCGTGTCTGTGCAGATGTATTATAAAATCTTTTAGGTTGATTCCTTTCAAATATGTGTCTCTTTTTATATAGATCATCTTTTTGTGTGTTTCTATAATTTGTGGGTTCTCTAAAGGTGTTTAATCTATAATCTTCTTTATCCCTCCGATATTTTTTTACTTTTATATCTTTTGTGTCTCTTTCCACATCAAGTAGATTTTGGACAATTCTATCGGAAAATTAGGTTGATCTAAAAAATCGTTTTGTAAAGTGCTTTCAATTTGTAAAATTTCTGAATCTAATGTGTCTAAAGTGCGGTTTCTCTTAATAATTAGTTTCATAAGGTGGACAGTGCAAGATTCTAATATTTCATTCCACTCTGAAATGAACGTGCAATCTTCTGTGTCAAAAGTGTTTTTTTTTTAGATACGTAACCCTTGAGGGGTGATTTTCTCATCAAGATATTTCTTTAATGTAGCAACTTCCCATTTAATTTTAAGTTCTTTTGTCAAAAGTTTTTCTAATTTTTGTTGTTGTTCTATAGTGTCTGGGGGTATCCATGTAGCATAATTTTCTCTACCCCCAAAAACATCATCAACATTTATTTGATATTTGTTTCTGTAGTCAAAAATTGACATATTGTCACTTTTTTTCCAATGGCAGCCTTACCTCAATTGGGATAATAGGATAACAAGACAATAGAACAAGTGTGAGGCAGGTGGCGCTAAAAAGAATATTGCACAAGCAGCAACTTGTCTAGCAGTTATCCCAAAACACTGCAGCAAAATACATATACAAAAAAAAATACACAAGGTGACAGTGCGCTATATGTGCTAAAAAGTGACAGTGCAATAAATCTGCTGTGCAGAAAATGCAGGATATATACCCAGTGCAACAAATAAAGGTATAAAGATGGTATAGGTGTAGACAATGAAATATAAAACACTCACATATAGTCCCTATATATGGGACAAGAAATAAATGTAAGTGGCAACTTTCTTGTCCAAAATGACTAATACGGAGTTGCTAAAATGAACATTGTTGGAAATATACGAAGTCTATAGTACGAATTACGGAGATACTCGAACTTGCCGTAAGCCGAATCCCGCAATACGAACAACGGAGAAAGCCGAGAGGTCTACGAACAGCGGAGAAAGCCGAGAGGTCGGCTTTTTGGATGAACTGTCGAGTCCTTTAATACGAACAGCGGAGAAAACCGAGGAGTCGGCTTCTCGGATGAATTTACGAGTCGCAACATCAGTGACGTGACGTTGTAGGCAAGTCGCGTCACTGATGACAATTCAACCATTTAAACACTATATATAAACGGCCTCATCTCCTATGAGTGCTGCTGGATCCTGAGGAAGCCCATTTACACGGGTGAAACGCGTTGATCAAACAACACTCATTTGAGATTGTACCAGATCCTTGTTTATCTCTGTTCCAGTTTTGTGTTCCTGTTTGTGACCCTTTGCTGATGTTCCTGATTTTAAGTGTAAGATACCTTATGCATTTTATATTAAATTACACTTTTTACTACTAATACCATCTTTTGTTCCTTGGAGGTTGAACATAGTGTATTCCCTTTGGAGGTTGCATCAATCCAGGACAAGAAAGTTGCCACTTACATTTATTTCTTGTCCCATATATAGGGACTATATGTGAGTGTTTTATATTTCATTGTCTACACCTATACCATCTTTATACCTTTATTTGTTGCACTGGGTATATATCCTGCATTTTCTGCACAGCAGATTTATTGCACTGTCACTTTTTAGCACATATAGCGCACTGTCACCTTGTGTATTTTTTTTTTGTATATGTATTTTGCTGCAGTGTTTTGGGATAACTGCTAGACAAGTTGCTGCTTGTGCAATATTCTCTTTAGCGCCACCTGCCTCACACTTGTTCCATAGTCTGTGTTGAGGGTTTAGCAAATGCTCATTAACCCCTTGGCGACACAGGATGGACTAGGTCCGTCCTGTGTGCCGAGGCGTTAGTGACACAGGACGGACCTAGTCCGTCCTGTGTCAAAACGAGCATTGAAAGTGGAGTTTTTCCGCTTTCAGTGCTCAAGCAGTATTGAAACGATGCTTCCGTGTGGAAGCATTGTTCAATACTGAAAAAAATGCCCATCGGCATTTCGATCGCTCCGGAGAGCGATTGAAATGCCGGTTTTAAAGGCACAGTGCCTTTAAAACGCGGGCATTTCAAAAACGAGCAGAGGAAGCGAATTTTTCGCTTCCTATGCTCAGAAAGTGTTTCTGATTGCCTCGCAAGTCGAGGCAATCAGGAACACACAAAGAAAATGCACGATCTTGGTCACTTGGTCTCTGATGAGCATCCCCACTGACTGGTCAGATCAATATTAACCCTATATTGATCTGACCAGTTATGATCTGCCTCCCTCTCCTCACATTTTTTTTAGTGAGGGAGAGAGACAGATCAAAGTAAGAAAAGTAAGTAAAAGTACAAAAAAATAATAAATACACAAGACACGAATAATAAAACAAATAAAAAAAATGTATTAAAGCAATTCCCTGCGTTTAACCCCTTCCCTGCCACTGATCTTGCGTAAGCAGTGATCGTGCACATCAGCGCATTTATTTTTGCTGTTTGTGCATTTTTTAGGGGTTAATTTTTTTGTACTGTAATTTATTACAGTACTACAAAGGCTCTTCTAAGAGTTATTAACCCCTTCTTTGCCGTCGATCACTGCTTACGCAATGATATTGACGCCAAAGCAATTTTTATCTGTCTGCATATTTTTTTTTATTATTTTTTTTTACACATACCCGCTAAGGGATTACATGTAAAGTAAAAATATTTGAGTTTTTTTAAGCTGTCTGAGCGTATAGCGATCAGTAACAGCGAATTAGTGGCAAAGGCGGTTTGGTCAGATCAAAATTGGTCGGATCAATATTCACAAATATTGATCTGCCTCCCTCTCCTCACTTACATTTTTGTGACGGAAAGAGACAGATCAGTATTAATGATACAAAATAATATTTTATAAAATTGGAAGGTTTTATGAAAGTCTTTCACTGTGTATTAACCCCTTCCCTGCCATTCATCACTGTATAAGCAGTAATCTTGCACAGCAACAGTATGTTTTGCTGTCTGCACTGTTTTATGGATTCATTACTTTGTACTGTAATGTATTACAGTACTAGATAGGCTCTTCTAAGAGCTATTAACCCCTTCTTTGCTCGAGATCACTGCTTACGCTCTGATTCTGAGGCCGCGGACTCAGGGTTCGATTTTGACCCTGGTCAGCTTTCTGATACATCACCTAGTGATGTATCGGTGGCTGCTGAGCCCTTGCCACAAGGAGTGATGGGTGTCTACCGTTAAAAAATATATGGTTTGGTGGGGGTAAATTACACTGGCTGGCTTCAAAGATATATCCCATATAGGACACGGACGCAGGTTGACTACATGTCAGAATTCAAAGTTGGAATTTTGAGATGCGCATCTCACAAATGTTGCCTTCTAGCCAAAAAACAAACCAACAAACCTATGCATGGGGGTATCCCTGTACTCAGGAGATGTTGCAGAACAAATATTGGGTTGTTGTTTGGCAGTGACATATACCAGAATCTGTGAATTCATGCCTGAAGTACAATTCTGGTATGTGGAAAAAAAACTCCCAAAAAAGTACTACCACAAACTTTTACAAAGGCTGGTGGTAGAATTAGCACATATACAGTATTAAAATACCACCATTTGAAATACCTTAGGATGTCTATTTTCCAAAAATATATGGTTTGATGGGGTAAAATTCATTGGACGGCTTCAAAAATGTTCCAAATGGAACATGGGCACAGGCTGACTACATGTCAAAATTCCAGGTTGGAATTGCGCACCCCCTAAATGTGGCCTTTTAGCCCCAAAACAAACCAACAAACCTATGCATAGGGGTATCCCTGTACTCAGGAGATGTTGCTGAACACATATTGAGGTGTTGGTTGGCAGTGGCAAATACCAGAATCTGAAAATTCCTGCCTGAACTACAATGTGTGTGGGGGAAAATGACATCCCAACCCTTTGACATAGGTTGGTGGTAGAATTAGCACTTGGAAAGTGTTAAAATACCACAATTTTAAATACCCTAGGATGTCTAGTTTTCCAAAATATATGGTTTTATGGGGTAAAATACTTTGACAGGCTTCAAAAGTGTCCCAAATGGAACATGGGAGCAGGCTGACTACATGTCAAAATTCCAAGTTGGAAATGCACCCCCCCCCCCCCCTAAATGTGGCCTTTTAGCCCCAAACAACCCAACAAACCTATGCATGGGTGGTATCCCTGTACTCAGGACAATGTATGTGGAAACAAAACATTAAAAATTTACTAACCTAAAATTTGTCAAAGGCTGGTGGTAGAATTAGTGTATGGAAAGTGTTAAAATACTATCATTTTAAATACCCTAGTGTGTCTAGTTTGCTAAAATGTATGGTTTTGGTATGGTGGGGTAAAATACACATTCTGGCTTCACAAATATCCCAAATGGAACATGGGCGTCAGAATTCCAAGTTGAAAAACCAAAAAGCGCACCTCTCAAATGTGGCCTTTTAACCCCCAAATAATCTAACTAACCTACACATGGGTGGTATCCCTGTACTCAGGAGATGTTGCTGAACACATATTGAGGTGTTGTTTGGCACTGACACATAATAGGATCTGTGAATTCATGCCCAAAGTACAATGTATGTGAAAAAAAATGACTACCCAAAACATTGACATAGGCTGGTAGTATAATTAGTGCATGAAAAGTGTTAAAATACTACCATTTGAAATACCCTAGGGTGTCTAGTTTTAAAAAACATATAGCTTTGTGGGGTACAATACACTTTCTGGCTTCAAAAATGTCCCAAATGGGACATGGGCGCAAGTTTTCTGCATGTCAGAATTCCAAGTTGGACTATGGCTGTGGGGTATCGATACATTCAGAATGCAACACTGTTGGATTGTGCGTAATGACGTGACGACGTCGATGTGAATGGGAGGAGTACCCGCGGGAGCCCGGGCTGATCTGAGCTGACTTGGCGAGCGGCAGATCCGACAGATTTAACAGACCGCGATGCCCGCCAAATTATAACTACTGCGTCCCTATGGCCGAGAAGCCTTCACTGAGAATCCCCTGCTAAAATCCACCAACTGGAATATTCTGAATTAGAGACCCAGTGGAGGGGGAGAGAGTAGAGTGAGGGAAAAGGGAAGAAGAAAGAAGGAAGGAGAGGGGAAAGGAACAGCAGCGCTACTCTCTGTCACCAATAATGGAGGGAACAACGGTATAGCTACAGCACTGTGGACAAACATCAGACTCCCGTGGGAGTTCGATCACCTGGCAGCAATCGATAAGAGAATCTTCTGCAGCGAGAGGGTTCCCCGGTCTGAGCAGCCCCTGAACTCCAGCACGGACAGATAAGTGGCATATTGCCGTTTCATATTTTCTCTTACACTGTATCTATAGAGTCTGCTCTTACAGGCCCGGGGTTATAATTCCTTGAAGACTAGCCAGCGTCACTCATTCAGCTATACACTTGACCGTGGGCTAAACTCCTCCGAGCATATCGTTAAGGGCTAATACCCTCCATAGACCTGGTATACTCGCATACTTCAACCCTCTCTGGCCTGTGCAATCTTTGGATTAAGCAAGGACGGACAGGTGGGATATTGCCACTATCTCTCCTTCCCTCGGTACTCGTAGCACTTGTCCCTATATTCTCTAGGGAAGAACATTCGAAGATCTGCCTGTTAGATTCAGGCGGGCCTATATCCCCTTGTGAGTTGAACCTGTTAGCGGACACTGCCAAGGGTTACTATCCTCCATAGAATCTGCATATTTGTATACTATAAGTACCTTTTGATTGTGCAACAGTCACCTCCTGCAAGGCCAGACACGTGGCATACTGCAATATCCGCAACCAAGCAGCATCAGATAAGGAGTGTAACCCTGGTTCTACTCCTCTATTGTATATATCGAACCTGCCCTTATAGCTTCAAACCAAAACATGCCTCCTAAGGTGGATAAGAAACAGAGAGAGGAGAAGGGTGAAAGAAACAAAGGTACAGGGAAATGGACTAAAAATACCGCAATAAACTCTTTTTATTCACCTCGGTCACAAACAGACCTCTCTATGATGTCTGAAAAACCACATACAGATCAGAGTGGTGAGGGTAGCATTCTAGATTCCGCCGGATACATCTCCCAGCTAGATCTGACAACAGCCCTGGAAGACCTTTATCAAAAGATAAGAAATTACCTGGATCGTAACCTCACAGAATATAAAGAAGAATTGCTCCAGCTAAAAACCACGATCCTCTCACAATCTAATGAAATAATCCTTCTTCAACAAAAAGTCAGCGATTTGCAAGAGCAAAGTACATCAATGAAGTCAGAAATAAACAAATTGAATCAGAAGATGGCAGACTCAGAAGACCGTTCAAGGAGACAAAATCTAAAGATTGGAGGCATTCCAGAAGAGACTACCGATATAGATAGATACATGTCCGATTACTCAAGGTATATATTGATCCAAAACGTATTGGCCCACTCCCAATAGAAAGAGCACACAGATTGCCGAAGCCTGCCAACTTGATAACATCAACAGATAGTAGAGATGTTATTGTTCGCTTTCAGGACTATAAGATAAAAGAAATGTTGGCCTCTGAAATAAGAAAGAATCCCACAAAGGACACTAAATATGCGGGCTTGACCACCTTCGCTGACCTCTCGGCTGCAACGCAAGCGTTTAGAAGGCGTTTCGCTGATCTCACATTGTGTCTCAGAAATAACAACGTTCTATATTCTTGGGGATACCCTGCCACATTGAGAATCACTTGGAGAGATGAGAAATATGTCTGCTTTGATCCAGATCAACTGAGGAACAAAATGACCACCTGGGGCCTGATACACTCATAGTGTACCACACTGGATAGCTTATAGCCCTCTTGTTTTTCTCAACATCTATCGGCCTGTTTCTTCAGCATTTTTAGTTCCACATGTGAACCCGCCTATATATCTTTATATTTTCTCAGTCCATTCGAGAACCTCCTTTTTTCTATTTTTTTATATCTAATTATGTCATGGGGTGTCTCGCATTGAAATTTGAATTGTTTTGTCAATATTTATGTATTTAATCATGCTATGGGGTGCTTGGGATATAGTCACTCAGAAAATATTAGTATCTGCATTCATAGAATTTTGAGATACCTCTTCGTTTTTTTTGTTTTTTTTTTTTGTTATTGTTGTGTGTTTTCGATGAATAATTGGAGGAAGAGATAAGATGTGTTTCGCACTGAAATTTTGAATTGTTTTATTAATATGTATGCATCTAATCATGCTATGGGGTTTCGCACCGAAATCTGAATTGTTTTGTTAATATTTATGTATTTAATCAAGCGATGGGGTGTTTGGGATATAGTCACCTAGGAAATACTAGTATTTGTATTCATAGAATTTTGAGACACCTTTTTTTCTTTTCACCCTATTGTTCTATCCAATGCACTTAACAATATTATGGGTTACAATTGGGCACTGTCATATTAATATCTAAATTTAAGAATAATATATATATATTTATTAGGGAGAGATAAGATGTGTTTCGCACCGAAATTCGAACGGTTCTGTTAATATTTATGTATTTAATCATGCTATGGGGTGCTTGGGATATAGCCACTCAGGAAATACTAGTATCTGTACTCATAGAATTCTGAAATGCCTTTTTTTTTTTTTTTTGTTATTGCTGTGTGTTCTCGATAATTAATTAGAGGAAGAGATAAGATGTGTTTCGCACTGAAATTTTGAATTGTTTTATTATTATTTTTGCATTTAATCATGCTATGGGGTCTTTTCACTCTATTATATTATCCAATGCACTTAACAATATTATGGGTTACAATTGGGCACTGTCATATGAATATAAGATGTGTTTTCCACTGAAATTTGAATTGTTTTGTTAATATTTATGTTTCTAATTATGCTATGGGGTGTCTCGCACTGAAATTTGAATTGTCCTGTTAATACTTATGTATCTAATCATGTTACAGGGGGTTCGGGATATGGTCACTCAGGAAATACCAGTATCGGTAGCCACAGAATCTCTGAGACACCTCTTCCTCTTTTTACACTATTATCTTATTCGATGCACTTAATAATATTATGGGTCATAATTGGGCACTGTCATATTAATATTTAAATATAGAATAATACTCTTTCTCCTTTTCTTTTTTTTTTTTTCTTCTTCTTCCTCTTTTTTGCTCCCCCTCTTTGTTTTTTCTTAGTTGTCATTGTTGTGTTCTCTCGATAATCAGAGGGAGAGATAAGATGTGTTTCGCACCGAAATTCGAACGGTTTTATTAATATTTATGTATTTAATCATCCTATGGGGTGCTTGGGATATAGCCACTCAGGAAATACTAGTATCTGCACTCAAAGAATGTTGAGATACCTCTTTTTTTTTCCTCCTATCTTTCCTCTCTCTCGATCTTCTTTTTTTTTTCACTTGATAGTCTCATGGGACCGACTAGGCATAAAGGGGCCATGAAGTTTGGGGTCGATATGGGTCACAAGTCGAAATGGGTCCCAAGTGGGATTACACCGAGTCCCGCCCTCTGAACTCAGCCATAGGGGGATGACGGGGCGCCTCCAGAGTCAATGGGCATAGGACCTAGCTATGTTGAGGTTCCGCTCGTTCTATACACGCCATGATGATGCAGGATTTGCTAACTAACCCGCGGGGGCTCCTCAAATGTTTCCCGGATGGTTCAGGGAAATGAGTCCTCCGTTGGCCCGGGAACAAGTACCCCGGACCTTTTGAGAGGGAGTGATGAATATGAAGTGATGGATGAATGGAAGTGCAAGCTGAATAGGAATGGTGAATGTAAGGATGATTATGAATGGAAGCGTAAGGATGGCAGGAATGGTGAGTTAATTGAAGAATCTTCCTCCCCCGGGGCGTGGGGGCCTGTATATTCTCTCATGCTACCCCCACTGCAGTTGGTCTACGCATGGGATGTCACTTAGACTTGCATCTATAAATGCACAGGGGCTAAACACACCTCATAAACGGGCTTACCTCTATGATATGCTCATGGCAGAATCGATAGATATCGTACTTGTACAAGAATCTCATTGGATAAAAGATCAAAGGTTGCAGTGGAGATACAAAAAGTACCCGCACGTCTTTCAGTCCTCCCTGCCCGACTGGAAAAAATGTGGAGTTGCAATAATATTAGCTGATAAACACAAATTTTTATATATTTTCCATGAAACAGATCTGGAGGGCCGTCTACTAATACTGGTTTGTCGGATCAACGATATAACGTATACATTTATGAATCTATATGCTCCCTCGGACCACTCCATTCAGTTTATTAGAACAGCTCTACAGAGACTGGAGGAAGTGGCTAAGGGACTGGTGATTATTGGGGGAGACATGAATACCATATTGGATCCAAAATTAGACAGATCTTCCCCAAAGAGTAACAAGGTCCCGCAGGAACTTGGGCGGAGGGCTGGAAGACTTGCAGAGTTACTTATGCGGTTCAACTATTATGATGTCTGGAGAGTACAGAATCCGGATAGTAGAGACTATACGTTCCACTCCTTGGTGCACTACTCGTATTCGCGTATTGATCTCTTCCTGGTGCTGGGCCCAACCCTGGACCGGTGTTCCTGGTCCCGGATTGGGCCCATCACCTGGTCGGACCACGCCCCGATCTTCATGGAGATCCGGCAGAATCCAGAATATGGATCAAGAAGATCATGGAGACTGAACGAAGCTATACTTACTTCAGAGGAGAGCCGACTAGATCTGATCGCACAGGTTCGTCTCTTTCTGACCGATAACGATACAGGGGACACGTCAGATACTAACCTGTGGTGTTCCCTTAAATGTTTTTTTACGTGGATACCTAATAAAACAGGGCTCCTGGATAAACAAACAGAGAGGGAAATCCTTGGCTGATCTGCACATTGCCCTTGCGGGACTTGAAAGAGTGAATAAAATACACCCTTCCGGCCAGGGCAGTGTGGACATCACCAAGATAAGACAAGAGATCACAAAGAAATTACGTGAAAGGGCAGACTTCGCAATGAAGAGCCTCAGACAGAGATGGTATTCCACTAACAATCAGGTGGGTCGGGATCTCACTAATAAGCTGAGATATACTAAAAAAATAGGATCAAAAAAATCATTTTTACGGGGAAAACAAACCTAACACCCAGAGACAACGCAAAAGCATTCCGGTCCTATTACAAAGAGCTATACAATCTCCCAGAAACGCGTTTGGAGGAAGGAGAACTAGCCAGGTTTCTAGAAAGCCTAGACCTCCCTAAGATTTCATTAGGAAAACTTGAGAGGCTGAACAGCCCATTCACGCAGACCGAAATCTCGAGGGTAATCCAAGAGTTAAAGCCTGGTAAGGCCCCAGGACCAGACAGATTTTCGGCTATCATATACAAAATTCTCGATCCGGTCATTACTCCACTATTGGAAAAAGTATATAACGGTATCGGAGGAGAGACGACCTTCCCAGATGAAATGCTGGAGGCCACCATAATTCCTATCTTGAAAACCAGAAAGGATCCTGCTACGGTTACCAACTATCGCCCAATCTCCCTTATTAACCAGGACATAAAAATGTACTCTAAAATTCTGTCCCTTAGACTAAACCAGGTCATTCTTGAACTGGTGGCTCCGGATCAGGTTGGCTTTATGCCAGGGAGGTCGTGTGAAGACAATGTCTGGAGGGTTCTCGGTATCCTAGATGTAATACATCGGAAGAGAACTCCCTCGATCCTTCTCACGCTAGACGCCGAGAAGGCATTCGACTGAGTTAATTGGAAATACATGACGGGAACCCTCTGGGCATTTGGATTGGCTGGCCCGTTCCTTGATAAAACTCTGGCACTGTATTCTAACCCAAGAGCTAGAGTGGGCGGCCTATTAGCAGAATCGGATTTTTTTAGGATTAGGAACGGAACACGCCAGGGGTGTCCACTAGCCCCATTATTATATGCACTTTCTATCGAGCCACTCGCCGCATCACTACGGAAGTCGGAAGACATCCATGGAATTAGAATAGGGAATGACAACCATCTTATTATGCTATATGCCAACGATATCTTTCTGACGCCATCCTCTCCCCAACTCTCATCCTCTGCAATGGTTGAGCTGATCGCCAAGTTCTCACAGCTATCTAACTACCAACTAAATCTGACCAAAACCCAGGCTATCACGCTCTATGTAGACCATATTCACTGGAATGCATCAAACTCTAAAATTGCGGAATAAGACCCCGATAGACTATTTAGGAATCAAAATCACGGACAACTTGGATAATATCGTCCCCATCAACTACGCTCTGCTCCTATCAGACATTAAAAATACATTGAATACATGGAGATCCCTAGAACTTTCCTGGCTAGGCAGACTAAATATTATAAAATCATACATCCTTCCAAAAATTATATACTTACTTAGGGTTATCCCATATAGAGTGCCAGTGGATACTCTGAGGCAATTTGAGGGGGAGTTTTTGAGGTTTGTCTGGGGCTCTGGCAGAGCCAGGATTGCAAAAGCAGAGATAAAAAGGACTCTCCAAAAAGGGGGACTGGGATTCCCAGACTTGATAAGAATACAGAACGCCTGCCAGTTGGCAAACGCCCTGGCATGGAGGCTGAAGAGTCTAGATAACCTTGGTTGGCTAAATATCGAGAGAGACGGAGCGGATAATACCGACCCATATTTATTCCACTGGTTGAGCCCAGAGAAATACCGAAAAATAGAATTACTAGAACCCTTATACAAAACATGCATAGAATGCGGCTAATCATGGGGTCATTTAATAAGATTACACACGATAGGGGCAATCTCACTGATGATTCAAGATATAGACTTGAAAGGCTGGGAAAATCGCGGAATCCAGCGAGTGGAGGACCTGCTAGCGGATAACTGCCTCTGCTCTTTCCCGGAGCTCCAGACAAATTTCACCCTTCCCAACACAGAGATATTTTCCTACCTGAGAATAAAACACTTTCTCGCAAAAAGTGAGATTATCCCCACGGATAACTGGGGAGATCTTCTCGAGACAATCACTATGACATCGGATCGGTTGATTTCTAAGATCTTGGTTTTTCTCGAGAGTATACAGACTCAAACTAAACCTGAGGCAATGAGCAAATGGGAGAGAGACCTATCATTGACTGAACTACCCCAGAAATGGTGGAGTGCGTGGCAAGCCACCAGGAAGGCCACACACTCCGTAAACCTCCAAGAGCAGTATTTTAAACTCATGTACCGATGGTACTTGGTACCCACGCGCTTATTTAGGTTCAACCATCTGCCGGATGATCTATGTTGGAGTGGCTGGGGGACCCAGGGATCCCAGATTCATATCTGGTGGGAGTGCCCAAGATTGGTGTATTTGAAGTCTAAACTAATTAAAAAATGCCAACATATCTTTGGTACACCGCTGCAGCTCTCCCCCCAAACCTTTCTACTCCATTGGGATATTCCCTACAGAGATAAGCACAATAGAATTCTTTTTATAAACATACTATTAGCAGTAAAAATATCTCTGGCCAGATACTGGCGAAGGCCCGATACTCCATCCTGGCCAGAAATAGAACACCAGATAGGAAACCAGGCTGAGGGAGAAAGATACTTCTATAGGAAAGATAAAAAATCAAGTGAACATTATAACAAAATCTGGGCCGCATGGAAGGGATTAGAGGAACCTCTGTGATAAAGATATAGGAACTATAAAACCGAATTGGGGGTGGCATTGATGCTCGGGCCCCAGCCCCGGCGGAGGGAGGATAGAGAGATTGACTGAATGACAGGATGGATGTATGGCAATATGTGAGGATCAAGAGAGAGGTGGATAGCACAGAGAATAACCCATTATAAAGCGGAATTAGATTAGAAGAACAGGTTTTTACACTTTTTGTAACATGAGGGGAAAACCTAGACAGCCCCGGTGTGGTTATTGGAGGACGGGACTCGGGAAATCTCAAGCCCTATCCTATAACGGTAACCCAAGAACGACCCTCATTGATGTTGTAATTAAAATATAGTCCTCCTATAGGGGATTATTCCTATCCAAGGATGACTCACATTGTATGGATGATTTTTTAGCATACATGTATCTCTTTTTGTAATGCTTATCCGCAATGGAAAACAAAAGAAAATATTAATAAAGATGCATTTAAATAAAAAATAAAAAAAAAGAATTCCAAGTTGGAAAACCAAAATGCGCACCCCCTAAATGTGGCCTTTTATCCCCAAAACAAACAAACAAACCTATGCATGGGTGGTATCCCTGTACTCAGGAGATATTGCTGAACACATATTGAGGTGTTATTTGGAAATACCCCTTCACATTTTAAGGTAATGTTCACCTAAATTGCAATCTATGTGAAAAAAAATTAAAAAAGATTTTTTGCTGCAAACTTTGCCAAAGATTGGTGGTAAAATGACTACATGAAATGTGTCAAAATACCCCAAGTTAAATGCCCTGAGTGGTCTAGTTTTCAAAAATATGTACATGTTGGGGTCATTCATGGATTTAGTACAGAAATCAGTGTTACAATGTCACTATCGCTAATTTTGAAAAAAAGGATTTTAAAATAGCTTTGCACTACTTATAGTTCTGGCCCTGTAACATGAATAAAAAAGCACAACAACATAAAACATGGGCTATTTCTGAACTCAGGACATATATTATAAACTATTTAGCAGTGTTTTTTTGTTGTCTCTTGTACATGAGTATACCATTTTTCAAATAAAAGTCATAAAAAAAATCTTTTTAAACTTTTTGACATATTTTATTATTTTTTTACATCAAACTAAATGCTATTATCAAAATAATGGTATCAAAAGAAAGCCCTTCTTATAATGATAAAAACGATATATAGTTTGTGTGGGTACACTAAATGAGAAATAAATTACAGCAAAACACAAACACCTCAGAAATGTTAAAACAGCCCATGTCACCAAGCGTCGGACAAGCCAAAAAAGTCATATCACTAAGGGGTTAATTGGTAACGTTTATCCTTATTCTGTCCTCACCATTTTAAACTCATGTGCAGAACATTTTATTTCTTATCAGAGAAAAATAGTTACCATCAGCAGAAAACAAAAAATGTTAGTTGTTCTGTGCAACTGGGAGAAGTGGAAAAGACAACTCAATGTAGATAGTAAAAATGTAAGCACGGAAAAGTGTAAAAATGTGGCCTTTAATAAATAACCACCACAGACCACAGGACCTGCAGTGTAAAAGGACATTTACAAATCTGACTGGTATCTAGACTTAAAGGGACAGTCTAGTACCTAAATGCACTTTGGTGCAAGTTGAAGAATACTGCTTGTATATTGCACCGGCTTTTTTTTCCAGTGTGATTTAATGCAGGCATTCTGCATAAATCATATTTTTTATATTTGACTCAAGCCCTCGCCCAGTGATTACTCTGCATGTTTACTACAGGTGCAGCAGCCCTGATTATTTAGACACTGAGGATATAAAGTTTAGTTTAATTTAGTCACTTCCTGAGCTGCTTGAAAATAATGCAGTGTGTGGACTCTTAGTGACCTTGCTCTGTACACATATCTTACAGTGCAACACATTGTCTGATGACATCACTAGAGACACAGGATATTCCATTGTGAATGAAATTATTCTCATTGGCTCCCGCAGCAAAAAAAAAAGCAAATTGAGCTAATGTGGGAAGTCCTGGTATCCTCCAAACTGCTGTAATTTCACAAATTCATCTAAGTTTTTTATATCAAACTTTGAAAACATATTAATACTCATTTACATTTGGAAGATGCATTTTTGGGCACCAAACAGTCCCTTTAGATAGTTAATAACAGGTGGTGTATTCGTAAAGGTGACACTTTCAGTGTGGAAGGCGAGTTAAATACACATCTAATAATACATTCTATTTAACGTTTGGACATAAACTAGCTGATTATCTAACTGGTCTATTTAATGAAATTAGAGTAGAGGGTAGAATACCAGAGAAGCTACAGCAGGCCACAATATCACCAATACTTAAACATGGTAAGGATGACTCTAATACTGCAAATTAGAGACCAATATCCCTAATAAATAACGATTTGAAAATCAACTCCTCTGTATTGGCTAATCGAATTAAAAAAGTGATCCCATCTCTGATAAACAGAGACAAGGTGGATTTTATCCAGGGACGCCAATCAAATAATAATACACGAAGACTTATAAGTATTTTAGAATATGCAAGTCGGCTGGAACCCCCCCGCTGGCCCTGCCACTTGATGCCGAAAAGGCCTTTTATAGGGTCAGCTGGGGTTTCATGCCTAGGGTACTGGACAGATTTGGCTTCACGGGTCCAATTGGAACGCCTGGGTATTAAGTCAGGTTGGTTCTAGGTGGGTAATGGAACCCCTCAGGGCTGTCCATTGGCCCCACTGTTATACATTTTAACACTTGAGCCAATTGCAGCTAAAATTAGGCATTATACAAGTATTACAGGGGTGAAGATTAAAGATACTGATTATAAAGTATGCCTGTATGCAGATGATGTGATTGTTACTTTAACTAACCCAATGAGCTCCTTAAAAAAGTTAATGGAAGAGGTAGAGAGTTATTCAAGGGTATCAAATTATAAATTAAACCTCACAAAAACATGTGCAATCATGTCCAATGTGGATAATGAAATGAGAAGTAAAATAACAAATAGATATCCATTTGAGTGGACAAAGGAGTTCATGTATATTGGAGTGTTTATTACAGCAAACATTCAAGATCTAATGGACAAAAACTTTGAGACCTTGTTTAAAGGCACACAAAGCAAATTAAATATGAGTTGGAGATACAGTGAAATCTCCTGGTTAGAAAGAATAAATGTAGTCAAGTCCTATGTATTGCCAAAATGGTTATACCTTTTCAGAATGCTTCCCCTGACTATCTCTAGGGCCAAACTCCAGATGGTTCAGATGTTGTTTATGTCGTATATATGGGAGGGAAGAGGCCCAGAATAAGCATAATCCATCTAGTAAAACACTCACAGGAGGGGGGATTGGGAATTCCAGACCTGGTAAAATATTATGAGGCGTGTAGATTGTTCCATTTACATAAATGGCAGGATAGTTCAGAATTTTTGGATCCATGGTATCGAATTGAAGCAGCTTTGATTGGCCTGGACCTAAAATAGTTAAACTGAATGCTCCAGTATTTGTCCTGGAATTATTAAGATTTTGGAAATATTTCAAAAAAAGGTAAGATCATACAGAAAATTTCAAGGGCTGTACCAATCAAGATTTTGGAGCAAAACATAGAAGAATTATCATTAATAAATTGGAATAAAAAAACTAAAATTGCAGACATACTTGCTAAATACTCAATAAACCCTTCGAACAATAACAAGTCGAATAGGGACTGCCCTCAAGAGAATTATTCACATGTCTAAGATTAAAAAACTATCTTATAAATTGGGTATTAACAAGAGATGCAGGTTTAGTGGAGAAAAAGAATGATATAATATTTGACAAAACCCCAGGAACTAAGGTAATGCCTAAATTATATAATATACTGAGAGCAGCCCAAAAAGACTACAAACCAAAGTCATGGATTGAAGGAGAAAATGGATGGAAGGAGAAAGAAAAAGAGGTGAAGTAGAATATAAGCAAAAGAAAAACATATAGTACCATGGAATGTGAGACTAAATATTTCCCCCATGTAGCCCATTGTCTATTCCCAAGAAAAGTAAAAGAAAACATACTAAACATGGGCCTAATGTCCCATGGTGATGTGTGCCCCCCCCCCCCCCCCCCTTTAAGTGTATCCTTTGTAATTCGTATTTTTGTATTAACAAACTTGTCTATTGAGACATGTTATAGATTTCTAATGTGACATTTTATATAATTGTTATTATGTGAAAAAAACAAGGCAACAAAAACTCTATTTTTAATTTAAATGGAAGAATCGGTAAAGTTGCTGAAAAAAATATACCATCTCATTTATTGTTGTCCTTTCAATTGCACCGAACAAGGAAGATGGTATTTCAAGAATATCGTTCTGTTTTTTAAAATATTTCTTTATCAAGTTGATCTTCATGGTGTGGTAAACATAATGAATGCAGTTTTGCATAATATGAGAAGAATACATTACAAATAAAAAGAAAAAACCTTAAACAAACCTGACCATGCCCTTTGCTTATAAATATTTAAATACATAAAATGAAAAAATAGCCAACACATAGACTTCATTAACAAAGCCTTGTCTCTCTCCCACTACAACAAACTATTTATTTTACACAAACCTCAGAAGACAATTTGTTTTTATATATTTGTTATGGAATTAGTAAAGGATGCTTCCAAAGTAAACAAAACATGGGGGGGAAACAGATCAATGGAAAGAAGCCGATGAAATGGAATTTATTTGCACTATCAAAGTAATTCCGAAACCAAAAGATTTCTTTACAATGGTGTTATGAAGCCTGATTTGGTGAAACAAACTACATTTAAAAATGGAGATTTGAAAACATTTTAGTCATTTAAAACAAGACGTAAGTATAAATGAATACATGAACAGTTGTAGCATGAATACGCATATTTGTTCTTCCTAAACAAAAACGAAACAAACAAAAAATTGTGCACATTCCTAAGCATCGTAGGTGTTGCAACATCACATTGGCTCAGCAGAAGGGAGTGCTGCCTAAATAGGCAGCACTTCCTTTCTACCGGCTAGAGCAACGGAAGTGATTTTTCTTTACTTCTGTTGGTCTAGGGGGTGGTGCTCTATGCCGGCACAGTAGATCAGTGTGATCTGTGTGCTGGCAAGTATCATAAGTGGTTAATAATATTACCTTTGACAAGTGTTGACCTTCTGCCCTCTCCTCATTATAGTTATAGCGAGGGGTTAATTTCTGTTTGGTATTACGCGTAACATAAACATTTTTTTAAGCTGTCTGAGAGCATGTATATCGATCAGTGGCAAAGGTGGTTTGGCGGTTCCTCAGATCATCATCACTGACCTGGTCAGATCAATATTGGTAAATATTGATCTGACCCATCTGGATTTGCCTCCCTTTCCTTACTTGAGTTTTAGTGAGGGAGAGAGACAGATCTGTATAATGTAAGTTTTTAATTGTAATAAATTAAATAAAATGTTGCAAAATTGTGAGACTTTTATATACATACCCTTTGTATAGTGTACCCTGTGCATTAACCCCTTCACAGGCACTAATCACTGCACAGCAGCATTTTTTTTCTTGTCTGTGCATTTTTAGGGGTTAATTTTTTTGTACAGTACTACAAAGGCTCTTATAAGAGCTATTAAACCCTTCGTTGATCTACATGTCAAAATTCCAAGTTGGAAAATCATAAAGCTCACCTCTCAAATGTGGCCTTTAAACCCACAAACAAGCTGACAAATCTATGCATGGGTGGTATCCCTGTCCTCGGGAGATGTTGCTGAACACATATTGGGACCGTGATGAGTATACCGAGTGCTTAATAGTACATTGGCGTTCTGGGACACTGGTCAATTAGTCAGTTTCAGGATGCGTATACCGAGTGTTTAAAAAGCACATTGGTGTTCCAGGACACGTGCAGATTAGTCAATCTAGCCTAAGATTGAACTACAGAGTGCTTGAGAGCACACTTATGTGTAGACAACACAAGAGAGGTTTCCTCTCTGTAAGCCCACATTGTCATCCTGGTATAAATTTTGTAATTGCATAAGATTGTGTTTGCATTGCTTTGCTTCATATAACTGCATAAGATTGCGCTCATACTGTGCCGCTGTATTGTGCTAGCTGTGCTTCACATATCAATAATATGGGTACAAAAATAAGTCAATTTTCAGACCCCAAATCAGTCAAAGGTAAATTGAAAAATGCCCCGTTGTATGATGAGTCCAAGTGGACGCCTGTATATTATGTTCAACCTCACAGGTTATTTTGGTAGGGTGGTTGATGATTTGGCAGGATGGACAGAGAAAGGGTACCAGTATCCGTTTCCCTGGGAGGGATCATTCAGTGTTCATTACAGAAATTTATGTGATGAATATCTGACTGACCCATCCCTTGGTGATCTTGGCTGGGAACAACCATGCCTGACAAAGTTTTTTACATTTTGGAAATTGGCGTGTGATAATGTTAAGGTGGTGAAGGCAGGTAAACCCAAGGGCATAAAAGCAAATAAGGGAAAACCTAAATACCCTAAGCACACTAGTGGTAAAGTCACCCCAACAAAGGGAGTGACAAATGTTTACCCCTTGCTGCCCACAGTCACACCCCCACCAGATTATAACTCTACATGTGATTTGACATAAGCAGAATTAGCTGCCATTGTCACAGCAGCACAAAAATTAAATATCGACTCCAGTCCAAAACCAGCCCTTGCCCAAAAAGCCCGTACCCAGAACCCTGTAATATTAGCTTCTGGGTTTGATGTGCAGACATGCAGTAAAAGAGCAAATGCCCCATCAGCTACAGCTTCTGGCGAGTATATAAGGCTAAAAGAGGAAGTTATATAAAATAGGGAAGCTGATATACATGCACCATTTTTCACAGTAGGTGATACAGTAGTGATTAAATCTGTAAATCCACAAGAGATTAAAGCATGGATCAGTGAATGTCCAGACCCATATACCAACCCAAAAGGTGCTGTAAAATATTTGCGTACAATGACTAGTGGTATTATGTACACAGGTGCAGATATGAGATTTTGTCTAGATATCTTGACACATCACAAGGATAGTGATTGGGCAAAACAAGTACCCAAGTTAAATACAAATTGGGACACTGTCTTATAGCGGACCTATGTGTGAATCAGATATGCCTTCAATGGGAGTAGGGGGGATACTTACTAGAAGTTTGTCTACCAAATAACCAAGTGTTTAAACATTCATTTCCTTTTATTCCTACATGTCCTGTAATTTGGTAAGGCAGGGATCTGTTAGCCTGTTCGCATTTACATACAAGGAGAGCCAGTGACTTAGCAGCCACAGGACATAAGGTGTGTTTGTCAAAGATGCAGATAGTCCAACTTGAAGTCAAGTACCTAGGCTTTTTGCTGTCACAAGGGACAAGACGTCTATCATCTGAACGTATCAAGACCATTACTATGTTCCAAAAACCAACAACTAAGACATCATAAATGTCATTTCTGGATATGGTGACTTACTGTAGACAAGGGATACCTAACTGTTCTTACTTGGATAACATCCTTCGTTAATCTGTGTTGCAGGATTACCCAAAAGACATTGGATGGTGTCCAGAGAAAGAGGAAGCATTTAAGCAGCTCAAGTTGGCTTTATGCACAGCCCCAACCTTGGGACTCCAGGACTATTTGCCTTTTAATCTCTTTTGTGCAGAGACAGGGACCACAGTGGCAGGGGTGCTAGCACAGGAACACGGGTGCCAGTGGCATATTTGTAAAACAAGTTTACACATATTGTGCAGGGCCTACCGGCATGCCTGAGGCAAGTAGCTGCTTGAGCAATGATGGTGCTCTCACACCCACTTGTATTACACACATGTCACCAAGTGATCAAGGTACGACCAATTTAACTACTCAACACATGACTGCGCAGCGCAGGTCAGGATATGAGATTGTGCTTACTGCTGCACAGAATCTCAGTATCAAATATTATCGATCACACAGTGGCCCGACAGCGATACTTGCTGCTATGCTGAAATATATACCGGAGGATTCTGAGGAATTTGACCCCAAATGCCTATAAGCCATACAGGTACAGACATCTGTGATGCTTGATTTGCAAAGTACACCCTTACAGGATGTTGAGCTAAATGTGTATGTGGATGGCTCATGTTCAAAACTGGCAGATGGAATTTATCTGACTGGTTTATGTTGTCACTCAGGACTGTGGTTGCAGCAGGCAGAGCTTGTTGCGTTGACCCAAGCATGTAATATCTATGCAAATTAGTGAGTCAATATCTATACTGATTTGCGCTATGCATTCGGGGTACATGATTTCGGAATGATATCATGAAACAGAGGTTTCATAGCAGCTGATGGTAAAGGTATCTCACATGCACAACTGGTGAATGAACTACTTGATGCTCTATTGTTGCCCGAGCAGATTGCTGACATTAAATGTAAGGGACATGACAGCATAAACACAAAGGAAGTGAAAGGCAATGTCTTTGCTGACAGCACAGCTAAAGAAGCTGCAAAAAGCCAGATAATGTGGCCAGACTATCAAACCACTGTTGACACCCAATTGCATCTCATGTCACAAATTGCAACTGCTAACTATGATTTCCATACATTGCAGGAAGTAGCAGACAGTGCTGATATTGCTTTTTGGGAGAACGATGGCCTGACAGTTTCCAATTTGGGTTATGATCAAAGAGTGGAAGAGTAGGTCTATCTAATTCAGTAAGCCCATTGATCATATCAACCTTTCATGGTTTTGGTCACAAAGGGAAGAAAGCTACTGAGGATCTAGTTAAGGAGAGATTTGCCATAAGGGATTTACCCGAGACAATAGACATACAGTTATCCAGATGCTTAAGTTGTCTCAAGAATAACACATAAGGCATGGGAAAAGTAGGTAAGGCAGATCATTTACCACCCCCAACAGGCCCTATGCAGCAACTGCAAATCGATTTCACACATATGCCAAAGGTTAAAGGAGGCTTCAAGTATCTCCTAGTTATTGTGGATTAGTTCAGCAAATGGGTAGAAGCGTTTCCATGCGTTACAATAAAAGCTTGGAATGTGATCAAAATTATGTGCAAGAGTGATTACCCCGTTGGGTGCTACCGCTACAGCTCAATAGTGATAATGGAACACATTTCACATCTCAGGTTACACAACGACTTATGTGAAGCCTTAATGTAAAATGGAAATTCCATATGCCATATCATCTGAATGCAGCAGGCCAAATGGAAAGGACAAACAGAACCATTAAGGATAAGTTGCGTATGGGCACAAATGGTATTTTCCACAACTGGCCAGACTATTTACCATCCGTATTGGCTGAAATCTGAATGACTCCTAATAAGACAACCAAATTCTCCCCTACTGAAATATTAATGGGAAGGCCTACTCCATGGGCTAATGGTATGTATTGCCCTGTGAGTAGTGAGAACATAGAATGTGTTCAGGAATAATATGTTGACCAGTTGTTGAAAACTTTGAACAGTACCTATGGTGATGTATGTTTATCTTTACCTTTACCTTCAGAGAAACCAACACATACTTTTAAACCAGGACAGAGGGTCCTAATCAAGAAGCTCCAAAAAGACAAGGACATGGCTTTCAATGATCCAACAATGATTCTCGCAATCACAAGGACAGCAGTTCTTACAGAAGATACATGCATTGAGAGTAAAGCCAATGCAGAGTCGCAACCAGGAGAAACAAAGACAATAAATTAAAAATGAAAATGATTATCCTACGTTTTTTTTATGGGACTATTAGCTTTACTGGCAATTGCAGTATTAACTTTGCTGGCAGATGCAGTCATGCAAGCTATAATGATAGTGGATTTTTCAATATATGGCCGGAAACAATCTTTGTTTTTGCAGTACCCCATAGGTCCCACCACACATGATGAAATATATACCATAACCCAGTGCAAATCTAACATGACCAGATCCAAACGAGAGTTGAAAACTTCTGCATGGGAGAAGGAAAACACATTTATCAAAACAGTACGAGCGACACATAAGGCAACAGGTTACTGTAAACCCTGTTGGATTTGCACACAGGGTACTGTGAGCATTCAATCGGGATTTCCGAAGTACAAGAGAGACCAATCTGTATTAAACTCAGAGGAAACACCAGTAACTCAAAGTTCAATGATAAGACACAGAAGTGTAGTGATGATTTTATTACTCAGCAATATAGTGTAACGGGATATTTGACAATAATGGCACCGGGAGCAGACTGATAATACAGATAATAAGACGTATTCTATATGTTCTCTCAGAAGTAATAGTTCCGTGCACAACCCCAAGAGTGGTTATCAATGGATTAAGCAGAAAATAGATATGTTGCTAGATCTAGTACAAGTCAGTAGACAATTGGCATCAACAAGATATTGTTGGTGTGGAGGAGAAGAGGAGCAGACAAGGAGGTGGCGCCCTGGATGGATTTATTGTCGGTTTCTGACTGGAGCCTTGCATGGGCAGGACGAGACTGCCTATCAGTTATTCGCCCTAAAGTTACCCCTTTAAGTTTATTTAGGTTATGCAATACTTTGGCAGTGAAAGTGTTACCCGCCCAACATAGGGGGGTATGTTATTTGGATATTATTTTGCCCCAGTTTACATTCCATCTCCAGCTACCAGAGGAACGTATCAGAAATCGTAGATCAAGCTATCTTGATACATCCAAAAATCGTCCTTGGTCTCTCTTTGGCTCGGGCGCAGGTGTCGCAGGAAGAAACAAATTTTGAGACCTCTTCTTGTAACTTAGGCCACCAGAATGTTCTTTGAATGAGGTCTTTGGTTTGTCGAACTCCACCATGACCAGCCGCTGGAGAGTTATGGTAGTATTGTAGTACTTATAACCGAGCCTCGGGAGGAACGAAAACTTTGTCGTGATAATAATATAGTCCTTGTCGAGGAGTCAATTGATCAAGAATGGGTAGATTGAGATTGGAAGTATGAGTACGGATGATGTCCCAGATAGATTGGGTGGCGACTATGAAGTGGTCTGGTTGAAGGATGGTGCTTGGCTTGGCACCCAACCCCTCTTCCTTCTCGGTCATCCGAGATAGTGCATCCGCCTTCCGATTACGGGATCCAGGGCGATAGGTGATGTGAAGTTGGAAGCGGGTAAAAAAGAGTACCCATCTAGCCTGTCTGGGTTGCAATCTCTTGGCAGTGCGTAAGTATTCAAGATTTTTGTGGTCAGTGAAGACTGTGATCGGGAACAATGCACCTTCTAATAGGTGTCGCCATTCCTCCAGTGCAAGTTTGATTGCCAATAGCTCAGTCTCACCCACATTATAGTTACGTTCTGCAGGTGACAGTGTTCGAGAGAAGAAGGCCACTGGATGTAGCTGTTCGTCCTCCTTGTGTCTTTGGGACAGGATTGCTCCAACCGCTGTATCTGAAGCGTCTACCTCCAACGTATAAGCCCTTGTAGGATCTGGAAGAATTAATATTGGAGCTGTGGTAAAATGTTTCTTCAAGGAGTCAAAGGCCTCTTGCGCCGCAGTAGTCCAACAAAAGGAACTGTATTTTGAGATTACCGCTGTAATAGGTTGGATGACCTTCGAAAAATTTCTAATGAATTTTCTATAGAAATTTGCGAAGCCTATGAATCGTTGTATACTCTTTTTATTCATGGGAGTGGGCCATTCTTGAATGGCGCTGATCTTTTTCGGATCCATCTGAATGGTGTTAGGAGATAGGATAAAGTCCAGAAATTCGACCGATCTTGTCTCAAATATACATTTCTCTAGTTTGGCGTATAATTGATGTTGTCTCAGCCATGACAATACAGTACGTACATGGTCTCTGTGTACTGACAAGGATGGGGAGTAGATGAGTATATCATCGAGGTAGACGACAACAAATTGATATAGAATATCTCTAAAAATGTCATTAACGAAGTGTTGGAAAGTGGCCGGGGCATTGCAAAGTCCGAATGGCATGACCTTATATTCAAAATGTCCGTAACGGGACCTGAAAGCCGTTTTCCATTCGTCGCCCTTTCTAATCCTCACGAAATTGTACGCTCCTCGAAGGTCTATTTTCGTGAAGATTTGTGCCGTTTGTAAGTGGTCCAATAATTCAGAGATAAGTGGCAGAGGGTAACGATTCTTTGTAGTAATGTTATTTAATTCTCGATAATCGATACATGGTCTTAGTCCGCCGTCTTTCTTTTTGACAAAAAATATACCTGCTCCCGCAGGTGAAGTGGATGGTCTGATGAATCCTTTAGCTAGATTCTCCTCTATGTAGTCTTTAAGGGTAGTTAGCTCAGGTTCGGCGAGTGGGTAGATTCTCCCAAAGGGAATAGGTGCCCCGGGGAGGAGATCAATCGGGCAATCGTAATTTCTGTGAGGGGGTAGCGAGTCCGCCTTTTTCTTTTCGAATACATCTTGGTATTCAGCATAGATTGGGGGTAGGTTAGAAAACACTGCTGGTTCAGAGGTGAGACACAAAGTGGTTTTATTCAAACAGTTATCAATGCACTGCATAGAAGTAAACACAAAAGTACCTATCTCCCAATTAATAATAGGGTTATGCAACCGGAGCCAAGGGAGCCCCAATATGATGGAGAAGATAGGTGCTGGCACTATGTCAAACTGAATGGTCTCTTGGTGTCCTTCGCCGATCATCATCATGAGAGGGATGGTTTCATGAGTCACCGGACCGGTCTTAAGTGGACTGCCATCAACAAGTTGGATATGCATCGGTGTTTTCTTACAGCGGATAGGAATTGCTATGTTCTTGGCTAGATCCATGTCCAGAAAGCATCCGCTGGCCCCAGAATCCACCATTGCCATCAGGGAAATAGCCTTGTTAGTCCACTGTAAGGAGATAGGAACGGACAGGTGAGGGGTTTTATCTGGGAAGGACACCGCCTCCTGTTCAAAAATATAAGAAGTGGGCTTACCATCAGTAAGTCGTCGTCGGGCACGGCACTCCTTATACATGTGTCCCGGTTTGCCACAGTACAAGCAGAGGTTTAGGTTTCTCCGTCTGGTCTTTTCTTCTGTGGTGAGAGGGCCACAAACCAATCCAATCTGCATAGGTTCTTCCGTGTTCTGAGAAACAGGAACAGTAGGGGTTCTGGTCTCGTAGTGATGTGGACCGTAAGTAGACCCTGTGGGAATAGGATTGGAGGATCGTTCGGCTTTTCTCTCGCGTAGTCTTCGGTCTATCTGAGTGACTAGACGAGTGAGATCATCCAAGGAAGGTGGTATACCGACTCGTGCTAATTCATCTTTTAGACCGTCAGATAGCCCCAGACGGAATTGATCGAGTAGTGCCGATTCATTCCATGTTGTCTCCAATGCGACTCTGCGAAATTCAGTAATATACTCCTCCACCGGTCTACGTCCCTGTTTCAGAGCGCGGATGGTATTAGTGGCTGAGGATACTCGAAAAGGGTCTTCATATAAGGTGTCTAGGGCTTGACGGAAGGACCCCCAATTATCAAGTACCGGACTATTAATGTGGAGTAGGTGATGTGCCCACAGTTGGGGTTCTTCAGTAAGAAGAGAAATTACCGTATGTATCTTCACATAGTCGGAGGCGTAGGTACGAGGGCGGAGGTTAAAGAGGATTTGACATGACGTGATAAAAGTACGGTATTTCTTTCTGTCCCCTGCATATTTCTCGGGGAGTACAGTTTGTGGTTCGAGGGAGGTAGCTCCTTCAAGTAGAAATGGGGCTGGAGGAGGTGCGGGAGCTGCCGCTATAGGTCCTGGGACGTGACCAGGTGGAGTCTGGAGATGCTGTACTTGTTGTTGCAGGTGTGCTTGTCCTGCTTGAAGATCTTGTACGGACTGATTGAGGGTAGTTAATTGCTGAGTAAGGGCTACAATTGCCTCGGTAAGCCCTGCGGTCTCCATGTATGGGCTTGGTGATTATGTGATGAATAGGTACTGGATGGAGGTCAATATGCAGATGACACTAACCTGTCTAGGACTGTGAGGAAACCACGCTATGGAAGGCAAGTAAGAAACCACAATAGGAATCCAGACAGCAAATATAGTCCAGGCTTGTGTGGGTTACAGACAGGAGCACAGCAATATAGTAATCCAGAACTTGAAGGGTAAGCTGGTAGCAGGATGCCACAACAGGAATACAGCAATATTGTAATCCAGACTTCGGAGGGTCAAGGATATGATAGCCAAGGTCGAGGGAGCCAGAGAGACTGCAAAACGATAAGGTAATCCGGGATCAATAGGTATCAGAATAACAGCAAAAACGAAGAGACGGTCCAGGGTCAGGGGCACAGGCAGGCAGAAGAGTAGTCGAGGAATCCAAGGTCAGCAACAGAATAAGTATATGAGATAAACGCCAGGGAACCGGGATAAACACGAGAATCACCAAGCAAGGAGTGTTTGGTGATTCTGCCTTTTAAATTCTCCCGCGTCTCGCGGGTACGCGACGGGCGTGACGTCATCGGACGCGCGCCTAGTGTGGAGACGGGGATTACTGGAGTCAGGGAACGCGCTTGCAAGCGCATGCGATGGTTGGACAGATAGGCAGGCATACACAGGAGAACTACTGCGGAGTAGTTCCTGACAAGGAGAAGGTGTGTCCATGTTGGTGGGAAAACAATGCTGTGTCTACAACAAAGATGAGTCAAGTGCAATACACCATGATATTGAGGAAATCCAAGAGAGAAGGTTGAGGGTTTTGATTGGACTTTTGAGAGGGATAGGGGACTGGTTGGGAGTGAAGGTGAAGTGCAGGTGAAGTGGATGGTCTGATGAATCCTTTAGCTAGATTCTCCTCTATGTAGTCTTTAAGGGTAGTTAGCTCAGGTTCGGCGAGTGGGTAGATTCTCCCAAAGGGAATAGGTGCCCCGGGGAGGAGATCAATCGGGCAATCGTAATTTCTGTGAGGGGGTAGCGAGTCCGCCTTTTTCTTTTCGAATACATCTTGGTATTCAGCATAGATTGGGGGTAGGTTAGAAAACACTGCTGGTTCAGAGGTGAGACACAAAGTGGTTTTATTCAAACAGTTATCAATGCACTGCATAGAAGTAAACACAAAAGTACCTATCTCCCAATTAATAATAGGGTTATGCAACCGGAGCCAAGGGAGCCCCAATATGATGGAGAAGATAGGTGCTGGCACTATGTCAAACTGAATGGTCTCTTGGTGTCCTTCGCCGATCATCATCATGAGAGGGATGGTTTCATGAGTCACCGGACCGGTCTTAAGTGGACTGCCATCAACAAGTTGGATATGCATCGGTGTTTTCTTACAGCGGATAGGAATTGCTATGTTCTTGGCTAGATCCATGTCCAGAAAGCATCCGCTGGCCCCAGAATCCACCATTGCCATCAGGGAAATAGCCTTGTTAGTCCACTGTAAGGAGATAGGAACGGACAGGTGAGGGGTTTTATCTGGGAAGGACACCGCCTCCTGTTCAAAAATATAAGAAGTGGGCTTACCATCAGTAAGTCATCGTCGGGCACGGCACTCCTTATACATGTGTCCCGGTTTGCCACAGTACAAGCAGAGGTTTAGGTTTCTCCGTCTGGTCTTTTCTTCTGTGGTGAGAGGGCCACAAACCAATCCAATCTGCATAGGTTCTTCCGTGTTCTGAGAAACAGGAACAGTAGGGGTTCTGGTCTCGTAGTGATGTGGACCGTAAGTAGACCCTGTGGGAATAGGATTGGAGGATCGTTCGGCTTTTCTCTCGCGTAGTCTTCGGTCTATCTGAGTGACTAGACGAGTGAGATCATCCAAGGAAGGTGGTATACCGACTCGTGCTAATTCATCTTTTAGACCGTCAGATAGCCCCAGACGGAATTGATCGAGTAGTGCCGATTCATTCCATGTTGTCTCCAATGCGACTCTGCGAAATTCAGTAATATACTCCTCCACCGGTCTACGTCCCTGTTTCAGAGCGCGGATGGTATTAGTGGCTGAGGATACTCGAAAAGGGTCTTCATATAAGGTGTCTAGGGCTTGACGGAAGGACCCCCAATTATCAAGTACCGGACTATTAATGTGGAGTAGGTGATGTGCCCACAGTTGGGGTTCTTCAGTAAGAAGAGAAATTACCGTATGTATCTTCACATAGTCGGAGGCGTAGGTACGAGGGCGGAGGTTAAAGAGGATTTGACATGACGTGATAAAAGTACGGTATTTCTTTCTGTCCCCTGCATATTTCTCGGGGAGTACAGTTTGTGGTTCGAGGGAGGTAGCTCCTTCAAGTAGAAATGGGGCTGGAGGAGGTGCGGGAGCTGCCGCTATAGGTCCTGGGACGTGACCAGGTGGAGTCTGGAGATGCTGTACTTGTTGTTGCAGGTGTGCTTGTCCTGCTTGAAGATCTTGTACGGACTGATTGAGGGTAGTTAATTGCTGAGTAAGGGCTACAATTGCCTCGGTAAGCCCTGCGGTCTCCATGTATGGGCTTGGTGATTATGTGATGAATAGGTACTGGATGGAGGTCAATATGCAGATGACACTAACCTGTCTAGGACTGTGAGGAAACCACGCTATGGAAGGCAAGTAAGAAACCACAATAGGAATCCAGACAGCAAATATAGTCCAGGCTTGTGTGGGTTACAGACAGGAGCACAGCAATATAGTAATCCAGAACTTGAAGGGTAAGCTGGTAGCAGGATGCCACAACAGGAATACAGCAATATTGTAATCCAGACTTCGGAGGGTCAAGGATATGATAGCCAAGGTCGAGGGAGCCAGAGAGACTGCAAAACGATAAGGTAATCCGGGATCAATAGGTATCAGAATAACAGCAAAAACGAAGAGACGGTCCAGGGTCAGGGGCACAGGCAGGCAGAAGAGTAGTCGAGGAATCCAAGGTCAGCAACAGAATAAGTATATGAGATAAACGCCAGGGAACCGGGATAAACACGAGAATCACCAAGCAAGGAGTGTTTGGTGATTCTGCCTTTTAAATTCTCCCGCGTCTCGCGGGTACGCGACGGGCGTGACGTCATCGGACGCGCGCCTAGTGTGGAGACGGGGATTACTGGAGTCAGGGAACGCGCTTGCAAGCGCATGCGATGGTTGGACAGATAGGCAGGCATACACAGGAGAACTACTGCGGAGTAGTTCCTGACAAGGAGAAGGTGTGTCCATGTTGGTGGGAAAACAATGCTGTGTCTACAACAAAGATGAGTCAAGTGCAATACACCATGATATTGAGGAAATCCAAGAGAGAAGGTTGAGGGTTTCGATTGGACTTTTGAGAGGGATAGGGGACTGGTTGGGAGTCCTATGATGCAAAATAGTAATGTTTCATCATGCTTCATGGTTATTTACATATGCATAATGTGCATTAAGTGTGTCATCATAAAAGAAGGTAAGAGTTGCCCCTTCCAAAAAGAGTGGAATGTTGGGATATGATTCTGACTCTTGTTCTTCTTCTGCTATTTTAATTGTTTTTATTGTCTTGGTATAAGTTTCTGTAAGTTGCAGAGCATTTCCTGATAATGGTGAAGCTCTCTGCTGAGAGCATTATGTTTCCATATAAGGTTAACACATAAGAGCTTTTAAGTTCCGCTTTTTAAGCAAGTGTCATATTTGAGAAATCATATGAATTCCCCTAAATGATGCACAAAACCTATGTATGTAAACGCCTTGATACACCTATGTGTACACCCAGTTACATCCTATGTTTTGTGTTATCCAATCCTATTCAGTATCATATGCAAAAAGGCAATGCCTCTTCTTTCCTGTAGTGACTCTTTTTCCTGTGTTTAAATACTGCTGCATAATAAAGATTCAGCAGAGCTCTATGATTAAGAAAACACATGTCTGTTTATTTGTTTCGTGGTCACCACAGCTCTCCAGACGTCTGTGTATGAGTTCTACCTTTAAGACAGAAGTGCCTCTTCCTGGTGTCAGAGCAGGAAAACAGTAGACGGGGAGGGTCATTGAGCCCAGACTGTTCGAGGACAAACCCTGGGTACTTGCAGAGGGTCACTGAGCCAAGACGGTTTGGGACAAACCCAAAGTTGGTTGCAGTGATTTGAGACGTAGGTAGAGAGGACCTCGACCTGAGATCACGTCCTTCCTTTCACAAAACATAACAGAGTTCTACAGCATGTCTACAGCTTATTTTTCCAATGTAGGGTGACAACCGGGGGTAGGATGGGCCTAGTTTCTACTCGATTATATTTCCTCTCCATCACGGGCCCTCCCCTTAAAGCTTCTCTATCCACTTTTGCTATTCAATCCAAATTCTCTTATATCTTGTGTATTGTCTTAAGACACCTGCCTCCATTTTCCATTGATAGGAAATTTGTGAGCCTATTTTATCCCATGTGAGTTGCTCTGATGTCTTCCAGGCCCTTGCTATTGAGAGGTGTGTGGCTAAGATTATATGTGCGACAATCTGTGTTATTTCCCACAAAATTTTAGGCCATTTCAGTAATAGGAGATATTCAGTGGGTGTATAATTTAAGGTTATACCAGTTAATTTATTTTATTTTCAACACTTTTCCATAATGTCTGAATCCCATCGCACTGCCACCAAATATGTATATATGAGCTTTCCTCATTCCCACATCTCCAGCATATTGGGGACGCCTGATTGTACATCCTCATCAGTTTTGCCGGCACCAGATACCACTGGTTGATCATTTTATAGAAGGTCTCCACCAATGGGAGGCAGTGGATGGACCGTTTCACCTTCAGAAGTGCCGCACACCATTCCTGCATCTCAGCTGATGTATTTAGATCTCTATTCCATGTGTGATAGCAGGAATATTGTCTTTTATACTGGAGCCCAGTACATCCCTAAGGTGAACTCTTTTTGTTGCCTGTGCAATTAGATTATTTATCTTATTTATTATAATACTTTTTGTAAAGGTTCTATGCTTCAATATGAATGTTTTAACTCTAATATAGGTAAATATATATTTTGATGGTATTTTAAATTGCTCCTGCAGTTGTTGGAAGGTTTTCACTTTATCTATGTTCATTAGATCACCTACTTTTGTTATTCCATTCCTCATCCAATTGTATAGGTTTATATTCTCCATGATATCAGTTATAATATGGAACTTCAGGTTATCTATAATGCCCTCTTTTATTCCAAACCTCTTTTTAATTTTAACCCAAAATTCCAGTAGATTCTGTGTGATCATGCTCACATTTTTATTCTCTCTTAAAATCAAACCAGAACAAAGCATTTAAGGACTTTCTGTCACTCTGTTCTAATTCTAGTCTATACCACCCTTCCTCGATATTTTCATCTCTCATAGAATGAATTATAAGGACCATCATATTTAATTCAAAATACTCTTTAAACTTGGGGAGTGCTAGACCACCTTTGTCTGTTTTTCTTGATAACACTGAGAGGCTTATTCTTGTTATTTTTATCTCTCCAGATGAACCTAAGTGCAAATTGAACCATATCCAGAGATTGTGAAGGCATTTTCAACAGAATTAGTCTAAAAATATAGAACCATTTGGGTAGTATACATGCTCTAATTAGATTGATCCTACCCCACCAGGAGATTTCCATATGTTTATAATTCTTCAGAGAACCATTACGTTGCTTCAGCATTGGCATAAAGTTGTATTCAATAATTTTCTTTGGGTTGGCTGTAATTTTGATTCCCAAGTATTCTTTTTTTTTTTTAAATACTTTATTTTGTAAATTTTTTCCATAGATACATACAAAAAACAAAAATACATAAATAACACACAGATAAATTACTTATAACGAAGTGCATCTGCCTAGGATTTAAATACATTAAAAACTCTCCTTTGTCGATGTACTTAGACAATACAACATATACAAGTGGAAGACGAGACCTTTGCTTAAATTATCAGATTCCAATAAACCCGGGGGGGGGGGGATGGATATCATAGAATCCGATCAAATAAGACACAGATCATACACTCTAAAACACGAAGAGGATCGTCTGAGAATATATCCCACAATAACCCACCTAGGAGGGTTTAACCTTCTCTTTACTCGGGTTGTTAAATAATAAATAATACATTGCCACCAACAGAGTATCTTTATAACCTCTTCTCCCATTTACCCCATATTTTGTTATATTTATCTAGCTCCATTCTATGACTAAAGTAGCCCCTTTCCATTATCTGTTGTGTTTCTATCTGATTTCTTACTTGCGCCCAATAAAATGTTCTACTTTTGTTCCATTTCCTTGCAATCACCAGTTTAATTGCAAGTAATATATGTGTCACAAGGGGCATATTAGCCCTATCAATTTCTTCCAATCCCTGATGAAACAAAGCCTTATGGGGGGAACCTGGGGATATCATCCTGCTTATATTTGAGATAACACCAAATACCTCTCTCCAACAATCACGCAATTCCTCACATTCCCAAAAGATGTGTAGGAGTGTGCCCCTGCATTTCTTACATCTCCAACACCTTTCATCATAAAAAGGACTCATGTTTTTTAGCCTTGAAGGAGTCAAATACCATCTATTATTCAACTTAAAGAATACTTCCATTCCCAAGTATTCTATAGCTTGATGTTCCCACTTGAATCCAAATCTATGCCTTACTTCTTGATAATCCTGATCTATGATCCCTACTGGCATTGCTACCATTTTAGACATGTTAAGTTTATAGTTTGAAACTCTGTAAAATTCTTGTAGTTTCCTTAACAACAGCCCCACAGATTTACACGGGTCCGTAATTGTAAGGAGTACATCGTCCACATACATATTTAATTTATATTCTTCTGCCCCCAAGGTAAATACTCTGGGATGCGGATCTGCCCTTATTGTTTCTTGCAAGGGCCTGATCTCTAAAGTGTATAGCAATGGGGATACACTTATATACAGTTTAATGTCTCCATTCAGTAACCATATAGATCGATAGTTTGCTATTTTGTTTGTGTCTTTGTTTAGCTTTAATATTGGAACAACATTGGCTTTTAGAAGCTTCTCAGGTATTTTATCTTGTATCTTAAAATTATTAAATGCATGTTTTAGGGGACATGTCAGGTTGGCGCTAAGGCTTTTGTAAAATGTATTGCTGAAGACATCCAGCCCTGGTGCTTTATTTTGTTTTAGCTTCTTAATTGCTGGCTGAAACTCCGTATCCAAAATCTCCTGATTTAAATCCATAAGTTGCTGAGCATTAATTTTTTGAAGGTGCATTGATAGTATATAATTATTTATTTCTTCAATTGCTGCTGTTGGAGGGATATTATATCATTTATCATAGAATTTATTGAAAGCCAAGCCAATCTTTTAGGGTCATGCAAATATCCTTTCCGTCTTGTATTTTAGTTATGCGTTTTTTAGCCTTTTGTCCTTTAACACGGTTTGATAGTACTTTGTCTGCTTTATTATTTTTGTAGTAATATTTAGTTCTAATAAATTCTAAATTCTTGTTAGTTTCAAATAAGAGCTTTTCATTTATATTATCCTTTAATGTTTATCTTGGGTATATTTTCTACAGAGGGGGAGATTTTGTACTGAATGTATAGCTCGGCTATTTTTCACCCTTTCTCTTTGATCTTTTGGCTGCCAATTTTATTAAATGCCACTGAATTGTTGCCTTACAGGCACACCATATGTTGGAGTCACTGGTCTCCTCATTTGTATTTTCTATTTTAAAAAAAGTAATCTGTGATTTACCTACGGCATTCTAGATTTTCTTTTGAATTCAACAAATAATAATTTAGTCTCTAATTCTGTCTCGCGTATGTCTTCCTGCCCTCCTTAATATCCATAATAATATAATTATGATCTGACCATGTCAAGTATATAGATCTTATCTACAACATTTGCCAGTTCCGTGTTACCTAGGATCATTTCTATCCTCGAGTATGATCCAATATCTTCCATATCTAGAAGGTCTGCTTTTGATATTTAATTCTGGAATTCTTTTCCCACATTTGTTAGTTTTCGATCGATACTTTTTACTTTTATTGATTTTTTATCCATTGATGGATCGGCTACGCAATTGAAGTCACCAGCATACATTACCTTGCCCTGTTTTATTTTGTGTGTTCTCCTTATTATTTTCTTCAGGAATAGATGCTGTTGGTTGGAATAAATTGTTTCAGCAAGCTTTTGTGGTCTGCTCTTTTAGTTTGAAGATATAGTCTTAGTATTTATATACACACCTATATTACCAATTAGCCTGTTCAAGCAGGTATTAGCTGCAGGTATATCATCTTTCAAATTATTGCCGTTTATCCTCTATTTGCTCAAGGTACAAGTCAATATTCCTGCTATATATTGAACTATATGGCCAAATAGAAATCTAAAGCAGGTGTCCACTTCTAGTGAAGTTTCATTTTGCAGTTATATTTGCAATTATTTTCTGATTGGTGCCTCTTTGACTTCTTCTTTGATCCCCCAAAAAAGGAAAAAAGGATTTTCTCTCCTATTCCCCCTCTCCTGTCTCTTTAACCGTTCCTGCACCCTTGCAGCCCAGCCGTTTTTTTTCTTTTTTTCCCCCCTTCTTTATAGCCAGAAGGGGTAAGTACAGTTTAGGTTGGGGTAGATAGTTTTAGCAAGCTTTTATAGTCTGCTCAATTATGTTAAAGATGTATTCTTAGTATATACAACCACAGCTTTACTCCTGATAAACATGTTCAAGCAGGTATTAACTGCAAAATTACCGTCTTTCCAATTAAGGGTACAATCTTAGAGTCAGTGTTGCCTCTCTATGTTGGATTATTTGGCCAGATACCACTTTAAATCTAATGTCAACTTCCCGTGAAATTTCACTTGGCCCTTATTTTTGCAATTATACTCTGTTTGGTGCTCTCTTAATTGTCTCTTTGCCCCCCTTTTTTTTTCTTTCTTGTTGTCTTTTACTGTGTCTGTTTCCTTAGCAGGAGAGCACAAAACTGCTTCACACTTAGTGCGGGAAAAGTTATAGGCGGTAGAGATCTTGACTCTTTTGCCGAGGAATGCAGGCTTGACAGCGGTCTACAGGGCCGAGGCCACTCAGCGTTCTTGGAGCTCAGGTCTCTCAGCATCGGAGCAGGGTTGGCGTATGCACTACGTAATCGCTCCACCCCCCAACCCCCCCCCAAAAAAAATCAATAGGTTTAATCAGTGGAGATGAAAGTATCTCATAATGTTATATGCAGTGGTATAACATAATATATATAATGACAGTGGAGGGGCTTGTTAAATGAATATGTCTTGCTAACCCTTTTCATTGTCCCCTATGATTCACTTATTTACCTCTAGCCCCCTTAAGCTTTCTTTTTCCTGTATTTTTCTCCTATACTATCCCACCAGTACCACCCAGCAATGGCTAACTTGTGGGTTGCATTTTGGGAAGAACAGTAACATAGTAATTTTGGATGATAAAAGTCCATCAAGTTCAACCCTTCTACCAATGATTCCTGCTTTTAATCCAAAAGAAGGCAAATCCTTTCCCCAAAAAATAAACTTATGGGGAAAAATTCCTTTTTGGCAATCAGACTTTTCTAACATATTAATGTTTATTCTATCATTGATAACTGTGTATGTCCTGCTTTTCTAAAAATATATCAAGATCCACTTTAAAGGAGGTTATTGTTTTTGATAGCACTACCTCTCTTGGCAATGATTTCCATATTTTTGTTGTCCTCACCATAAATAATTCCTTCCTTTGGTGTCTATGAAACCATTGTTCTTCTAGTCTCTGGGGCTGACCTCTTGTTCTATGAACATTTATGGTACTGAACAGGTCACAGGAGAGTTCTGTATATTGGCACTGCACATATATAAAAAAACTTTATCATAGCCCCTCTAAGACACTACTTAGAGTATAAATGCAACTTTTTAGTCTCTCTTCATAACCAAGAACCCTCAATTCCTTTATTAATTTTGTAGCCCTCCTTTGCACTTTTTCTTGTTCCATTATATTCTTATTAAGTACTGGTGCCCAGAATTGTACCACATATTCAAGGTGAGGTCTTACCATTGACTCTTAAAGAGGTAAGATGATACTTTCCTCCAGTGAATAAATACCCTGTTTTATACATCGCAATATCGTATTGGTCCTAGCAGCTACTTTGCGCACAATTGCAAAGTCTGTTGTCTATAATTATTCCCGAATCCTACTCATTAGTAATATTTCCCAGGGAAATACAATTTAAAGTATATGTTGCATTGTTATTATTTTTCTCATAATGTTTAAATAAGAAACATCAAGGTTACTCTGTATTACCTTACCTAAAGTTGTGTCATCAGCAAACAGAGACATGGCTCTCAACACAACTTGGGAGATCCTTAATAATTAAATTAAAAAGAACAGGGCCTAAAAAAGACCCCTGAGGTACTCCATTTAATAAATTGGTCCAGTTCAAGGATTTTCCATTTACAACAACTCTTTGCATTTACATTTTTAGCCAATTTTACATCCATACATCCATTTGCCCCAAGCCTATATCTCTCAGAGTAACCTTTTGTGTGGTACTGTATCAAATGCTTGATCAAAGTCTGATCACATCAACTGCCACACCTAGAACTAGATTTATTACTGACTTTTTAATAGAATGCTATTAAGTTGGTCTGACAAGACCTGTCTTTCACAAAACCATATTGACTTCTATTAATTATATTCTGAGTCAAGATATATTATTGAATGTATATATTTAGTAACTCTTAAAATACTTTATGCACTACTGATGTCATGTTCACTATCTTGAGATTTTTATTACATTTTAAATACTTTCTTAAAACAACTAACTACAGTTTAACCCTTTAAGGACCAGGGATTTTCCTGGGCCAAGAACCAGAGCGTTTTTCAATTTTTAATACGCGGTTTTTGAAACATAAATTTCATCTCTCTCATTTAACGTACCCATACAAGTTATATGTTGTTTTTTAGAGGACAGTTAGAGCTTTCTTTTGATACCCTATACATAAAAATGATTTACATTTTAGTATTAAAAAATACATATAAAAGAGGAAATTTTTGAGGAAAAAAAAGTTTTTCCCCATTATTTTCCCAATAATAAGCTATATAACTAGTGCAACACTAACCCACTTATCCCCCCTAATTAACTAACTAATAAAAAAGAAAAATATTGGTTCCCAAACCCCCCATAACAAAAAAGACAGAAAAAAACTCTGAAGAGTGCGATGTCAGATCAGTAAAAATCATGCAACAGGCATGCAGGGGTTAAATTTTATTAAATAAATATATTAAAATTACCTTTATTTATTAAAAAAACTTTATAAATTGTAAAAATAAAAAAATCTGTTAAAAAAAAAACTAAATGAGGGCCATAAAGTGGAAGGAAACTGATCACAGTTAAAAACTGTGATCAGCAATGAAAGGGTTAATTTTTTACATTTTTTTTTTACCTATGTGTATGTAATTAATTTATTTTTACTTACAGGTCACTCTCTGTGCTTCACTATAAGAATGTGAAGCACAGGGAGTGAATTAGAGGCAAAGTCAGTGTGTGAACACACTGACTTTGCCATCTAATTTGCATGTTATCGCGGTGATTGAGCAATCACCGCGATCACATGGCCGGAAACTGACCGATCGGGTCCAGGAGCTTTGCCTCGGGTGCGAGGCTTAGTCCTGGACCCGTTGCAGACTAGCTGGCGGTGCCCACGGAGCGCACCGCCGGCTAGACTGCATGACGAGTTAACTCGTCATAAGGTCGCTAACGCTGTGGCTCTTATGACGAGTTAACTCGTCATAAGGTCGGGAAGGGGTTAAAGAAGACACCTTCTCATATGTCTTCTTATAAGCCTTTAATTTCCCTTTCCATTGTTCGTTATGAGATAATTTTCTGTGTCATAGACATCTTTAACAAAGGACACAAGCGCCCACGCATTCTACAAGTATCCACAGTGACTGTTCCTTGAATCCTCCTCTGCAATAACCACCTGAATCTGACCATTTAATTTACCAAACTACCACCAGCAGGTTTGCAGGTTTGCCAGGCATGCTATGCGATCTTCCCTTTTCATATCCTCAGACTTCATTTTGATGGTTGTCGTTTGCCCACTGTCTTTGGGATTACAGTGACAATATAACAGGTAGCCATCGGTTAATATTTTTGTTTCCTTTATGAATTGATGCAGAAATATCTTCCTACACAATTAATTTGTTGCTGTTAGTGATAGACACGCTATGCATACTATAGAATATGTGGTGTTTAATCACCTCAAAACTTCATTAACACATAACTGGGGAAAGGAATAATGTAGAGAGCTAAAAATGTGCTTTGACCTAGAAATTCCAACATGAATAAGTTGTGCAAATTTCATGATTCCCGAGTTTAGCATTCAAGATTTTTTTCTGCTTCAAACAAACAAACAGATTGGGTTTTCTGTTTTACAGTTAAGATAAAACCCAACCTTTCTTACAAGCATCTCTAAGGCTTGTGGCTTTTGTATCACTGTTTGTAAATCTGTATTGATTACTACTAGAAACCAATGCAAGGTGTTAAGGAACAGCACATGGTTATGTCAGTATATAATAGTAATGAATATGTCTGTTGAATTTGGAATATCACTAAAGCCTGGAAACATTTGACAGCACAACCATCAGTGTAGAATTTTGAACATACCAGAGAGGTACAATGTTTCTATTTTGTTGGTTTTATACATTTTCAATACATTTAGCAGTTTATTGTACAAAAAATATAATAACACAAACTTCAAACAAAATACCATAAAAGAATCAGAGTTTCATCCTATATAGTAATTTCTTGGATATTTGGGGATAATCTTCATTTTACAGACTGCCTTTCCACTGGTTTATGGGGGTGCCAGCTGCAAGACATTGTGCTATGGGAGAGAAGGCTATCATTTTACATCACAGTGTAAATGTTTCTGTATATAAAAGAGAATGGAATGCAAGAAACTAGTAATCTTCATTGTTTCTACAAAACCGTCATACTGGAGTGTTTGTTTGTTTCCCGGTTCTCCCCGCAGCTACTAATTTTGCCCAATCAACAGGATCTCTGTCCCAATTCTTCAAAGAAAGCACACCATTTGTTGGTGAACTGGCCACCCAGTCTGGTGTTCCTCATTTTTTATGTCTACAGTAAAATAGAATCTTTTCATTTTACCACATGTAAAACATCATTCATTTTTCATAAAAACATTTCATTAAGTAACTTTAGAAATGTGATTTGTCAGTGTCACTTACATTTTCTAAAATAACTGTCCTCTACCCTTAGAGTTAGTATCTGCTCCAGCTCATTCTATGACCAAAGGTGTGTGATCCAGACATCTAAAAAAGAAACCAAGTAAGTGTCAATAAAAAAAAAAGAAATGTTACAATCGGATATGACATAGGGAGCTAAGGCGGAGCTATCAGGGACAAGGTAGAGAGAGATCCATAAGTTCGTATCCTGACCCGGACCTGAGTCCGAGCTGCTTTCATCACTCACCCGCAAAAGACTTGTCTTTCTCTGTCTGAATTGGATGACCTGCAAGCCGTGGAGGTGTTCAGAGGAGAACCATGAGCGGCTGCTATCGTGAGGTCGCAGTGCTCAGTTCAACTACTGGACCGCAGCCGGCAGTTACCTCATTTGAGGCAGGAGAATCCTAGGGAGAAAGTGCTGAGCTCAAGGCATAATAGCTGTGGGTGCCCGCCAAGAGAGCCTCCTGATTGTCCACAGGACAGTGTACGGTGGCTGACTTCTACACTCAGAGGTCCCAGGGGATAGACCGGGAGATGCCCCCTTAATCTATATGCTTTATACTTCCAAACCTTCTATGACTGATATCTGGGATTAAAGTATTCTTGAAGAAGTTCCAGAACATCAAAGAAACTGATAAGTCTCCCCACCTCCTTAATTGTTTGTAGAGATTTTCACGTTTATACATTTTGTCCTGTTTAAAAAACGTTAGTTGGTGGTATAAATATATACAGACGTCTGATATAACAAACTGTTGATTTTTACGAAAGCTCATTCCAATTAGTTGGTTTAACACTGAAAAAAACTGACAGTGATAAGCCACAGAAAAACATGCAAAGAAAGAAGTTAAATGTAAAGAAGGAATTACTAGTGAAACAACTCCCTAATTACATCACGGACCTAATAACATTCTGGATTAAGATAAAAAAAAAGATTTAATATCGAAAACCTGATTATACCATCCACCCCAATCGAGATATTTGAATTTAATATAGAAACGTCTTCCCTAAAGAATTGCCGTAGTAGTGAGGATCTGATTTTCGCAGATATAATAACTGGAGAAACTATTAAAGCATTTCCGCACCTCCAAGAAAAACTTAATTTACCATCAAGGGAATTATTTATGTTTTTGATATTAAAAAACTGTGTAGATACTGTCTATAGGAAAGGGAAAAGAAGGCTGATCACTGAAAGATACTGACAACTTTTTCCTCAGAGTCGACAAATCTAAATTACTGCCTACATTTTATGATTGGCTGAGTTCTCAAGAGAAAGAAATTAAACCTAAACCTTGGAGCACTTGGGGGAAAGAGGTGGGTAGATCTTTCCAACTTAACCTTTGGACTAATTAATAGAAGTAAGGAAAAGTGTGAAATGGTTAAATATAATAGAACTTCACTACAAAATCATGTACAGGTATGGGCACCCAGTCTCCGAAACTCGACATAAGATGACCAACTCAAATTTGGTTTTGTGTTGGAGGTGCAACCTGGAAAGAGGATCCCAATCCCACCTATGGTGAAAATGTTCCATTATAAAAAAAAAACTGTGGCATAAAGTACGTCATGAAATCTCGGTTTCGACTGTGAAATTAACATGGAACATACTATTGCTATTCAGTGAGTTTAATAAAAGATATTTATTAATACATATCCTGATGGCCACAAAAGCGGTGATAGCACGCCAATGGAAATTACTGATCTGTTCATCTTGGGAACAGGTGCGTTGGCAAATAAACTATCAATTTAATATGGAGAAGGGTATCGCAGGCAACTTGGGTTATAGGGAACTCCAACATTTGTATATAAGATGGGCTCCTTGGACATGAAACTTTCTAGATAATGGATGTGTTGGTTGACCGTTCCCTGCAGTTTAACTTACTTTTTCTTTTTTTTAAGTGAGTCATTTCTGAGGGCGCTTTCCCCACTTTTGTCTTTTGTCTTCTATCTGACTATATAAGAATATCTTGAATGTATTATGACTGTATGGCGCATTAATATATGTCTTGTTTACACAATTTTTTTAAATCTAATAAAGAACATAAATAAATAAATTAAAAAAAGAAATATGATTTGGTGGAATATATGGTTATTGTTGTACAAGACACTGGAAAATAAAAACCTGTAGCATGGGATTTCAATCAGGAGTGTCTCGCTTCAAGTGGTACTTTATGGCATGTGCTATCTCCTCCAGGGCCGCCATCAGGGGTGACAGGCGATACACCTGTCACGGCCCCAGCTCTTTAAAAAATAACATTTTTGTAAGGGGCCCTGAAATTTCTTATGGAGGCCATGGCTTCCTCCTTCCATTCTTCCTATTTGTTCACATTAGCATTAACATTCACACCTAGCTCAGTTTTTATTCTTACTAACTTTCATATTAGAATTCGCACACACTTTGTTTTATGTACATAAATTAATATATAAACGCTTATGGAAGTTTAAACATACATTACTAAAAGTTTGAAAGTACAACAATAGGAAAAAAATGTACTTACATTTAATTGAAAAATTAAATGTGAGTGTAGACATTTCAAATAGAATGGAATGAAAAGATGTTTGCCCACTAATAGAGCTATAACTAGCATACTGGGCTCAATAAAGTACTTTATTTGTATTTTGGCATGAAAACATTTCTATTTAAAACATCTACACTTGATGCAATCTTTCAATTAACTATAAATTAATGTTTTTGCTAGACATGTGCATTCGTTTTCGGACGAATGCATTTTCGGACGAAAATAGCATTTTCGTCCATTCGTCCGAAAAACGAATAACGAAAATTTTAACTAACAAAATCCGAATGAACGAATGGTTAATAAACGAAAATCATTCGTTCATTCGTCCATCCGTCCATTCGTGCTATTGGCATTCTAAACCGAAATAGAGTCGGTTTACAATACCAATAGCATTGTACTACACATTCCATAAACCGACATGAATGACTTTCGGTTTATGGAATGCATGTAATGCTATTAGCTTCCTATAAACCGAAATTGAGTTCCCATTCATACGAATAGGTCAATTGACCTATTCGTATGAATGGGGACTCTTTCGGTTTATAGACAACCAATAGCAGCATGTATTCTATAAGCCGAAAGTCTTTAAAACAAACGACGTTCGGTTTATAGAATACATGTAATGCTATTGCTGTTCTATTAGCCGAAAGACATTCGGCTTATAGAACAGCAATAGCATTACATGCATTCTATAAACCGAACGTCGTTCGTTTTAAAGACTTTCGGCTTATAGAATACTATTGGCATTCTATAAACCTAACTAGAGTCCCTCCTCATTCATAAGAATTTCTTATGAATGGGGACTCGACTCTAGTTCGGTTTATAGAAAGCCAATAGTATTCTATAAGCCGAAAGTCTTTAAAACGAACGACGTTCGGTTTATAGAATACATGTAATGCTATTGCTAAACTATAAACCGAACGACTTTCGGTTTATAGAATAGCCATAGGATTACATGTAGTACATAAGCCGAAAGTCTATAAACCGAAAGTCGTTCGGTTTATAGGCTGTCGGCATTTAACTATACAGAGACAGAGTCTCCATTCATAAAATTATGAATGGAGACTTTGTCTCCGTGTAGTAAAATGCCGAAAGTCTATAAACCGAACGATCGGTTTATAGACTTTCGGCTTATGTAATACATGTAATCCTATGGCTATTCTATAAACCGAAAGTTCGGTTTATAGAATAGCAATAGGAATACATGTATTCCATAAGCCGACAGCCTATAAACCGAACGTTCGGTTTATAGGCTGTGGGCATTTTACTACACGGAGACAAAGTCTCCATTCATAATTTTATGAATGGAGACTCTGTCTCTGTATAGTTAAATGCCGGCTTTTAACTATACGGAGACAAAGTCTCCATTTATAATTTTATGAATGGAGACTCTGTCTCCGTATAGTTAAATGCCGACAGCCTATAAACCGAACGTTCGGTTTATAGGCTGTGGGCATTTAACTATACGGAGACAAAGTCTCCATTCATAATTTTATGAATGGAGACTCTGTCTCCGTATAGTTAAATGCTATTGTATTCTATAAACCGACTCTATTTCGGCTTATAGAATGCAATAGTACTACGAATGGACGAATGAACGAATGATTTTCCTTTATTAACCATTCGTTCATCCGGCTTTAGTTAGCTTAGCATTTTCGGCTTATAGAACAGCAATAGCATTACATGCATTCTATAAACCGAACGTCGTTCGTTTTAAAGACTTTCGGCTTATAGAATACTATTGGCATTCTATAAACCTAACTAGAGTCCCTCCTCATTCATAAGAATTTCTTATGAATGGGGACTCGACTCTAGTTCGGTTTATAGAAAGCCAATAGTATTCTATAAGCCGAAAGTCTTTAAAACGAACGACGTTCGGTTTATAGAATACATGTAATGCTATTGCTAAACTATAAACCGAACGACTTTCGGTTTATAGAATAGCCATAGGATTACATGTAGTACATAAGCCGAAAGTCTATAAACCGAAAGTCGTTCGGTTTATAGGCTGTCGGCATTTAACTATACAGAGACAGAGTCTCCATTCATAAAATTATGAATGGAGACTTTGTCTCCGTGTAGTAAAATGCCGAAAGTCTATAAACCGAACGATCGGTTTATAGACTTTCGGCTTATGTAATACATGTAATCCTATGGCTATTCTATAAACCGAAAGTTCGGTTTATAGAATAGCAATAGGAATACATGTATTCCATAAGCCGACAGCCTATAAACCGAACGTTCGGTTTATAGGCTGTGGGCATTTTACTACACGGAGACAAAGTCTCCATTCATAATTTTATGAATGGAGACTCTGTCTCTGTATAGTTAAATGCCGGCTTTTAACTATACGGAGACAAAGTCTCCATTTATAATTTTATGAATGGAGACTCTGTCTCCGTATAGTTAAATGCCGACAGCCTATAAACCGAACGTTCGGTTTATAGGCTGTGGGCATTTAACTATACGGAGACAAAGTCTCCATTCATAATTTTATGAATGGAGACTCTGTCTCCGTATAGTTAAATGCTATTGTATTCTATAAACCGACTCTATTTCGGCTTATAGAATGCAATAGTACTACGAATGGACGAATGAACGAATGATTTTCCTTTATTAACCATTCGTTCATCCGGCTTTAGTTAGCTTAGCATTTTCGTTCTTCGTTTTTCGGGCGAATGGACGAAAATGCAATTTTCGGACGAAAATGCATTCGTCCGAAAACGAATGCACATGTCTAGTATATATTCACATGTAAATTGCTTTTTAAATAAAAAATTATGATATAAAAAAATCTTGTTTTTATTTCCTTTTATGTGACAATGCTGCCTCTCTCTTTCCCTTGCCCCCAGATTTGTCGCTCTCCCCCCCTTAGTGTTGTCTCTCTCTCACCCTCCCTTTGGCTCCCCCCTCGCTCCCCTTGTGTCTGTCTCTTCCCCCCTTCCCTCCCCTTGTTTCTCTCTGCCCCCCCCCCTTGTTATTCTGTCCCCCCCTCACCTGTTTCTTGCTCCCTGGTGGCTAGTGGGGGCAGCCGGGGGATGTATGCACTATACATAATAGACGGAAGTGTCGGGCAGCATGGAGGTTGTCTGCACGATTCGTGCAGACATCCCCCAGCTGCCCGATTCTCCCTGGTGGCTAGCGAGGGAGCGGAGGATGTCTGCGCGATGAGCGAGACCTCTCCTGCTGCCGCCCGGCATGACCGCCGGGACTTCTATGATGAAGCTGGGTACTTCCGGCTTCCTCATAAAAGTCCTGGCTGTCGTTCCGGGCGGCAGCAGGGGAGGTCTCGCTCATCGCGCAGACATCCTCCGCTCCCTCGCTAGCCACCAGGGAGAATCGGGCAGCTGGGGGATGTCTGCACGAATCGTGCAGACAACCTCCATGCTGCCCGACACTTCCGTCTATTATGTATAGTGCATACATCCCCCGGCTGCCCCCAATAGCCACCAGGGAGCAAGAAACAGGTGAGGGGGGGACAGAATAACAAGGGGGGGGGGCAGAGAGAAACAAGGGGAGGGAAGGGGGGAAGAGACAGACACAAGGGGAGCGAGGGGGGAGCCAAAGGGAGGGTGAGAGAGAGACAACACTAAGGGGGGGAGAGCGACAAATCTGGGGGCAAGGGAAAGAGAGAGGCAGCTTTGTCACATAAAAGGAAATAAAAATAAGATTTTATTTATATCATAATTTTTTATTAAAAAAGCAATTTACATGTGAATATATACTAGACATGTGCATTCGTTTTCGGACGAATGCATTTTCGTCCGAAAATTGCATTTTCGTCCATTCGCCCGAAAAACGAAGAACGAAAATGCTAAGCTAACTAAAGCCGAATGAACGAATGGTTAATAAAGGAAAATCATTCGTTCATTCGTCCATTCGTAGTACTATTGCATTCTATAAGCCGAAATAGAGTCGGTTTATAGAATACAATAGCATTTAACTATACGGAGACAGAGTCTCCATTCATAAATTTATGAATGGAGACAAACGTATAGTTAAAAGCCGACAGCCTATAAACCGAACGTTCGGTTTATAGGCTGTGGGCATTTAACTATACGGAGACAGAGTCTCCATTCATAAAATTACAAATGGAGACTTTGTCTCCGTATAGTTAAAAGCCGGCATTTAACTATACGGAGACAGAGTCTCCATTCATAAAATTATGAATGGAGACTTTGTCTCCGTGTAGTAAAATGCCCACAGCCTATAAACCGAACGTTCGGTTTATAGGCTGTCGGCTTATGGAATACATGTATTCCTATTGCTATTCTATAAACCGAACGTTCGGTTTATAGAATAGCCATAGGATTACATGTATTATATAAGCCGAAAGTCTATAAACGGATCGTTCGGTTTATAGGCTTTCGGCATTTTACTACACGGAGACAAAGTCTCCATTCATAATTTTATGAATGGAGACTCTGTCTCTGTATAGTTAAATGCCGACAGCCTATAAACCGAACGACTTTCGGTTTATAGACTTTCGGCTTATGCAATACATGTAATCCTATGGCTATTCTATAAACCGAAAGTCGTTCGGTTTATAGAATAGCAATAGGAATACATGTATTCCATAAGCCGACAGCCTATAAACCGAACGTTCGGTTTATAGGCTGTGGGCATTTTACTACACGGAGACAGAGTCTCCATTCATAAAATTATGAATGGAGACTTTGTCTCCGTGTAGTAAAATGCCCACAGCCTATAAACCGAACGTTCGGTTTATAGGCTGTCGGCTTATGGAATACATGTATTCCTATTGCTATTCTATAAACCGAACGACTTTCGGTTTATAGAATAGCAATAGGAATACATGTATTCCATAAGCCGACAGCCTATAAACCGAACGTTCGGTTTATAGGCTGTCGGCATTTTACTACACGGAGACAGAGTCTCCATTCATAAAATTATGAATGGAGACTTTGTCTCCGTGTAGTAAAATGCCCACAGCCTATAAACCGAACGTTCGGTTTATAGGCTGTCGGCATTTTACTACACGGAGACAAAGTCTCCATTCATAATTTTATGAATGGAGACTCTGTCTCCGTGTAGTAAAATGCCGACAGCCTATAAACCGAACGTTCGGTTTATAGGCTGTCGGCTTATGGAATACATGTATTCCTATTGCTATTCTATAAACCGAACGACTTTCGGTTTATAGAATAGCAATAGGAATACATGTATTCCATAAGCCGACAGCCTATAAACCGAACGTTCGGTTTATAGGCTGTCGGCATTTTACTACACGGAGACAAAGTCTCCATTCATAAATTTATGAATGGAGACTCTGTCTCTTATTAGTTAAATGCCGACAGCCTATAAACCGAACGACTTTCGGTTTATAGACTTTCGGCTTATGTAATACATGTAAACCTATGGCTATTCTATAAACCGAAAGTCGTTCGGTTTATAGAATAGCAATAGGATTACATGTATTCCATAAGCCGAAAGTCTATAAACCGAAAGTCGTTCGGTTTATAGACTTTCGGCTTATAGAATACAATTAATACTATTGCCTTTCTATGAACCGAACGAGAGCCCCATTCATAAGAATTTCTTATGAATGGGGCTCTCGTTCGGTTTATAGAAAGCCAATAGTATTACATTGTATTCTATAAAACGAACGAAAAAAATTAACGAAACGAAAATAATTAACGAATTTCGTCTGAAACGAATGCACTAATGAACGAAATTCGTTTTAGACGAAATAAATAACATTTTCGTCCGAATGGACGAAAACGAAACGAAAATTTTAGTTTTGCACATGTCTAGTTTTTGCCTACAGTTGTCCTTGAATGTTGTGGAGCTCTGTAGGATACACACATACCTATTATTCTGAGCTCCTTGAAATGACAGCGACTAGGATAAGTTTTAAAAGATTTAGAGAGGGATGCCAATAACATCTTGTAATAGATGTGTTTAGGTATGAAGTATTTTTTTATTTTGAATGTATTCTTTGTTTAACCCCTTAGTGACCGAGTGCTATGTTGCATTTGATGTGCCTTGAAGACCAGAATTCCATTACTTTTGTCATACGTTTACTGAACTGTGAATTTCTTTCTTTGTGTTCAGTCCACCCACACAAATTATATATAATTTTTTAAAGGACAGATAGGGCTTTCATTTGATACTATTATTTTCATCATATGATATCATTTACTATTAAAAAAATATAAAATATGATGAAAATATGCCATAAAAAACACGTTTTCTAACTTTGACCTAATTTTTTTTTTCACAATTACAAATGGTTAAAAAGACCCCGTCTATATATTTATAATATTTGTCCTGAGTTTAGTAATACCAATGTTTCCTTGTTTGTCTATGTTTTATTTCAAGTAATAGGGCAATAAACAATATTAGTGTTTTTTTTCTAATCATTTTCTTCTACAGTGACTTTTTAACCCCAACCCTAAATTTACCCTAACCCTAAATCTACCCCACCCCTTCATCTAACCCTTGTAATCATCCGAACCCCCCTGTAACCCTAATTATGACCCTATTTATGACCCTAACCCTAGATCTAGGTACAGTAGATCTAGGGTTAGCTTTTTCCATTTATTTATTTATTTTATTTATTCATTTAATTCATTTTCTATTTTTAACTGTAATATACTTAACTGACTGTAGGGGCAGTCAAGAAGTGGTTACAGAGTGACGGAAGAGATTTTTTTTTTTCTCTCTTCCGTCGCTCTCCTCTGGGCACGCTGTACTGGAGGAGCATGCTCCTCCGATACAGCACACACCCGCGATCACTGGGTGATCGCGGTGCCCAAGGGGGCACAGAAGGTGTTGCAAGATGCCTTTATTGAGGCATCATTGCAACACTTTAACACACATAGGCAGTGATCAGCTTTCACTGCCTATGTGTATAACGCGTCAACGATCACATTCGCGGTGATCGTATGCGCCCGGGGGGGGGGGTGAGGGGGGCTGAAAACCCTCTCAGAGGCTGCTTCGGATCCTCCTGGTCCTTAAGGACCATGCTTTTCAGGACGTATATATACGTTCATATGCTTTAAGGGGTTAATGAGACTTATTTGTGAGATATTCCTGATAGACAGGAAGGATTGCTTGTTTTGGTAGCAAGTCACATTGATTAAAGAATAAGTAAAAGATAATAAGAGATACCTGAGAGAGAAGTAAGAATATTGAATACTTGGTTTCAAATTCATTTGAGATTAGTAGTTGAGTAGATATATGATTTGATATTCTTGGTCAGAAAGTGCTTGTCAATGTTTGACCCATAAATTATCACACTAAATGAAAATCTTAATTTAAAACAATAAATGACAGTTATGAGTGAGTGTTGTGCATTATAAGCCATGCCCTGGAGTATGTGGTCTGTATCAGATAGGCTTGATGGACAGTTGGAAGATTTTACTATAATCATAATTTTTGACATGGTGGATGAGGCCATAAAAGATAATAACCCAATAAATATATATATATTTTAAGAGGCTGGGGTGCAGAGAGCAATTTGTGTGCACGGAAATGCTAATACAGCATTAACCTCAGAGAGAAGGAAAGCAGTGCTGATTATACTAGATCCAAAGTTGGTTGATTTGGCCTCATCAGAGCCAGGAGCAGAAGCAGATGGTTTGCTATGAGGGGGAAAATTTATTAAAGAATTGAGCAAATTTGTCACAGCATTCAACACATTAGACAAAGCTCAAACCTCTATGAAGAGGGTCTTTCAACAACGGTTTTTGCCAGGGCCAGGAAAGGTAGGGGCAGTTTTCCCGGCCGTAATACACAATCCTGGAATAGACCAGGATATTCATCCCCAAACGCACAAAGAGGGAGTGTGACGAAGTGCCCATTGCCACTTGGTCTTCGAGAGGCCTACTTGCCAGCCTCCTCCCCTGTGACTATGGCCCTGGGGTGTATGGCCCTTTAAGAATGCTATTTGGGCCTATGGACTTGTATAGGACTGTGTATGGCCCTTTAAGAACATATTTGGGGCATGGTGAAAATGCCCCAAAAAGCTAACTTTTTAATTACTGGGTGGAATTGTCTGATTTTTAGTTATGTTCATATTTAAAGTATTCTGATTCTGAAAATGTAACGTGTTTTATGGGAATGTGATGCATATTTTGAAAGTTATTAATATTGTGTAAAACCTGTATATTTTAGCTTGGAGATAATTGAGCTGATACAAAGATTAACTCAATTATCTCCCAAGCAGAGGGGAGGAATGTACTGGAATTACTAGGATCCAAGTCTTTATCCTATTCACTGTGCTTTCCCCAAGTTAAGATTGGATCCTATCCTTTAATCCCTGTCATTATGTCACCATTCCCATTGTCTTTATGTAAGTCATTTAGTTTCCTGTATGTATCTGAACTGGGCACCTTTGTATCCTGAAAGGTGTGAGGCAGGATTTCCCTTTGTATGTCCTTAGGTTAAACTTTAATCCTGTTATAGTTACTTTGTCCAATCTGGTTTGTCAAGATGTTCAACTGTATATATTCTCTGTTTCTGAATAAACAGCTCTGGTCAGTTTTTACTTCACCCTTCAAACGTAGCCTTGTCTCGTTCTTGAAAGGGAACCTGCCCAGCATAATGTTCTTCCCCACACGGTCCTGGAGGACAGAAGCTGATCCAGGGTGGAAAGAAGACAGCGAGACTCTAGTTAAGCTACGGTGGTTGTGGAGTCTGCGGTGGTTGTGGTGTCCGGTGCGGTGCTTGTGGTCCTCGGCGCAAGCTAGGAAGCGTCCATCAACGGAAGGTACTCAGTCGGAGTACGGGGAGTTCCGTAACAGGGAGATCGTCAGAATTCAGGACACAAACCCTTTCTTTCCCCAACGAGTCAGACCTTGGCAAGCAAGGGCAAAAGGCAATACAAGGTCCAGAGGATATTCATGTAGGTGCTGCAACACACATTCACATGATCCAGGGGAAACGATGGTAGGCTCGCCATTTTTTCTGACAATTGGTTAGATATAACAAAGAATCAGTGGATTTTACAGACAGTACAAGGATACAAAATATAATTTATTTCCTTGCCACAACAAACAGAGTACCAAAAAGCATGCATATTCTCCCAGACAGATCACAATCTAATCAAACAGGAGATAAGGAATTTAAGAGACAAAGGTTCGATTATAGAGGTCCCCTTAGAATCTCAGGGGTTTGTGAGCAATCTGTTTCTAGTACAGAAGAAAGTAGGAAAGGTGAGACCAGTCATAAATCTAAAAATCTTAAATCAGTGGGTAGAATTCAAACATTTCTAAATGTAGAGAATTCATTGTCTAAGAGATTTATTAATGCCATTAGACTGGATGATAAAGATAGATTTCAAAGACGTGTATTTAATTGTACCCATCGATCAAGGCAATCAAATGTATCTCCAATTCATTTGGGAGAATCAAAGATGGCAATTCACTTGTATACCTGGTCTTTATCCAGCTCCTTAGGTTTTCACCAAATTGATGAAACCAGTAGTGGCATATCTGAGGAGCAGAGGGATACGACTGATAATTTATCTAGACGATATCCTGATTATGGCTCATGGATTAAAAGATTTGGAAAATCACAGAATAACAACAGTGGAAATATAAAGGAATCTAGGTTTCATTATACATTGGGAAAAGTCAGTGAGTCTGCCCACACAGGAGATAACGTTTTTGGGGTTCAAAATAGATTCAAAGAATGTTACCTTGAGCTTACCAAAATTAAACTCAAGATGCGCAAGGAGATCAAATCTGCCCTTGCAAAACAGATAATCTCATTAAGAACCCTAAGCAAGAATACATAAAGTTAAAAAAAAAATGCGACCGGAGTTTCCCTCCTCCGCGCAGGAGGGAAGAAATGTTTTTTTCTACTGGCGTGACCTGGGCCCGCCGGGGCGCCAGTATTGCCCATCACCCACTGATGCCTCATGGGCGAAAAAAGTGAGACTCTGCTTACTCTTTGTATGCCTTGATTGGATTTTGTAAAGAGAATTCTACTACCACTATTTGACATCACGCATTTGGAGAGGTGCACCTTCTGCTCAGCAAACTCTTCTATCTATGTATTGACTAAATAGTCATTTTAGCGTAGTAGTATTTTAGTCATTTGAATTTTTTACTTTTTATGGCTTAGCTACTTTGGTCTTAAAGGGATTGCATCACCCGAACATTGTTTTTACTGTGATGTAGAGGATAAAAAATGATTGAAAATTATCTATATATTGTATTAGCAAAATTGCAAGCAAATGCAAGTCTCAAATGGAGTCTCCTGTTTATGACATAACCTGTGTATGCAAATTAACTGCTTTTCAATGGGAAATGTGTAATTTGCATACCGTACCACAGGTGATGTCATAAACAGGAGATTCCACAGACACATTTAAACAAATGTTTTACCTAATTTAGGCATTTGCTTGCAGTTTTGCTACTACAATTTATAGATCATTTTCTATGCTCTGCATTCACAGTAACAACGTTTGGGTGATTTAGTCCCCTTAAGATTGAAATTCTCTATTCCCTGAAATTCTCTCTTTATTGAGTAGACCTGTAAAACTGAGGTGCAGTTGAGTTGAAGTGAGAGGAACAATTGTTCTCAGACTTAACTGTACATTTGCAGAAACATACCTGGAGAGTCTGTCTAGCAGAAGAAACTTTGTCCCTGCACAATGTATAGTTAAGTCAGTGAGAAATGTTAATGTCACCTTAACTCACCTGCATCTCACTCTTAGTGAATAGCTTCCAAAGTATCCCGAATGATACCTATATCTGCGATGTTTGCAGACATGTACTGCACAGGAGCCTGCTTAGAGCACACATCTCCAGGTTTTTTCCAACACTTGTGCAGCTAGGATTGGCAGGTCAGCCAGTATTTTGCTGGATTCATATAACATTTATATGGTCCACTGTATAGAATGCAAGTGTATTCAGTCAATTCATCACTGAGTGAATTGCATCAGACCTATCTACATTAATCTGTTTCCCTCGGAACACATAAATTATACATATTTTAGGTCATGTAAAAGTCATATCTATCCATCCTCCCCCCCGAAATGAATGGCTGAACAAACTTACTTTTGCATTGAATCAAAATTCTGAGGAGTTAAAGTAAGATCTATTCAGGTTAATAGCAAGAATCCCGAAGCAATTCAGAAAGTTGTTGAGATGAACAGTCGCTTAGGGTACATGTAAAAAAACTGAGTTTCTTTTTTTGCTAATAATCAAATTCTTGGTTACTTTAAAAGGTTCTTCTAAAGACATCAGCGTTACACCAGTATCAGCTATTCAGACAAAAAGCACAACAGACAAAGGTTTGTGGAAAGACTTTAATTATTGAAAACTATTTTTCATCTGTGGAAAAATTAGAAGTTACAGGAGAGAAGTTCACCATACTCCTTGTAGGTCTACAAAGGAGAGAGCAAAGATGTCTGACCAATGTTCATCGGCATGAACGGATGGAGAGAGTGTGATGTTGTACCCTTCAATGAGTGACAGGCAGGATCAGAGAGCTGCCATCAATGTATCTGACCTCTGGTTAAAAAACCCCAAACAGATCTATTTAGTAAAATAAGATGCTGCTGCCCTGCAATCCTTATTAGAACAATACCAGATCCATAGCAATATATAGTATTCTACCAGTGTAGTGCTTGGCACAATTGTTGTGTCTTATGTATAACAGTGAGTGTGCCTTGTTTGTTTTCCACATCCCTGCACTTTTCACGTGTGAGCATGTCGGTGAAAGCTTCTAGTGCAGGACTGGCGCACATAGTGTAAATTCCTTCTTAGAAGCCCTCACCAAGTGCACTACCCTTATACTTAACCCACTATCACAAATCTCTTTGTTGACATAATGTCCTATACTGATGCCCTCAATCATTATGTTTGATAGTGATTATACAAAGTAATAATAAGTTTAGGCAGAGGAGAATGAACATTTTAGTGATTATTTTACAGGGTAGTGTTATGGCAACAGTGGAAGGAGAGAGAGAACCCTGACCCGACACTTTTATTGTTATGAGGAAGAAAGTGGCAGTATCTGGTAGGATGGCATCAAGGGGAAGTATAGCAGACTGTCCAAGTATCTCCCAGTGACGGCCCAGTGAGCCGTCCTGACTCAGGGGGAAATTGGAATTATACAGTATAGGACTCAACGGGGATGGGAATGTGGTAAGTGCGCAATCCGGCTATATCTGTGCCAGGTGGTGAGTGTGGGGAGTATGAACAGGTTGTTACGGGAATGTCGCCTGCCTATCCTTGGTTGTAGCCAGGGTAGGACAGCTATAGGGATGTCCAGTGAAGAAGCCTCTAGATCAATCCACAAGTTATCTGGCTTGGACAGAGTCCATTCAACAGTTATTAACAGATGCATGGCCACATAGTAGAGTTGTAGGTCTGGTAGGGCAAGTCCCCCTTTGATTTTGGGTAGGGTCAGGTACATATGTTTTAATCTCGGGTGTTTGTTGTGCCATACAAATTTAGTAATCGCTTGTTTAAGTGTATGAAAAAATGATTGAGGTAGGGCTATAGGCAGCATTTGGAATAGGTATAAGATCCTAGGCATGATATTCATTTAGATCGTATTTATCCGCTCTTGCCATGTGAGGAAGGTATCCCCCCATTTAAGTAAGTTCGTGTAGATAGTCTGAGAAAGCGTCAGAAAGTTTAAATGCTACAGGTCCCCCGTAAACCACACACCGAGGTATTGAATTTTTTTGCTGTTCCATTTGAATGGGAGGGCTCCCTTTACTGCCCCTACCCTGGTCATAGGTAAATCAACCGCCAGCATCTCAGATTTTTGGATATTGATTTTCAGGGTTTAAATTCCTGCATGATGGACGGTAGGGAGGTCTCCGGAAGAGTTATAAAGAACAATAAATCATCAGCATAAGCCCCTACTTTGTGTTGGTGATGGGCGGTATCAAGGCCTAAAATGTTTGGGTTTTTCCGTATAGTTTCTAAAAATGGTTCCAGGTATAGGGCAAAAAGTGGTGGAGATAGTGGGTAGCCCTGCCTAGTCCCGTTTGAGATGATTATCCGTTTGGAAGAGCAACCATTAACTCGAACCCTGGCCGAAGGCGCATGTATAGAGTCGGTTATTTGGGCCCATGCCCATAAATGTAAGAGTCTCCCATAGGAAGGGCCAGGTCAGCTGATCAAAAGCCTTTTCGGCGTCTGTGGAAAGGAGTAACAGTTTGTGGCCCCCCCGTGGGAAATGTTTATCACATTCAGGGTTCGTACCGTAATTTCCCTTGCCTCCCTTCCCAGGACAAAGCCCACCTGATCTGGGTGTATTAGGTCTGGGACATATGTCTAAATTCACAGTGCAAGCAGCTTAGCCTGCAGCTTGACGTCCGTGTTAAGCAACAAGATGGGCCTATAGTTCTGGGGCAGTTCTGGGTCTTTGCCCTCCTTCAGGATCACGGTTATGGTGGCAGACTGTGTATGGGGGTCTAATGGGGGTCCATGAAGGAGGGAATTGAATTATGTATGCTATCGCTTTTCTCTTTCAGAGGGTGCGGGCCAGAAGTCTACCACACTTACTCCTCTTTTCCTGAAAGAAGTGTTTAGTGGTTTTTAATGTGCAATGTACCTTTGCATTAAGCAGGCTAGCTAACTCCCTCCTATTTTGTATCAGGGAGGTCTGTATTTCAGTGTCAAGGCTGCTTTTTGTGTTTTTTTTCCAGAATGGATATTCGTTGGCCCAGGGATTCGATCGAACTCCCTGGTCCCTCTTGCACTTTGTGGCGGTGGCAATAAACAGTCCCCTAATGATGCATTTGTGGACCTCCCATACAGTCGGCAGGGGGATGTCAAGTTCTCAGTGAAGAAGTGGTCAATTTGTGATTGTATGGAGGAATTTCTGGGTCTAGGAGCATTGCCTCGTTCAGGCACCAGGTGCACTCGCTTCTTGTACGTAGGGGTGATTCTAGGGTCATCAAGAGCGGGACATGGTCACTCCATGTAATGGATCCCTATCTGATGTCCCTTATAAGCCTAAGTTGGCCATAAGTCATGTAGAAATAGTCCAAGCGGCAATGGGAATTATGTACATGGGAGTAAAACGAATAGTCCAGGACTGTCGGGTAGACAGCTCTCCAGGGGTTTCCCTGCCTGGAAATCATGGATAGCTTTTTGTATTTTAGAGAGGCAAGCGTGTTGGTGGTTATTAGGAAGGTACAAGTTAGCAAAAGTGTATGTAGTAGTTGCTATAGTACCTTTCAGTAGAATGTATCTACCGTCTGGGCTGTTTTGTATGTCTTTGAGTTGGAAGGGTATGCGTCTAGAAAACACTAGACCAACACCTTTTGATTTTGAGTCTTTGGAATGGCTAAAGTACCCCACGGGGTAATTACTGTCTGAAAATTTGGGTGCTACCCCTTCGCGGAAATATGTTTCCTGTACATATATTACATCCACTTTAAGTGCATTAAACTGCCTCAAGGCTCTGGCCCTTTTCCCTGTAGTATTCAGCCCTTTTGCATTAATGGTCAAGAGTACAAAGTTGTCAGTCAGTGTGCTGCTCATGGTGGACTGGGTGGATGAGGACTGCATTGGGCTATGGAAAGGGCGGAGGGTGAGTGGAGGAGTGGGGGGGGGGTGGACAAACCAAAAATGGAAGGGAATCAAGAACCTGGAAATATATACAAAAGGCACTAAAGCCAACAAGTGGTTAATGCACTCGTTGCTGTGAGCGTACCCTTCTAAACAGGGGTGTTTGAACACAGGTTACAGAGGGTGCTAGACCCGTTCGGGGGTCAAGGTCAGGCCCAGCCAAGGTGGGCAAGCATAAAAGATCTCCAAGTCAAGGGTCAGGAGGTGTGATTAACCCCCGTAATACAATTAACGTTGGAGATACATGAATTTGAAGATTCAAGAGAAACAGCTTTTGGGTGTGACCCCGCCATAAAAGCGTAATTATTAAATTGAGGACATAACGATAACACAATGCTAACTTCATTAGAAAAGGGGGGGATAACCGCAACCTGCCCTTAAAAGGGTAACAGGGTTTGCAAGCTGGACCTTGTGTAGTGGGAGGTAGCATCATTTGTGGATTGATGCACTTGGGGCCCTGAGGGGATGCCCACAGAACATCAAATCCCTGTACTCATACACCAGCAGGCCCTGTGCAATATAAAACATAACTTTGGCACGAACATAACATCAAGAGCAAGTCGGCTCACACATAGACATACTTCTGAGTGGGAGGTGGGGGTTCTTCACCTTTGACCAGGGTCTCTGCACGGCTCCATTGGGCCTCCCCCTACAGTTAACCCTTAGTTATTGGCCTGAACCTGGGCTGCAGTTATGGTAATCAACCAAAGTAGTATCCAGGGCTAGGTTGAAGGCCTAGCCATAGGGGGTTAGTAGGGGGTCATGAGGTGTCTAGGCTGTACCTCAGGGAGCGGGTATCTCGTTTGGGTTAATGCTCATGGGGTCCCATGGGGATATCCACCAGGCATCAAGTCCCCATACCTGTTAACTCTTCAGGCGTCTGCAAAATAGAACATAGCTTACACCAACATATCGTCAAGAGCAAATCCCCTCACACTCCCCGCGGCTGGAAATACTTCTGATTGGGTGGGATTGGTAGGGCTTGAAGTTTCTACTCCTTTGGTCAGGGTCTCTACATGGCCCCACTGGGCATCCCCCTTTAGTTAACCAGTCAGGTTTGTATCTGGGCTGTGGTTTTGGTAATCAAGGGCTGGGTTGAGCATATATACATGCAAATCTAAGTATGGTAGCATAGGAGGGAGGCCATTAAGGCCTACTTTCACATTTTCCTTCCACCTCTCCAGCCCCCACAGATTGCTATACTCAGCTGTCGAGGAAGGTGCTTAGTCCGTATGAGGAAAAAAAATCAAAGTCCACTGCTGTAGCTCAACCCGTATGCCTAGGTTGCCGTAGCCAGCAAGGGTCCCTTGGGTCAACTGGAACAGTAAAGACAGGCTGCAGTGGGGATAGAAAAGTGCCAATGATATCTGAAGGTGTCATAACAATGTTCAGGGTACCGTAACCCCTTGCCATCATTCCACCTGGGCTAAAGGGGTTGGTGGTTCAATTGGTGGGCCCAGAGCCATGGCAGAACGTCTGAGCCTCCTGCCGTGGCCTTGCTTGGGGTCTGGTTAATTTCAGCCAGTCCGGGACCTCCACAGGTTGCAAGCCCAATTCCATCACGAATCCCGGGACATCGTCAGGAAGCCTGATATAGTATAAAGCTCCGGGCCCTGCCGGACCGAAAAATTGAAGGGATGGCCCCAGTGGTATAGAATACGTTTCTCCCTTAGTTGCGCAGTAAAAGGGCCCAGGGCTTTTCGCCCTTGGAGGGTAGGCCATAATTGGTCTTGAAACAATTCTATGTGTTGATCTTCGATGCACCATGCATGGGTAGCCCGTGCCACCCTCATTATCTCCTCTTTATCTGTGTAGTTATGGATGCGGCAGATAACATCTCTGGGTGGGCCATTGCCAGGGCCTCTGGGCCTGAGGGCTCTGTGTGCCCAATCAATGGTAATACGTGTGGATGGTGTCCGGCCCAATAAGTGGTTGAAAAGTGTAACACATCGTTTAAGGCAGAGGGATCTTCCCCCTCCTTTAGGCCTCTAAATTTTATGTTCTGCTGGCGTCCTCTGTTGTCCACTAATATACACATTTCCCTCAGAGCTCTGGCGGTTTTCCCGGATAGGGTGGTTGTGTTAGCTGGTTTACCGCTTCCCTTGTGTGGGCTAATTCCTCTCAGACCATCTGTCTAACTTCTGAAATAAAGGCAGTGAAATCCGCCTTAGAAGGTAAGGACGAGAACATTTCTTTCAAGTCATCCTTAGAGGCGCTTTACATATACTTAGAAACATAGAAACATAGAATGTGTCGGCAGATAAGAACCCTTCGGTCCATCTAGTCTGCCCAATTTTTTTGAGTACTTTTATTAGTCCCCCGTTCCTGGTCTTATAGCTATGATAGCCTTGTGTCTATCCCACGCATGCTTAAAATCCTTGACTGTGTTTACCTCTACCACTTCTGCTGACAGGCTATTCCATACATCCACTACCCTCTCAGTAAAGTAATACTTCCTGATATTACTTTTAAATCGTTTCCCCTCTAATTTAAGACTATGTTCTCTAGTTGTGGTAGTTTTTCTTCTTTTAAATATATTCTCTTCCTTTACTGTGTTGATTCCCTTTATGTATTTAAATGTTTCTATCATATCCCTCCTGTTACGTCTTTCCTCCAAGCTATACATGTTAAGATGCTTTAACCTTTCCTGGTAAGTTTTATCCTTCAACCCATGAACCAGTTTAGTAGCCCTTCTCTGAACTCTCTCCAAAGTATCAATATCCTTCTGGAGATACGGTCTCCAGTACTGCGTACAATACTCCAAGTGAGGTCTCACCAGTGCTCTGTACAATGGCATGAGCACTTCCCTCTCCCTATGCAACCAAGCATTCTGCTAGCATTTCCTGCTGCTCTATTGCATTGCCTACCTACGTCCAGGTCCTCTGAAATTATTACTCCTAAATCCCTTTCTTCAGATGTTGAGGTTAGGACTGTACCAAATAGTCTATATTCTGCTTTTGGGTTTTTACACCCAAGGTGCATAATCTTGCACTTGTCCACATTAAATGCCAGTTGCCACTGCTCTGACCATTTTTCTAGTTTAGCTAAATCATTTGCCATTTGGCTTATCCCTCCATGAATATCAACCCTGCTGCAAATCTTTGTATCATCAGCAAAAAGACATACTTTGCCAAAAAGACCTTCTGCAATATCGCTAATAAAAATATTAAAGAGAATGGGTCCAAGTACAGATCCCTGAGATACCCCACTAGTAACAAGACCTTGCATCGAATATACCCCATTGACTACAACCCTCTGTTGCCTGTCACTCAGCCATTGTCTAATCCATTCAACAATATTGAAATCCAAACTCAAAGATTTCAGTTTATTGATAAGCCTTCTATGTGCGACAGTGTCAAAAGCCTTACTGAAATCTAGGTAAGCAATGTCTACTGCACCACACTGATCTATTATTTTAGTCACCCAATCAAAAAAATCAATAAGATTAGTTTGGCATGATCTCCCTGAAGTAAACCCATGCTGTCTCTGATCTTGAAATCCAAGCGACTTTAGATGTTCAACAATCCTATTCTTTAACAAGGTTTCCACAATTTTCCCCACTACTGAAGTAAGACTTACTGGTCTATAGTTGCCCGCTTCCTCCCTACTACCTTTCTTGTGAATGGGCACAACATTAGCTAATTTCCAATCTTCTGGAATATATACTGTGGAATAATATAATACCTTTTAAATACGTGAGTGAAAAAACTTAAAAGTGATAATAATCCGGGAGAGATAATAATCCTTAGAATTTTGCACTCACAGACTTTAAGAATATGGAAAGCTCATCAAGGGAATATCCAGGGAGAGATCAGGTACTGCAGGTCTCCTCAAAAGCTCCAAAGACAAAATGATGGAACAGCAAATGAGTGGCAGAAAACAAATGTAATAAAAAGAACAAGTAACTGCTTACATGAAGGGTTTCCTTAGAACTGCAAGGTGGGCGCCACACTTCCGTCTGTTTAGGGAAACAAGCTTCCGCAGTGTTCTTTAAAATGTAAGTAGGATAAGGGTTTAGAGAACTGCCAACCTGGGATACGTAATTAGTACAGGTGCAATATGATAGACTGCTTGTATGCTCTCTCCTAGGGGGCATATATATGGGAAATATATTGAAACAAGTAAGCAGACATGCACACTGAAGTATGAATAAAAATATATTTATTAATAAATGGGATAGGAACGACACATCTAGGTAATATGGTAAGGAGAAAAAGAGGTGTAACAATATGCGTAATATATGAAAAAAATAATGAGCAGAAATAGGAGAAAAACAAAAAAGCAAATATATGTAGGAATGCAATGTAGGCTAGGGACAGGCACAGCAGAGAAATATGCAAAAAAGAGAAAAAAAATAAAGGTACAAAAGTACAAAAATGTAAAAATAAATAGTGAAAAAATACAGGAACTGCAGGAAAAGTAGAAAGAAAGCACAAAAAAATAATCACAAAAAATATATACAAAGCCAAAAAACAAAAAATATATAAGTTCAGAGTATATCCAAAAATGAAATGGTCAAGGGCTCAAAAGGGTATAGAAAAGGCAAGTAATATATGTCCAGTACACGGCCGACCACTAAAAATAACAATAAGCACACAAAAAAAATAGAAAAAGCGGATATATATAAGGGAGTACAAGAAATAAGTACTAAAGAAAAAATCTTATGGCAAAAAAGAGTCCACAAGAAAGCCTCCTGCTTAAACAATAAATCCAGGGACCTGCATCAAAAATATACCACAACAAGTAAAGTAGTATCAAAAGAAAAAAGCGTAGATCCAAAAATTAAATAGTAAGTACATGCAGAGTAAAGTCTTTACTGGCAAAAAAAACGAAAAAAACGACAATAATGAAAAAAATAACGAAAAAATAGTAGAGAGTGGAAGGTCCATAACACAACTCTAAACTACAAAAAAACCTTGAGTGATGCAGGTGCAATCCTGGGCATTAGCTGCTGAGGCTGGGCACAGGGCGACGCGCTCGGAGTAGATCTCCTTCCAGGGCCTTGCCGGGATGTGGATGCAGCTGGCCTTAAGTGCTTGTTTCCAGGGGTAGCGTCATGCTGTATGCGCCGACGGGCACTTAGCGGTCACGCCCAGGGGGCGTGTCCGGGGGCGGGTAATATCGTATACGGGGAAATAGAGAAAGAAGCAGCTGAGCGTTCAGACTGCTCTAGACGGCATGAGAGCAAGTCGCCTCTCATGTCTCTGCTGCACTACAGAAAAAATAAGTAAAAGTGCATTTTACACAACACGTGATGCACATTAATGAGGGACATGTACCCAAACATTGGGGGGAAAGGGGACAGAGGAAAACGGGGGCAGGGAGCTGGGATCACAGGGGAGGGAAGTAAAGAACGGGTCAGGAAGGGGGGGAAAAAGAACAGGACACGGAGGGACTAGGTAGGGGGAGGGTGGGAAAGGTGGGGAAAAAATTGCACATAACAGGGAAGGGAAAGGAGAGGTGGGGGAACAAAAGTAGAGGGTTAGGGGGCTCAGATAGTGGCTGAAGAGTGTGTGGGAAAAAGAGATAGGTGGGGGGACTCATAGGTGCATAGGCAAATAGAGGGAATACTAGAGAAAAGGAGAATAGAGAGAGAATGGATATTAGAGAAAGTGAATGAGCTCATAGTCTTCATTTAACCCTATGGGGGAGACAGTGTCTAGTATGTTGATCCACCTAGTTTCTTTTTGTTTGAGAGTTTTTTCACGGCTGCCTCCTCTTCTAAGGGGGGCTACTCCATCTATGACTTGAAACCTGAGTTGGTTGACATTGTGTCCTGCGTCTCTAAAATGTTTGGCTACTGGTGCCTTGTTGGTATTCCCACCGGCGAGGGCAGCTCTGATGGATGTTTTATGTTCAGATACCCTTTTCTTGATCTGTCTTGTGGTCTCTCCTACATACAATAGTCCGCAAGGACATATAAGGATGTAGATCATGTAGGTGGAGTCACATGTATAGTAATCATTGATTCTATATTTTGTGCCACGATGAGGGTGTAAGAATGAGTGGCCTTTGATGATGCTGTTACAGTGATTACAGCTGAGACAAGGGAATGTGCCAAATTTGGGTTCTGCAAGGAATCTGGATTTTGTTTTCCTGCTACCCACATCTGCCGAGACTAAGGAGTCCCTGAGGTTGTGGGATCTGGCATAGGAGAAGAGTGGTAGGTCATGGAGGGGAGCGGGAAGGTTGGTGTCAGCTTGCATTATGTGATAGTTTTTCATAATGGCTTTCCTGATTTTGGTGCTGACGTTGGTGTACGGTGAGACAAATGGTATGCGAGACGTGGATTTATCACTCTTCTTGGGTGTCCTGAGTGCGTCTCTAGGAATAGTGGATAGCCGTTTTCTCTGTGATAGTAATAACTTGTGGTCATACACTCGGTCAGAGAATTTCTTTGACATTTCATCAAGTCTGGTCTTAAAATGTAATATATAAACACATAAAATGAAGAAAGTCCTTTTAAAAGAAAGCAGGTGAGTCCAGTCGCTACGCGTTTCGCCTCTATCGGCTTCAACTAGGCATCTGGACTCCCTGCATTTTTTTTTTCCTTTTATCCTGATGTGAGGAGATCGCTTCCGTAAACGTCATCTCCTCGCGATATCTCGGCTTCCACTGTCCTCGGCTTTACCTCCGCATTATAGTAGATCCGTAGATGTCGTAGATAAGCCGAGCAATGGCTCAAGCTTCTGATGGGAGCAGTGTTCTTCGCTTCTACCTTCGTGGTATAGTAGAACCGAAAGTGTTGTGAATAAACCGAAACTCTGCTTGAACATCTTTGCCATTACGTTACCCATTCCACTAAAGCCGAAATTTGGTTTCAGAAGTCTTCGTTTACACATTTCTCATCGGTTTAAGGCAGTTCAAACATTTGGTATGTGATGAATATAAGGGGGAAAACACACAGAAAAACAAGTGTTTCAAACATTTGGTATACTATAATGCGGAGGAGACCTGCAGTACCTGATCTCTCCCTGGATATTCCCTTGATGAGCTTTACATATTCTTAAAGTCTGTGAGTGCAAAATCCTAAGGGAGACCATATCTCTCCCGGATCATTATCACTTTTAAGTTTTTTCACTCATGTATTTAAAAGGTATTATATTATTCCACAGTATATGTAAAGCGCACTTCTTGTTTTGTTTTTGTATTCCTTTTGTATATGTGTGGTTTAGGGACACACTAAATAAGTGCAGCTTGCATTTGATTAAGCGCTGGGTTAACCCCTTTTGATTCATCCTTAGAGGCGGCTGCAGAGTTGCCTGCTTGTTCAGAGTGCCGTCACTATGTAGAAGCACTTACCAAAGGGCTACTCGAACTCAGGTCTGAGGCCTCATCCTGCTGCGTCACCAGTATTGCCGGTGTATGGAAGTATTCTCTGTATGGAGCGAGGATGCCGGTTGTTTGGATTTGCAACACATGGTGTCCTTATCCTCCATGTTTCTCCGCTGTTTGCCCATTTCTTCACTGATTATATGTCCGTTTAGTGTTATTTGGTGGGAGCACTCATTTTAAGTAACCATCCCTTAGCTAGGTCAGGCCACGCCCCTTGAAGGTCAAATTTTGATCAGTGATGTTAAATTTGGTGTGGTAAATTTGACATCATTAGTCCTAAGTTTACTATGAGTGACTGTTACATATTGTTTCCCGGCCATGGCCATGGCAGCACTACTCTAGGGTTAGCTCCTCCCCTCACTCCCATTGGACAGGACAACATTTTTAGCCTATAAGAGGCCACATGACCATAATACCCCAGTTCTTTTCCTGTCCACACTCCCTTGGTTTTTCTCTGTGTGATATTTCATTATCCAAGATTTTTCTTTTTTTGACATACCTGGGACTTGTTAGTTCCTTTTCCTGGGATGAGTTCAGCCTCTCTTCTCCCAGAAGCTGCAGTACACGGCGCCTCACCAAGGGCGACCCCCTGCAGAAACCCCCTTAGTGACCGGGGGTGCATGCTGCAGTGACCCTGGGGTAGCAGCTGGGAACCTTGCAAAGTTGGATAAATCCTTGTTGGTGCCGTATTTCTGCTGATGGGAACAGGTTCCAGGCTTCCTGGCAGCTGAGGGGCTCTTACAGAGCTGGACAGAGGTGTATTGCATTTTTTGGCGCCTAAACAGTGAGTACTTCCGGGTCAGGCAGCCTTTGCCAGGATGTGACCTTTGTTTTGGACTGATTGGGAAATCCCTTTTTTTTTTTCCCTATTTAAATGTCTTTTTTTTTCTTTCTTTCTCTCCCTCCTATTGAGTCTGGAGGCAATCTGAAGTTGCTTATCCTGCAAGTTATACAGTGCTCTGGTCTCTGCAGATCTTGTGGTTCTATCTTTTTGTGCAATAGGTAGGTTCAGAATTTTTGGGGAAATCCTTATGTTTCATTTACATCTTCTTCTTTTTTTTGGTGTTTTATCTGGATATTAGTTCCTAACAGGCGACCTTTTTCCAGCTGCTCAGGTTTTATATCATCATGGCCTCACCAGCCAAGAAAAGAAATAGGTCACAATCTAGAGGTACAAGGTATGTCAAACTATTTTTTTTTTTTTTTTCTCCCTCTCAATGGATATATATATATTACCTCAATTGGAATCAAAAGAGTGCCTTCTGTCATTATATTATTATGTCAGTTAACTCAGGTCTCCGAGGAGATCCCCGGTTTCACCTGCGGATAGGAGACCAAGACTGAATAAGTGCAATGCATGTGACGAAGTGGCGGCAGAGGGGAAAAGGCTTTGCATAACCTGCATGACACTGGTAGCTGGCCCGCCAGTAGCTCATCCTGCAGTGGCTAACCCAGCTGATGTGATTTCCATCATCAAACAGGCAGTGGCTGAAGGTATTAAGGAAGCCACTCAGTCTACCAGGCGTTCTAGGCCTAGGAGGAGAGAGGTCTCTGACAGCGAGAGCTCTATGGTGGACTCCTACGAGAAGAGTCAATTTCCTGCCGAATACCCAGAGTCATCAGAGGATGATGAGTTCCCATATTCAGGGGGGTTTGATGAGAGGAAAACCGAAGCTCTCATTGAGGCAGTCAGAAAGACTCTAAGTTTGGAAGAATCCTCTGTTGAAATACCCTCTAGTAGCAAGCACTTTGCTAGTCTCGAAAAGAAAGAAACTGCTTTTCCCCTCCATGAGACCATAAAGACCCTTATTCATGATGAATGGGGTAAGTCTGGAAAACGGGTCAGTTTTCAGGGTAAGTGGTCCAAGCTATACCCATTCAAGAAAGATGACTCTGCCTCTTGGATCTCAGCTCCCAAGGTGGACGCAGCAGTAGTCAGACTGGCCAAGAAGACCACCTTGCCTCTGGACGACTCTGGCTCTTTGAGAGAACCTATGGAGAAGAGGATTGATATTAATCTTTGCAAGGCATACGTGGCAGCAGGAGCCAGTCTGCACCCAGCAGCCGCCTTAACTTCTGTCTCCAGGGCCCTTAAACAATGGTCGGAGGATCTACAAGCTGACATAAAGGATGGAGTGAGTAGATTACGTCTCAGCAGAGCTGTGGAAGACATTAGTCTTGCTGCCGATTTTTGCTCCGATGCCTCTGTGGACCTTGTTCGCTCTATAGCTAGGTCCATGGCCCTGAATATTGCTGGCCGTAGAGCACTTTGGCTCAAGGCATGGGATGCAGATACCGCTTCCAAGAATAGTCTCTGCTCACTACCTTTTCAGGGAGACATGCTTTTTGGACGTCAGCTGGATGAGTGCATCAAGATAGCCGCAGAAGGCAGTAAAGCCTTATTGCCATGCAACAGGAACACCAGGAGATCCTTTAATGTTGACAGGAGGTCTTTCCGAGACTCGAGGCAATACAGACCGGGAAGACAGTCCTTTCGGAGCCAGCCATGGAAGGTCGGTCAATCCTCCCATAGAGGTGGCAGGGGCAGAGGGGCGTCTGCCCACCAGAATAAAAGATTCTGACTGCTTCCAGGCTCAGTCTCCAAGAATAGGTGCAAGACTGCTTCATTTTTCGGAGACTTGGAGCCTCTCCATCAAAGATCGGTGGGTCCACAACGTGGTCTCCCAAGGTTATCGTCTAGAATTTGTGGGGACCCCTCCTTTTGGAAAATTCTTCAGGTCCTCATTTCCAGAAAATTTAAGAAAAAGAAAGGCACTTCTGGAATTCGTAGATTCTCTGTCCCAACAATTGGTGATCTGCCAGGTTCCCAGAGAAGAACAATTTCAGGGATTCTACTCCAGGCTTTTTCTTGCTCCAAAAGGCGAGGATGCATGGAGGCCAATCCTGGATTTGTCCATTCTCAATACCTTTCTGTGTGCCAGACGATTCAGGATGGAATCCTTAGCCTCCATTGTCCAGGCAGTATCTCCCGGCGATTGGCTAATTTCCATCGATCTCAAGGATGCTTATTTCCACATCCCAATCGCCAAAGTACATCAGAGGTTCCTGAGGTTCTGCCTGCACAACAAACACTGGCAGTTCAGGGCTCTTCCATTTGGCCTCAGCTCCGCACCCAGGGTGTTCTCCTAAGTCCTGATTTCCCTGATTGCAGAAATCAGGAAGAAGGGCGTCTTCATTTTCCACTACTTGGACGACATCTTGATACTGGCAAAGACTTACCCATGTTTGATTGCCCATCGAAACATCGCCAGATCAATGTTGGAGGAACATGGTTGGGTTCTGAATTTCCAGAAGAGTCAACTCCAACCCAGTCAACAGATAATTTATCTGGGAGCCTGGTTCGATACAAGTCTGGGGGTTGTCCGTCTATCAGAGGACAGAATATACCGACTGAGAGAGAAGTTGAAAAAAATTCTTCATCTTCGCAAGATCAAGGCGAGAGCTTACATGAGCATCCTGGGTTCCCTTTCATCTACCATAGGCCTTACCCGATGGGCTCAATGGCATATCCGAATCCCTCAGAGATCCTTCCTGACCCAGTTCAGGCATCGGGATTTGAGCCAGCCCATTCTTCTTACATCCAAAGTCAAGGAAGCTCTCAGATGGTGGCTCTCAAAGGCAAACCTGACCAAAGGTTTTCCCCTGGGAGAGATACCTTGGTTGGTGGTCACCACGGATGCATGCCAAACAGGATGGGGCGCACATATGAACCAGATATCCCTTCAGGGGGAATGGCCGGTGTCCCTTCGAGGAGAGTCTTCCAACTACTTGGAACTGAGGGCAGTTTTCGAGGCCTTGCGTCACCTAAAGTCAAGAATCCGACACCATTGGGTGAAGCTACAAGTGGACAACACTGCAGTTGTGGCATACGTAAACCACCAAGGAGGTACTCGCAGCCCAAGGATGATGAGTATCATGTTTCCTCTCATGAAATGGGCTCAAAAACACCTTCTGGGGATATGTGCAATTTATCTTCCAGGTTCAATGAACATCAAGGCGGATTTCCTGAGCAGACACAAGATCTTTCCGGGAGAATGGTGTTTAGCGGAATGGGCCTTCCAGAGGTTGGTTCACAGATGGGGTCTTCCGGAGATCGACATGATGGCAAACTTCCAGAACAGACAGGTTCAGAGGTTCTTCTCCAGGGAGCATCATCATCTAGCAGAAGGTTGGGATGCCCTCAGCTGTTCCTGGAACTTCCAGATGGGGTATGTGTTTCCCCCAATTCCCCTTATCTTCACCCTCCTGCAGAGAATTCAGAGAGAACGTGTGGTGGTGATTGCAGTGCTCCCGTATTGGCCACGGAGACCCTGGTTCCCATTGTTGTTGAGCCTTTCCATGGAGGACCCTCTTCATCTTCCTGTAAGAGAAGACTTGCTGTCGCAGGGTCCTCTGTTCCATCCTGCTCCTCAATCCCTTCAGCTGATGGCATGGAGACTGAAAGGAGGCGATTACAAGACAAAGGGTTCTCAGATGTGGTGATTTCTACTATGCTTCAGGCAAGGAAAAGGAATACTTCGGCTGCCTATTACCGTATTTGGGACGTCTTCTCGGACTGGGCGTCTAACAAAGGGGTTTCACCGGGGTCCTTCACTGCTGTAGATCTCCTGGGTTTTCTGCAAGACGGCCTAGGCAAGGGTCTCAGCCTGAATACTCTGAAAGTTCACATTTCAGCCCTTTCAGCTTTATCTGGTGTGAGATGGGCTTTAGACTCCGATGTATCTCGTTTTATGAAGGCTGTCATGCGGATCAGACCTCCTATCAAATCCTTTTCTCCTCCTTGGGATTTGCCACTTGTCCTGTCAGCATTACAGGGTTCCCCATTTGAACCCATTACTGAGATTCCAGTTATGCTCCTTACGCTTAAAACTTCTCTTCTGGTCGCCTTGACTTCAGGTAGAAGAGTCTCTGAATTGGCAGCTCTCTCATCAGACGAACCTTTCATCTCTTTCCAACAGGATAAGGTGGTTCTGAGAACAGTCCCGGAGTTCAGGCCTAAAGTAGTTTCACCATTTCATATGAACCAAGAGATTATTTTGCCTGCTTTCTTCCCATCTCCTTCTTCTGAAGAGGAAAGATTGTCTCACACCTTGGATGTGGTTCGCTGTTTGTCGGTTTACCTCAACAGGACGGGCAGCTGGAGGAGATCACCTAGGCTTTTTATCGTCCCTCAAGGGCATGATAAGGGCCTACAAGCATCTCCTAAGACCATCTCTAGGTGGCTGGTCTCGGCCATTACTAAGGCTTATGAGTCTAAACAGGTTCCAGTTCCTCTTGGCCTACGAGCCCATTCAACCCGGGCTCTGTCTACTTCCTGGGCAGCTGTTGCACATGTGTCTTCTGATCAGATTTGCAGAGCAGCGACATGGTCATCTCAGAATACCTTTATCCGGCATTATCTACTGGACGTGAGATCCTCTAGAGAGGCACAATTTGGTTCTGCCGTCTTATCAGCTTCTTGACCTTATATGGTCGTTTAATAAATTTCAGCATCATAGTGTGTTCTGTATCCTTTTTTTTTCCCCCCCCAGAGTTTTATTGCTTGGGCATTGCCCTAGAGTAGTGCTGCCATGGCCATGGCCGGGAAAATGGAAAATTGTTTCATACTTACCGATATTTTCCTTTCCCGGTAATGGGCCATGGCAGCACTGGGCACCCTCCCTGGTCGTTGGCTTGTTACGAACTGGGGTATTATGGTCATGTGGCCTCTTATAGGCTAAAAATGTTGTCCTGTCCAATGGGAGTGAGGGGAGGAGCTAACCCTAGAGTAGTGCTGCCATGGCCCATTACCGGGAAAGGAAAATATCGGTAAGTATGAAACAATTTTCCATTTTCCAGCATGATTTTTGATAAGCTAATGGCAACATATTGACACTGCCAATTGAAATGATTCTCTGCAATGTTATAGAAAACTCATTACTATATCCGCCTTTTTGTGAAACAAACTATATTATTGCTACTCTGTTAAATGCAGAAAACTGCTTAATAGGTATGGTGGGATTGGACCTTATTCATTAGCAGTCAATACCCAAATATCAGACACTAAGAAGGTGCATATACATAAAATACGACTGCTACGTGCACCCTAGCAATTTAAAGCTTCAGCATATATTGTTTACAGCTTCGGAAAACTAATCTGGCAGGACACAAAAATTGTGTTTATCAATTCACATTCTAATCATGATCTGCACTTATGCACAGTCCTGTTCGCTTTTATTTCATATATTAAAAACAAACATAAGTTTTAGTCATTTCTGAGACTTCAAACACATCTTCTCTTTACTCTGTAAATCATAGGGTTACCCCTTTAGAGTCTCATTTACAATATTGCTATTGTGGAGACTTTATAGACAATCAGGTTACTTGTTATTCTGTTTTTTATACCTTGTTTATTATGACCACTGACAGGTGGCAAGCCAGGGGAGACAGTGTGGTGCTTTGGCCAATGTTCTTACTGGGAAAGTCTGGGTACTGCCATTCATGTGGATGTTACTTTGCCGCATACCACCTACCTAAGCATAGTTGCAGACAATGTACACCCTTTCATGGAAACCGTACTCCCTGATGACATTGTCCTCTTTCAGCAGGATAATGTACACTGCCACAACGCAAAAATGTTTCAAGAATGATTCGAGGAAGTGAGTTCGAGGTGTTGACTAGGCCTCCAAATTCCCCAGAACTCAATCCAATCAAGCATCTGTGGGATGTGCTGGACAAACCTCAGAAATTACAGGACTTAAAAGATCTGCTGCTTACGTCTTGGTGCCAGATACCACAGCACATCTTCAGAGGTCAAGTGGAGTCCATGTCTCAACGGATCAGGGCTGTTTGGGCGGCAAAAGGAGACCTACCCAATATTAGGTGGTCATAATATTATGTCTGCTCTGTGTATTTTCTGGCAGCATAAAATATGTATAAGGTTTAGATGCTTCCCTTTGGAAACATTTTATAAGCAGCTACCAAAATCAACATAAAATGTGGTTTCTCAACACAAAGAAAAGTAGAACTGAAAAATATAGAGTGTGCTAAAGGGAACTGTTCATAGCAAAATTGGCATAAATACATAACTAAAGTTTATATAAAATAAGTTGCCATTTAAATAAATATCCATTAAAAACTAAGCCATACAATCAAAACCAAAATAATTATAATAAGGCATGCAAAATGTCAAGATATAGTGCAACTTGTTCCATCACAATTTTGTGTTTGCACAGAGGATGCATACAGCTCTTGGGTCTGGATAAGATTTGGATAACAGAAGAACCAGATGTGTTTCGGCCATTCAAAAGAGGCTTCCTCAGAGGTTTTTAAAAGGGTTATGTAGAAACAGGAGTCCTTCAATTCCCTAAGTAAATAATCTCTCTGGATAGATGTAAAGCCAGTAAAATAAAAAATGTTTTTGGGGTCAATAGCAGAACTTTTGTCCTTCTGCTTTCTTGTACGTGAGCAAAGAAGAAGCCATCCCGGATCTGGTGTGTGACGTATAGCCACTCAGATTAGCAGCGAGAAAGCCGTCAAGTTCTTTTTCAGTTATCCAAATAGTATTCAGCTGCAAGTACTGTAGATGGCTTCTGAGCAAACACAAAAGTGTGAGTTGCCTTGGCATTCCACATGCCATATTATTGTAGATCATATATGGAGATTTCTATTGCAGGTCTTCATTTTTTCTGGACATTTATTCAAATTTGCTACTTATTATATGTATGTGAAATTTATTTTAGATAATTCCCTTTACACCTCCTACCATTATCTTTAACAATGTATGAAATATTTAGCCATGAGAATTGTATTGCACCGATGACATTCTGCTAAGGAGAACTGTAAAACAACAAAAAGTTTAAATATGGTTGGAAAACTTCCCAGTTAAAGCCCCCTATGTATGAAGATCATTTTAATTATACTTTGTGATAGAGATCATTTTTCAAGGTCCCAAGTAGTAATACATTTGTAAAGTCGATTTTTCCAGCAGCAATTGTCCTTTCAATTGCACTTGACAAGGAAGATGGTATTTCAAGAATAAACATTTTTTGTTAATATTTATTTATTAAGTTGATCTTTATGGTGTGATAAACATAATGAATTCAGTTTTGAATATTGTGAGAATACATTACAAAGAAAAAGAAAAAAAAAACCTTAAACAAACCTGACCATGCCCTCTGCTTATCAATATATAAATACTTTCAATGAAAAAATAGCCAACATATAGACTTCATTAACAAAGCCTTGTCTCTCTCTCCCACTACAACAAACTATTTATTTTACACAAACCTCAGAAGACACTTCAGACAATGTTTTTATATATTTGTAATGGAAATAGTAAAGGACACTACCAAAGTAAATAAAGCATGAAAAAATAACAGATCAATGGAAAGTAGCTGATGAAATGGAATTTATTTGCACTGTCAACGTAATTCTGAAACCAAAATATTTCTTTACAATGGTGTTAGCCTGATTTGGTGAAACAAACTACATTTAAAAATGGGGATTTGAAAACATTTTAGTCATTTAAAACAAGATGTAAGTATAAATGAATACATGAACAGTTGTAGCATGGATACACAGATTTGTTCTTCCTAAACAAAAACTAAACAAACAAAAACATTTTTAAAACCACAAACAGAAAAGGTGTCTCATAAAAATATACATTACTGAAATTTACAGTGTAAACAGATCCACTTTGTTTCTTCATAAATGGACCACAACGTATAAAAAGACCCATTTTATATTATTCCTCACCCTCCTTTGTGCACGACCACACACTGAAATGCTAAAGACTTGCAGGCTGCATAAATAATAGAAGCGAAGCGCTGCTCACTATTTGGTTTGTTTGTGGTACTTATTAATGGAGTGTCAGTTTCCTCATACATGTAAGCTGCGTCTCGCCCTGGTGCCAAGCGACACACGTAGTCTTGGCTCTCTTGCTTTGTAATGTTCATTGAAGTCCAACCTAAAGCTCAAAAACCTTAGGCTTTCATCTGTACTTGTAGTAAGCAAAATCAAAAATTGTTGAACAATACCCTAAGAAACAAACATGAAAAGTTAGAAACTTCATATAAACAATATAAACACACATTTGAGAGCTTTTTGTGTGTATTTTAACTTCTAAATTTCCACACATTGCTTTAGAAACGGGATACTAGGAAATAAGATAAGCACACAAAAAAAAAATTGTGAATTGTAACAAAATTATTCTGTTTAAAAATGTTACCAAACATGCTGTTGTAACCCACTCTGAAGTTTAGCACTTATACTTCTGTAGTTACTCCCATTTTAAACAGTTTTGTTAACCAAATATCCACTTTTCAACAATTCCTTTAACCCCTTAATGACAATGCTGTAAGATGTACAGGCTCCCAATGCCTTTAAAATAGAGTAATCGCGGCAGTTCCGGCTTTCCTGGAAGCTTCACGAGTGAATGCTAGGAAAGATTTAAAAAAAAAAAAAAAAAAAAAAAGTGACAGGCAAGTAACAATTGATGGATGATGGAGGCAGGTCTGAAACACCCAAAAAAGGGGCCGTCTTAACCTGCAATAGCTGAAACTGTCTGTCTCAGCCATTGCAGGTAATATTGTGATAGGTCAAATGACTGGCCGCTCAAAAAAAAAAAGCCGGTAGAGGTACTGGATGGGGGAGATCAAAAGATCCCCCCTCACCAGCCATCTGCTCGGCAAGCTCTGCTGGGTACGGGGAGGGGGCGGAGCAAACCGGCTGAGAGGTGTAGCTACGCCCCCCACCCTGTGAAGCAGAGCAGCGTCTGCTTCACGGGGAGCTGCGGGCAGCAAGAGATAGTGCTGCTCGGCTCCCCATGCCTGCACTAAGCATGGGGAGCCGAGCAGCACTTTGTCTTGCTGCCAGTGAAGCAGACGCTGCTGTGCTTCACAGGGTGGGGGCGGAGCTACACCTCTCAGCCGGTTAGCTCCGCCCCCTTTCTTGGGGAGGGGGGGAGAGAGAAAGAAAGAGAGCGAAAGAGCGCGAAAGAGTGAAAGAGAGAGAGAGGGGGGGGGGGGAGGGGGGACCAAAGACAGAACAGGGGGAGGGGGGGGAGAAAGACAGAACAGGGGGAGGGGGGACAGAGAGAGAGACAGAACAGGGGTAGGGGGGGAGAGACAGAACAGGGGGAGGGGGGACAGAGAGAGAACAGGGGGAGGGGGGACAGAGAGAGAACAGGGGGAGGGGGGACAGAGAGAGAACAGGGGGAGGGGGGGAGAGAGAGAACAGGGGGAGGGGGGGAGAGAGAGAACAGGGGGAGGGGGGGAGAGAGAGAACAGGGGGAGGGGTGAGAGAGAGAGAACAGGGGGAGGGGGGGAGAGAGAGAACAGGGGGAGGGGTGAGAGAGAGAGAACAGGGGGAGGGGGGGAGAGAGAGAGAACAGGGGGAGGGGGGAGAGAGAGAGAACAGGGGGAGGGGGGGAGAGAGAGAACAGGGGGAGGGGGGGAGAGAGAGAACAGGGGGAGGGGGAGAGAGAGAACAGGGGGAGGGGGAGAGAGAACAGGTGGAGGGGGGATACAGAGACAGAAAAAGCAAGGGGGAAGAGAGAGAGAGAGACAGGAGGGGGAAGAGAGAGAGACAGGAGGGGGAAGAGAGAGAGACAGGAGGGGGGGAGAGAGAGAGAGACAGGAGGGGGGGAGAGAGAGAGAGAGAGACAGGAGGGGGGGAGAGAGAGAGACAGGAGGGGGGGAGAGAGAGAGACAGGAGGGGGGGAGAGAGAGAGAGACAGGAGGGGGGGGGGAGAGAGAGAGAGACAGGAGGGGGGGGAGAGAGAGAGACAGGAGGGGGGGAGAGAGAGAGAACAGGTGGAGGGGGGGGAGAGAGAGAACAGGTGGAGGGGGGGGGGAGAGAGACAGACATGGCAAGGAAGAGGAAAGGGACACATGCATAAGGGGGTGAAAGACGGGTGGGCGCCATGGGGGAAGCCCGCACAGGGCTCCGGGACACTTAAGGCTGGCCCTGGTTGTAATGTACGAAAAATTATATTACAGAATAATTGCAGGTTAAAAAAACGGATTTTTCTAGCCCTATTCAAATAAAGATGCTTATCTGTATTTGTAACATTTTCACACCCATGTATTTTCTATTGAACATAAATATGTTAGCAGCCTCAAAATCAACTCCTTTCTGTGTTACCATTCACATACCTGATAGAAATGAGTGAGAATTCTTAACTGTGAGCACATTTTCGGTATAGATTCCTGAAACTCAGAAACCCTTTTGTTCTCTTCCTCTTCTTCTGCAGCTGTGACTCCCCACTCACCCTGCAGAATATTTTTTTAAATAAAATTTAAAAAAAAACACAAATCATTTAATGTATGAAATTAACATCAGCCGCAGCCAGGTATTAAAATGTGTTCAGGTACAACTGCAGATCCAGTCTTAATGCAGGAAGTAGAGAGAATTTAAAAAATATATTTAGAGAGAAAAAAAAAAAAGCACATTTATTAAAAGTTTCCTTTTCAAAGTTTTAGGATTACTAATTTTAGGAAACTAGAATACAGATGTACAAAGAAAAAAAATTGTGTATTTTGCCAGACAAACAATAGCAGGGTTTTATAGAAACAAAATGTAGTGCTGAGATATAGAATATTCATTTTAAGGATTAAAATGGTATGAGCATAATTAAGTCTATATTAATGATGAAATCTAAATATTTCTATTTGTGCTGTAAGTGCTCATTTTGACAGGAGAGCTGTCCATACTTTGTTTCATTGTAGGAATACTCAAAAAGCCAATCCTAAAAAACTTTGATTAAATTTGTCTTGTTATGCTGATTAAATGGCTTTTAACTTTAAACTATTTAAAAACATGGTGTTACAGCACACAAACAGTAACAATTATACACAAACAAAAGCAGAATGCTTAATTATTATAAAAGGTAAGGAAAGATCCTGCTTGTGTGATTTAAAGGCCGCATATAGTAGTTTAAACATTGATAACTGCCATATATTGGCAGTGTTCTATATAAAATCATACCTCTGATTCCCTTTCCTTTTTTCGCTCTTCGAATTGTAATCTGCGCTGTAATTCCTCCAGAGCTGCCCTGTACAATGTATCTTGTGCATTCTGAAACTCAATTATCTGATCAAAGACTGCACGAAGCTGGTTAAGTAAAGCCTGGAAACAAACAAATACTGTTGAAGGGAAGGCAAGTACAGATGCCCATACGCTACCTATAGCCAATCAGCTGTGCTGTTCTCGCCTTGTGCATTTCCTATAGTGATACAGTCTTTTTTAGTTCATAGACAAGTTATTATTAATGTAATAATGGCTAATATACACATGTTAATAACATCCCTTCTCTATCTAAATAATCTTATTGCAAGCACATTAACAAACAATCATGAACAAAAACAAACATTTTACCCTTGATTCACTGTCCAGGAGACATCTGGATATAATGGTGTCCAAGAAAGCTTCATGGGCTGCAATGATGTGATCTAAATCCTGGGCTTGTTGCACCTTCTTCCACAGTTCATCCCAAGAACACTCCAGAACCTTAGGAGAATATAAAAACAGTTGCTATTTCATCCAATGCAAGATATGAGCAAAGATTTTCATTGGATCTATCAAGAATGACAAAGAACCACAAATCTAAAAAACAATAAAAAATGAAAAAAAAAAATACCTCAAATGTGATGTAATACTGCATCTGATGAATGAAATGGACCATTTCTGAAGCCAGGACGTGACACTGATGAAGCACCCCAGAGAGCTCTGCAATGCAAATGAATAATCAAAGTATGACTAGAGAGAGGTATACATCCAGGTATTAACATTTCAAAAACTGGTCCAGCAGCTTTGGTGCAGGTTTTATAAAATCGAACAAGGAGTAGTTCCATAGTTTAATGGTTGACCACAGTACACACACACCTGTTGTATAGAGAAAAAAAATCAATGAATATCTTCTCAGGGTTCTGTGTATACACACCAACTATGAAAAATGACTTGACATGTAGAAAAGTCTCTGAACACCGATACTAGATTCTGAACTGCCAGGCAAAAACCAAAAGCAGACAATTTTACACAACTCGAATTATATTTCACAGTTGGTTCAGTATGCTTACCACAACTGCTCCAGGAGGTATCAAAAACATATAAAGGTGTACTGTGATGACAAAACAAGCTGGAAAAGGGAAAGGTCTACTTTCGTATAAAAACTTTTATTTCATAATATCACCAGTCTCTGAAAAATGTTTTTGCACATAATTATTATTTTTATTAAGGAATGTGTACATTAAGTCAGCTGTACTCATGATCACTCATGACAGACAATTAAAAATGCTTTTTAAACAGGTATCCCTAACATTTTGACATCTAGATCCATATGCAGCAACATATTTTACAATGAGACACATGAAAAATACACCGGCACTCTTGAATCGAAAAATAGTATAAAAGTTTATTTGTTATTTTATATATATTATTTAATACAATCTGTGTACAACAAGAAATTACACAAAATTACATGACATGTCGATCTTCGGCAACAATTATATATATATCTAACATCATTTACTACTTAAGATCTAGCAATTGAATAGTATAGTTTATATATAACCAGGAACAGAGGACAATTTACACGTCTAGCAACTCTTATGAATAATGAATAAGCGTTGCTAGACGCGAACCCCGTAAAGTGTCCGCTGTTCCCAGTTGACGATTGCACATGTTATACCTCCATCCATATTAAAATGTATACTATTTTGGATTCAAGAGTGCCGGTGTATTTTTCGTGTGGCTCATTGTATTGTTGCAGCATGATCGACTGCCTGTGACCTGGGATCCATTGTACACTTGTTACTCATCTACCATGCCAGCGAGGACGAGCTCGGTTTTCTTTCCAAATGGGAGAGAGTATTTTTGTTTAGCATGTTTTACACACTGAAAAGCTAATGCTAAATATTACAGCCCTATACAAATTTAAATTCATTTATTCTTATTGGAATGTTTCAGTGTGCCAACATGTCTTTTTTATTGTGCGTAAAGATTTTAAAAAGAGGTTTAAATTCGGAATTCATAAGGCAAAGCAAACTATAACCCAATTGCTTGGGTAGACCTATCTAATTTTTTATTTGCAAAGTATTCAACTCTGAGGTCCCCTACTTACCGGGCATGCTTTTCAGCAACTTTGCATTGCACATGTGGCCTTTCCAAATGTCTGTGAGAATATATTCCATTCTCTTTGCTCTCCAGAGAAAGTTAAATACCCTGAGGTAATGACTCATACATTCCCTGGTAAACACCTGTTAGAATATAATGGACAAATATTTAATGTCAAACTTCCAAACCTGTGAATATATAATATAGAATTAATTCTAATATAAATTCTAGTCATGCCCATTTGTCCATGTATTATTCAGATTGTCTTTCTATTTTTCAGTACTGATCTATTAGATGCATTTAAAAAAAAAAAAAAAAAAAATCTAATTTCTGGGACCTTCAATAAATCAGTGGGAAATTGTATCATATAACACATAGATTTGTGTTTATTTGACAAATATACACATGGGTTTATATCACTTCCTAAGCAACTCATGAAGCCATTTTAGGAAAAAACTAAATCAACTATTTATTCTTATACAGACTGCTAAAATGGAAGCTCATTTTCAGCTTAGCAAGATAAGTCATATGTCCCTTAAAATGTGCAAATTAAATAACTACAATGCAAATTTTCAATTAAAAAAAATCTCATTTGTTTTCTGAATAAAGTAGCTTAATATATTAATTTAAAAATATGAAATCACATATTTTAGGCAATAAAACTAATAAACCATCTATGTTCTCATCAAATCTAATTGATCCATTAGCATATTTGATTTTACACAGTACAAAATACATTCTAAAGTTCCTTGTAAATTATTTAAAATTAGTCAATAGTCTATGAATAATGGAACACAATTGATGTATTGATTCAATATGCTTAAAACTCAAAAGGTGCACATTAAATATTAGATACATAAGTAATATGTAAATAACAAAAGATTTATGGGCTTATCGTGAATTTAGAGAAACTGATTGTATTTGCTAAAGTGCTGACATAATAGGCGCTTCAGAGATGCCAAGTGATTTCTCTAAGGAAGGGTTTCTGGGCTACACTGTAGAGGGATAGTAGGGATGAGAGAATATTATATATAATATGCCAAAATACCAGAGTATTGCAGTATTTAATGATATCTTTTTAAATATTATGTTAGTCCAATTAAAAAAAAAAATAAAAAATAAAAAAAGGATATAAATATGTGATAGATAGATCATTTTAGATAATGGATACTTTGGGTTAACAGCTCCACTCCTATAAATGTTCTACATTACCTAAATCCATTGTGAGCAATAAACACCATATGGCACCATTTAATAATAGAAGTAAAAATAAAAAAGCTAGTGTTTGTTCACCAAAGGTGAAGATACTCACACAGTTTTTTTAGAATCGGGGTAGTCACAAACTAGAACTTACAACTTAGTTTTAAAGTAATAATACCCCTTTTGCCATTTTGGATCACGAAAGCTTAAAGCAAAATGCACTGACCGCTGTCTCAAATGAAGCAACCAGATTCATGTTCCACTATATCTTATTAACCAGGCCCAGCACAGTAAGGAAAGTAATGGTTATTTAAAAGTAAGATGGAGATCCTCCTCTTAGCACAGGTAACATTGATGCAGGCAAAAACCACACTTGAATTAAAGAGGATTACTTTAGCCTTCTGGGTTTATAAATATTGCTAAAAGTACAAATTGAATAGAATGCATTTTTTTCTTTTTATTATTCATAAATATGTAAAAAAGTAGATTTGCTAGTGGGAATGTTTTTTGTTTTTTTAAATAATCTCATCAACACAAGGGTTGAACGTATTGGGTGACGCACACACATTTACACTGTAAATGGCAGAGATTTTTTTTTCTCTTTTCAATCATATAAATGGTTTGACTTTTCAATATTACAAAGGAGAACATATACAAACAATAATTAACGAGCCTCGTGTAGCACAATGAAACCAATACTATAGTTAAAATAAATATTTACCACTGAAAGGAAATGATAGAATGGTAACCCTCTATCTAAAAGTCAACCTACAGGTTACAGTATTAAAAATATCCTGTTTTAATGGGGACTTTGTAATGTGAATTTAGGAGGGAAAGTATATCAAAACTGAAGTGCCAGCAGAAATGCAGAGAAAACTGTTTAACATATCTGTGGTATCTCATGTTTACGACTTCACTTTGTGCAAATTAACTACTTTCAAATGGCAATTATGGTAATTATGCAGTGTAAAATCTACAGGTGATACACTATGAATAGATCAGTTTTGACAATTTTCTAAATTCACAGTATAAACAATGTTTTGGGGATGGAGTCCCTTTGAGGAGACAATAGTTTTACCGTAGCAATAGGGCCTTCTACATGGTAGTCGAGACTGAATACATCCCATCCTGTATCTCCAGGTGATACCTAAGAATAAAGAAATAAACAAAAAGGTATGCAGTTATGACATTGTACTTGGGTGTGCTCTCTCTTCTGGGTGGAAGCAAAAAAAAAAAAAAAAAAACACAGATTTGTAGATTGGTAACAAAAATTTTTAAAATGTATATATAAACTTAGTGAATTCACCAATTAACCAGTGAACACATCCTACTCTTAAACATGCATTAAATCATAAAAAAACTCCGACATCAGTATTATAATATAAAATTCAAGACAGATTAAGAATTCATACACATATGCAATGAAATAAAACGTTACTAGCATTATAAAAAGTTGTGGGTATGAATTTAATGTATTGCTTCAAAATAAATGGTTTTATTTAGTTTTAAAGGAGAAATATGTCAAAAGACAAACTGCTAGAGGAAAGAAGGGGGTTCTGCATAAATGCAATGGCAGGCATCAGAACTGAATATCAGTGGAACATTGAATGTACCTAGAGCACTGCAGAAACATTAATGCAAAGGTTTCTTTACGATTAGGATAGTTGGAGTATACTGTATTACTGTTAACCATGAGACCAACATTGTTTTTATTGCTTTTTATCCTACTATGTAAAGGAGAGATTACAGTCATGACATGGGACATGCATAGTAATATGAAAACTATTTTGCACAAATTTTTTTTTAGCAATAATAAGAAAATAGCGTGCTGTATTCAATGACTTTAAATACATCAGATACCTTTCACATCCTAGCTGCCTCAATGTGTTATAGTGATAAAAAGGTGCTAGAACACCTAGCCAGAGAGATATTGCGTAGGATAAGAGTTACATGGGATTGCTTGCCACAATGCTAAGATGAGGGAAGTAACTAACCCCTATTCTACTCTGACTCCACAGCAAGTGATTCTAGTGACAGACAATAGATCGTTTAGAATATTCAAACACAAAATAGTTCTATCCCTGTAAAGATTCCATACATGTGAGCAACAAACTAGACAGAGTTAAATGTTCACACCAAGATTTAGTGACAGGGCATACCATTCAGTCTATCACAACACTTACATTTCATATATAACAGACTGGCGATTTTCCAATAATGTATGGTTACTGCAGTCTGACCGTTAAAAGGCATCCTGTTGCCGGTAAAATGGTCATGTAGTAGTTCATATTTGTCAGGATTAGGACCAAACCATAAATTTGTACATTTAAAACAAAACAAACAGTATGGTTATGGGCTGTTTGTGAGTAAAGCATTAAGCATCCCACTCTTGTAAGGTGGGGGTGGGGTGAAAAGACATTGGAAATCCACGAATGAAAGAAATCTATAAAATGATACATTTCCTATTAAAAGGCTGCCAGTGAGAGCAATATTTTAAAATCTGCCAACACTATTAATTATTAAAATGGAAAACAGCAACTGTGCTTTATATTTGTATGCACATTTGTAGCAGATTAGTTCCTGACATCAAATAATAAGATGTGAAATTATTAAAATGCTAGATGGAGCATGGATTTCAAAAGGCATTTTTTCCCTTTTTATAAGTGTATGTTGTGTATTACAAAAACACATTTTCTGCCATTAGTTTCACCAAAACATTTTTTTAAGATGTACTCAAAAAGCTCTAAAAAGAAATGACCAATTAGATGGTAGGAATGAAATTTCCCCAAAAAATATATATCTTTGACAAAAGCTCAGTATAAACAATATGCGCTACAGGCAATGTAGATGGGGGGGATAAAGACTGATTGGTGGCGCTGAACATTTCATTCTCCTTTTTGTTAAAGGCTTGTGTGAGTTATTAGCTTGCAGGCACTCTCAATAACAAGAGAGTTTTATTTTAAAGATGAGGCCTTGATTCTTATTTTGATTTTTTACAGTGCAGATGAATGCTATAAATAATGTCTTCTTATTTCTGGTAAATGGTCCCATTTGAATCATCAAAAGAAAATTGATGTTATTATGTACTCCATCAGGCGGCACTTTAGGTGCCAATTGTAAGGATGTTTGTTTATTACTTATATTGGCAAGGGAGTTACCACTGAATTAAACACTATAAATGTTTTAGGATGCAAGCATTTGTACGCAATTGCCTAGGTATTAGCCTAGAGCATTTTTATTGCAAATAGAAGAAAATTACACTTAATATGCAGAAACTGTAGATACAGAATTACACAGATGCAAAATTTAAAAAAACAGAATATCCTTCATAAACTCATTTAATAAAATACGAATCTTAATCTTAAAATGTGTAACTGATTATTTCAGAGATTATTTCACTTTCTTTGTACATGTGACAAACAGATTCAATATTGGACCATGATTTCCCAAAGTAATGGCATAAATGAGCCGGGGGGGGGGGGGGGGTAAGTAAAATGCTTGTGAGTGGGCATTAGACCATTGGGTCATCTGTTCTTGGTTGGGCTTGCCTTGCACAGCATTTGCAACCCCATGACACCAGCAAGAAGAACCAGTTGGCACACTTGCCCGTATCAAACAGCATCAGGTTTACAGAGGGTTTTGTTTTTGTTTTTTTAAATCATATCATGCCACAAATGAAAAAATACAAATCTACACATCTTGATTGTAATAAGACAACAGGAATAGGTACCTTGAATATCAACAAATTACTTACCTCTAAAAGTCTAACATCCAAACGTTTGAGAATCTCAGGATTGTCGAACTGGGCATTGGTTGCTCTCACAGCAGTCTCCAGAATCCCAGTAAGATTGTGTTGGTACAAAGTGGTGGCTGGACGGATAAGTTCTGGTCTAAAATAACAACCACATTTTGCATTAAATGCATCAGTCATCACCAGCACGCTACCAGAAAGCAAACCTGTTATCCTCCAATGTCACAATGTACACAACGTGCTTTATATCTCTGACATGGTCAAACATCTAGGAGATATTAGTTTTAATTAATTCCTATGTGTTTACGGAATAGCAGCATTAATCTATCTATCCACTACATAATACATACGAGAAAATATGAAGTATACAACTATTTCTACATTTCACAGAAAGGTTCTGCTTTTAGGATTACTAATAAATATGCTAAAACATTTCTGACCACTCAAAACAAAAAGTGGTGTCATTCAGCTGCATGCATCAGTTATGCACCTTGCTTCTGTCTAAAAGTAACAATCCAACAGAGAATGTACTAGCAATTTCAGCTATTTTATGCATGCTGTTAAATAAATATTTTTTTCTCATATACCATTACTCTATTGAGGAATACGGAGTGCACAGCTGCACGCACTTTAGAAAATGATGAGGGCAGCACTGTGCTGTACAGAAAGGACCACTCCCGTACATGTAGTACACATCCATGAGTGTCTGAATGAAGGTATACAATTACTTACTTTAGTAAATCCATTAAGTGACGTATAAAATCTCCCTGTCCTAGTAAGAGATAGCGCCTCATCGCCTGCATGTGCTCAAGTAGATTATAATTCTTGTTCAAGATATCCAAAAGATATTTACTGGTCTCATAATAAGCAGCGTCAATTTTACTCTGGAAATCATTCTCCAAATCTGTGAACAAATCGGCAGCTACAAGACAAGGGGAGGGAATTTCATTTTGGTTGGAATTTCAAAGTCCGCGATCATTTCATATAGCAGAATTCATTTTACTTTCAAATATTTCTGGTCTCATTTACAAAAAAAATTAGGAAAATCACTTCTGAAAAAGGGTACCTCACCTCATAGGCCATTCGCTGCTCTACTTGGAACTCAGATAACTTTAACTACAAAATCCCACAAACTGTCTGACATGTTAATATCAATCCTTGGTAATTCAATCATTTACACAGACATCCAGCGACCATATAAATCTTAGCCAGGATAATGCTGCCATCAAAAATTCACACAACCATACAGAAATGTTGCAAAGTGAAGGGAGAAAGGAAATATCCACTAGTGGACTTCTTTGGAATCTTAAAAACCCAATTACTACTTATACAATGAATGAAGTGAATAAAATAAATGATCTGTACATTGTGTTAGCAGAATTGCATGCAAATGCATAAACTAAGAGAAAAATATGTTTTACAGGTCTCTGTGGTGTTGTCTCCCGTTTATGATATCACCTTGTGGCATGATATTCAAATTATTTTTTTTCCCCTCAGAAAATGAGTTTGTTTACATATCAAGCAAAACCGGAGACACCACAGACATTTTAACCCCTTGACCGGACTGTTTTTGGAATGTTGTGCATTAGTGACTGAGGCCGTCTTAACACTTCTTAGGGGTTTGTGTTTTGCTTTAATTTGCTTCTTTGTCATTTGCTGTACCCAGCAAGAAGGGCTTTCTTTTGATGGCATTATTTTGTATTAATTGAATTATGAAACAAATAGTAAAATATGGTGAATATTTAAATTAAAAAAAACTTTTCCTGACTTATTTGTAATATCTTTTACTAAGCTCCAAAAGCTAATGAAAAAACCCTGTTAAATAGATTCTAATATTGGTCCTGAGTTTAGAAATACCCAATGTTTATATGTTTTTTGTTTGCTTTCTTCCATGTTATAGGTTAATGAATACAAGTAGCACATAGCTGTTTCAACCATTTAAAAAAAAAAAAAAATCAGTGTTACAATGTCACTGTCATGAACCCTGAATAACCCCCAACATGTACATATTTTTTAAAAGTAGACATCCCAGGGTATTCAAATGGGGTATTTTGACACTTTTCATTCAGTCATTTTACCACCAATCTTTGACAAGTTTTGGCATAGTCATTTTGTGTGTGTTTTATTTCCACACACTTTGAAATGTAGGTATGAAATTAATGGGGTTGTTCTGTTTTATTGCCAAACAACACCCCAATATAATTTCAGCAACTTCCCCCGAGTATAGCTGTACCCCACATGTATCAGGTACAGGGCCAGATATAGGATCCGGTCATTGCAGCTTTATAACATGTATTTTTTTTATGTAATGTTTGCGGACTACATTTCCTATCATACTCAGCCAGCCAAAAGCTATCATAGGAAGCATCATAGGAAATGTACTCTATAGTAGGAAGTACAGATTGTTGCTATCCTTGGTGTACCCTGCGGCTTCATGGATCATTTATCCAGCTGCAGCGGACCACTATCTAATGCAGGGGGCCAATACAAAGCACTTGCCCCACTAGCAGTATTATTTTTTAAATAACTTATCACTAGAGGACCACAGACCTGGTCCTCTAAGGAATAACTATTTTTTTATTTATTTAATTAAATTTCATTTTATTTTTAATTAACTCTAACCTTAACCCTAGGGTTAGTACAAACCCTAATTCTAACTCTAGGGTTAGGATTAGCACAATAAGAAATTTATTTTAAAAAATAAATTTAAAAAAAAAAAAAAAAACTTTTTTTAAATTAACCCCTTGCCTGACAAAGGACGTGTCAGGCACGTCCTGGGAGAAACTCCCTTCACCTGCGGTGAATCAAGCGGTTTTCGCGATCAACTTTAACGGTGCTGGTCTATTGCCTCAATGTCGAGGCAATAGCCAGCACAGAAATTTCTATTCTGGGGCCCCACGGAGCGATCGTGGGAGGCATATTGACTGAGCAGCATGCTCCGTTAATATGGCTTTGCCCTCTGAGCTTCAGAAGTGAAAGTAACTTCACTTCCGTCGCTCTGAATATGCTACTTGACTGCCCCTAGTAAAGTATCATAGCAATGGAAAAAATTTAAAATAAATATTTAATTAATTAAAAACTGGTTATATAGCTAGATTAGCCTATAGGGTTAAAATTAAATAATTTTTAGCATAAGGGATAGGGTTAAAATTAAATTAAAATATATTAAGGGATAGAATAAGGGTTAGAGATAGGGTTAAATTTAGTGTTTTTTGCCCCATAACTCGCAAAAAAAATACAGAAAAATATGGAAACATGCATATTTCTGAACTCGGGACAACATTTAGAAACTATTTAGACAGGGTCTTTTTTAATGATTGTATTTGTATAAATTATATTTTAGGTCAAAGCTAGATAAAAGTTTTTTTTTAATTTTTCATAATATTTTATGATTTTTTTGCAGTAAATTATAAGGTATGATGAACATAATGGTATCTAATGAAAGCCCTTCTTATGACTATAAAAACAACATATAATTTGTGTGGGTACAGTATCTGAGAAAAAAGAAAATTGCAGCTAAACACAAACACCCCAGAAATGTCAAAACAGCCATTGTCACCAAGGGAAAGTCAAGGTGAAAATGTCTTGTCACTAAGGGGTTAAAAAATGATGGGGGGGGGGGGGGGGGGGGCAGGGGGAGACTTGCAGCACTACATTTAGTCTCGATCGCTGTGGAGCAGGGAGAGACTATAGCCGTCTGCAGTGCCCGGATGTTTCCAGGGGGCCTCAATGGACATGGCTGAAGTGTCTCAGTATCGAGACACTTGGCCATGTCTTATCGCGATCAAGGATCTGCATGACGGTCCTGGACCGCCATCGGTAACCAAGGGAGCTTTTCCTCATGACAGTCCAGGACAGTCATCATCGGTCATGAAAGGATATTTTATGCATTTGCATGCAATTTCTTGTAACACAAAGTATAGATAATGTTTTGTTCTCTACATTCACTGTATAAAACGTGTTTAGGCTGACATTGTCCCTTTAATTAAATTCACCTCATCAAATCATACATCATTAAAAGAAACAAGGATAAACATTCCCACGATGCTTTGTTAGGTAGGGTTCCAAGTGAACCGCTTTATAACACATTTTATTTTCAGACTCTAAACCAACCATCTTGTGGAGACTCAGCTGCTTTGGCCACAGCCATCATCTTTGCAGTTGGAGTTTGATCATGGCACACTTGATGTAAGAAATTAATGGATTTTCCTATCAAAAGGACCTAGGGAGACAAAAAAAGAATGTCTTTACCAGCTCTGCAAAAGAATTGGTTAAACGATCTGATAGCAGGGCACAGAAATTCCAGTAAGCTTTTAATTGATATCAAAAAGCAGCAGTGAGCAATAAATAGGTGCTAATGGATATCAACTGTACTTACTCAATTACTATGGATTTAGCTTTTAAGTGTTAAAAAACTATATTTAGTAAGATAGGTCACTATATATTGGCATATCTTGCTAAAATATTTTAAATTCACTATATATTGACATATGTTAAATAGTATATGTATACACAAACATACACATACATGCACATAACAAAATACACGCAAACATTTTATATATCAATTATTTTGCCACTTGCAGTTTCTAAGAAAGTAAATGGAGATACTGCAGGTCTAACCTTGTTTGGTACTAACTGAACTAAGTCTGAACTAGATCACTACTCGCCAGAATACACTCCCACAGTAGCCTATTTAACTGGATTTTATGGGAAAAGGAATTTCAGCTCTTTCCGTAGAACATTAGCAATCCCCTCAGGTAATGTTTTCCCTGAGATTTGATAAGTTTACCCAAATTGTTATGGTTTGTTTAGCAGACACAATTCTGCATTTGGCTTTTTAGTTAACTATACTTGAATTTAAACCTTTCAACAATCAGCAATTCTAGAATATAAAATCTAGGGGGTAGGTAATATGACCAAATACAAAATATTGAGTAATTTGTTTTATACAATCCTCATATTAGACATGCAATTCTTAAGACCACAAATGGTAAAAAAAAAAAAAAAAAAAGAAGAAAACAAATGTTCCAAAGTAAAGACTTGACACGAAAAATAATGTTCAGTATTATAGGTTCCTTTTTTTTTTCTTTAAAAACCCTGGCATGGTTAACTAACAATTCTTATTAGTACAGGGATTGACAAACGTCAACTGTCCTAGTTATTGTTACGCGCCAGCGAAGTGTACTTCTGTAAAGCTCAAAGTAGAATAATCAAAAGATAGTAGCATTATCCCATTATGACAATAAAATGCACTCACAACTAAAATATTAAAACACTTTCACTTTACCTTTCTCGACTGATCCATGGTCATGAAAGATGGAATCATAGATTTCCGCAGCGTGTATTTGTCATGCCACAGTCGGTCTGTTTTTACTGTAGGATCAGAAGCCACAAAGAACTGTGGAGATAAATAAAAAAAAATTAAAATAACTATTGTCTTCACAATAGATAAATGAATTTGCACGTTTTTTCAAAAGCATCTAAGTAACGTGTTTCAATATTTTAAAAGAATTAAATAAGGTCTACACCAAAAAGTAGCATTTTTAACACATCTACCGTATTTGCTCGAATATAAGACTAGGTTTTTTTCAGAGCAAATATTCAAGGTCGTCTTATAATCTGACCTCAAATCGAGGTCAGGTTATAAGACTGGGATCCAGCGCAGAGCTAGAGAGAGAGAGAGAGAGCGCGCGCGAGAGAGAGCGCGAGAGAGAGCGCGAGAGAGAGACAACGTGGGAGGGGTGGAGAGACAAGAAATGCATTTGTTTAATATCATAATTTTTATTAAGAAGCAATTTACATGTGAATTTATACAAGTTAAACTTTTTTTCTATAGGGTAGTCTTATATTCAGGCTTTTAGTTTTTTTCCTAAAGGAATATCTAAAGTTTGGGGGGTCGTCTTATAATCAGGGTCGTCTTATATTCGAGCAAATATGGTATATCCAATTTAGTTTGTAAATATTTTACAGTTGCATCATAGAAAAAAAAAAAAAAAAATGTTCCATGAAGCAAGTTAGAAAACTAGAGCAGGTATGCATATAATAGGCTCCCACCTATTAACATTAACACTTTATCTGAATCATGGATATACAGCAGTGATATGAAAAAGGCAGTTCACCAGCTGTTACTGAATTACAATTCTCATGATTCTCTATACCAGACATAGAAGAACAAAGACCAGCTGATAATCAATGAAGTTGTATTTCAGCAACAGCTGCATGTTCTCTAATTTTGGCTTGCAGGATAGGGGTCACATAGTGGAAATTATTAAACCTAACCATCTATTTTAGTTACAAATATAAACATTTAAATAAACAAAAAAAAATAATAATATAAAACACGTTCACTTTAAAGAACGGTGATGAAGAAAAAACAAATTAAAAAGCAGGATGAGATTTTGCTTCCCTCTGAGGAAAGAGAAGGAAAATCTTCAAAAGTATTATACCTTTTGTGGAAGGTACACCTATAAAATACAAAAGGGACAAGCACATAGAAAACAGGAGGAGGGAGAAACAAACTGCGCGATCATTAATGAATCAAAAAAAAAAGAAAAGAAAAGAACAAAAGCAATCAAGGTCATTATGCGTTGATGTACTGATGCATTTCCTGTTGAAGGCTTTCCGATTTTCATCATGTCATGCAGAAAAAGTGAAGAGCAGAAAAGATAATTGCACTATGATTTCTCATTAATTATTGGATACATGCCAAGGCCAAGCAAGTAAAATGTAAATAGCAGCCGTTTTTACATATTGTCATCTGCATCAAAACGGCCTTACTTCTTGACATGTTTAAGGGAAATAATTTATGCTTGTAGAGTTATTAAGCCTGAGAGTGCAAATGAAAGCGTTTTTTTGTATGGGCTTTCGGTGTAAACTAATGACAAACAGGATGCTACCAGAATCTACCAGTGAAAAGCAAAACATAACCATAAATGAATATTGTTTGCAACAGGAAAAAAAAAAAAAAACAATTGTATAATTCCATTAATTTTAGAATGGCAATGATTTAAGATGGTAAAATCTATTTACATAATACGTTCAGGTGCCTCAGTATTAAATTATTAGATGAAGTCAAAAATGTTTTTCATTTGGTGGTTTATTAATGGGATGAAAACACCAAAACATTTTTTATCAGATAGGCCGCCCAAAAAAAAAAAAAACTCTCTCTCCACTGTCCGTATTTGAGCACATCAATCGGGTCACAAACGCAGTGGAGATTTATATATAAACAGTTGCTGCTGAAGAAGAAAAAAAAATCACATTGAGCACTGTCCAAAAAAAGGCATTTTAATCAAGAAGGCTTTCTTTAAAAAAAAAAAAGAGCAAAAATATAAAATATACAAACAGAAAATGATTTATGTTTTGTAGTAACTTGAAATAAAACCCTCCACAAAAGTGCAAACAAATAAATCTTGTATTTTACCTCATGATAAGTGTCCTCCAGCTCTCCATCATATATCCACCGGTAAAGGAAGTTAAGGATTGGATGTGAAACCAAGCCAAGAATGTGCTGGACAAGTGACCGCATGTATGGATCACCAGTTTTAGTGTATGCATGTACAGCTGACGCCAACTCCCCTCCTTTCCTTCCTGTGCAAGAAAAACATTAAAAGCCTTAAAAAGTGTAACAATCATGCGAAGAGAAAAGAAATGCACATAAAGCATACACAGAGTACATATACTGTACAAGCAAACCTCCTAGAAAACAGATTAATACCTTATGAAAAATATAAAGCAAATTAGTCAGCATAACATGGGTAACTGATTAAAAAAAGTTGTAAAATGTTTGGCAATTTTACAAGCTACAAAGGGAGGCGTGATAGGTTCTACTTCAATTATTTATTTATTTATTAATTATTGGAGCAGTTTTATAATGCTATTGGTGGAAATAGGAAAGTGTGCCTAGGTGTGCAATATTTATATGTCTTTCAGTTCTCCAAAAATCTGAAATATTGTGCAGCTTAAGCATGTAACAGGGGGTAAAGTTATTCTATTCTAAAATTATGTGGGAGAATTAAAGAATAAAAAAATGTTCAAAATAGCGGAATGTTGTTTGAGCTAGAAGCTTAGAAATCTCAGTGCACTGCTTTGCTAGGTCAATAGCTTATTTGAAGCTGGGGATTGTAACATGTAGCTTTACATCAGTTGAACTATAACCCCAGTCAAGTGGTGATCATGGTTGGTAGACATAATTCAGCTGAAGAACTATTGAACAGCTAAACAAACATTCTCAATAGCAGCCATTATTTAAATACACACTGTAGAGTCAAAGAACTAGACAAAGTTTAGGAGGTTCTGATATTCTCACCCTGACAATGGTCCACAAGTGCGGCAAGTGTCTTCAGTCTAATTTTGGGATCATATGTCCATACTAACAGACGACGAAGTGTTAAGCTGCTTTCCAATCCTAAATTAACACCTTGGTCATCTTCAACCTGTAACTGATTTAAAAATAACATTTATACATAATTTTTCTTATTTGGTTGTAATTAAAACCTATTCCAGATTCTACATTGTTTGTAATTTAATTACTGCTCATTTGAATTCCAGATTAACATGTGACATACAATCATGTTAACCTCTTGTATTTAAATGTATGTGGCAATGCCAATCTGCTTTGACACAGGCGACATATGATCACTTTGATGGGCTATCACATGCCAGCTCTGAGCACTCTCCTGGAAGACTGGCTTGTTTCGAGGCCAAATCCTCTTCCTGAAGCCAGGGGGTGATAGATCGGACATATAAATGTGTCCTCATGGTTCTCAAGCACAATTCTATTTCAGACATTATATATTATATATTATATATATATACATACATACACACACACACATACACACACATCCTTTAGCAGGAACAGGTTAACAAGTAATAAAACACATAATAAAAAGGAAAATAAAAGGCTACTTAATGAATAAAAAAAAAAAAGAAAAGATTTTTCCACTTACATAAAACACTGAGCAAACCACTTTTCCTAACAGAGTGAGAATTCCCCACATTCTATTTATACAAAAGCAGATGCCAATCCATTCCCAGATTGAAAATAAAGGTGGAGGTGATAATGAGCATGTTTTACCTAAAGAAGTGTGTGGTCATAGGATACATGCCACAGGTGTACCCATGCAGCTCTAACAGAGCCCTCTCACCGGCTCTCAATAGGGCATGTCAGTGAGAAAGATAGTACAGGAAGTATCCATATAAGAAACCAAGCAAAAGGTCAGTAACAACCTTAATTAATACCTTAAAGGAGGTATAGGCAACCTACGGCCTGCAGTTGCAGCATAGAAGAAACCAAACTATTCACCTGACCCATCGCAATATTCAACCGCCCACATGCATGTGGTCACGTAGTGCAGTCGCCGGATATGACAGCAAGTCATATCTGGCGTCTGTTTCCCTCCCGAATGCTGTGGATTTAAGACCGTGGAGCGTCAGCACCAACGTGAGTACAGGGGAAGCAGGGAGCAGGGTTTTATTTATTTTTAATGGGCTCTTGCATATTGTTTTGGGCAATTTACAGCGGCTTTGGGCAGTTGACAGTGGCCTACTGCCTGGGGCAACTCACAGTGGTATATGTATTGGACAACTCACAGTGGCATATTTTATTGTGAAAGCAACTGTGGAATATGTTAATGGGTATCTGACTGTGGCATACTTTAATTGACAAACATGCACTATGGGGAAAAAGGACACTGTGGAATGTTCTCCAGGGGAACTTATGTGACACTGTGGTATGTCCCGTGGGGAAAATGCCATAAGGCATGATCTGTGGGGCAAAGTAACAATGTAGCATGCCAAATTGTGTGGGTACCTGACAGGTGCTGTAAATACTGTATGGTGCCGTGTCAAGTGTGTGCGCCGCAAAAGACAGCACACAAACCCCCGAAATACACAAAATATATCCAGGAGACAGATGGCAGCTGCGAATTTGGCATCAGAGTCAATCACTCTGTTGCCAATTTGACCAGCATGAAAAGTATACATTGTGCCTTTGGTGGCAGGTCCTTTAGGTGCAATGTGGGTGCAGAGGAAGGAAATAAAAACAAGAAATACGATTTTTCAATTCTCATTAATATTGCATATGAAAATAGTTGGATATAACATTAAAAAGTTCATATAAGTATAAATGTAATTAGGTATGTATATTAGCATTTGGGGTTGGGGAAAAAAAAAAAAAAAATGCTGTCTTGTGTATATGTCTGCCTGGATGTGTTTGTGTGTATGTATGTATATATATATATAATATATATATATATATATATATATATATATATATATATATATATATATATATATATATGTCTGCCTGGATGTGTTTTGTGTATATATATGTGTCTGCCTGGATGTGTTTGTGTGTATATATATATATGTGTCTGCCTGGATGTGTTTTGTGTGTATATATATATATATATGTGTCTGCCTGGATGTGTTTGTGTGTGTATATATATATATATATGTGTCTGCCTGGATGTGTTTGTGTGTGTATATATATATATATGTGTCTGCCTGGATGTGTTTTGTGTGTATATATATATATGTGTCTGCCTGGATGTGTTTTGTGTGTGTATATATATGTGTCTGCCTGGATGTGTTTTGTGTGTATATATATATACGTGTCTGCCTGGATGTGTTTTGTGTGTATATATACGTGTCTGCCTGGATGTGTTTTGTGTGTGTATATATACGTGTCTGCCTGGATGTGTTTTGTGTGTGTATATATACGTGTCTGCCTGGATGTGTTTTGTGTGAATATATGTGTCTGCCTGGATGTGTTTTGTGTGTGTATATATATATGTGTCTGCCTGGATGTGTTTTGTGTGTGTATATATATATGTGTCTGCCTGGATGTGTTTGTGTGTGTGTATATATATATGTGTCTGCCTGGATGTGTTTTGTGTGTATATATATATATATATATATGTGTCTGCCTGGATGTGTTTTGTGTGTATATATACGTGTCTGCCTGGATGTGTTTGTGTGTATATATACGCGTCTGCCTGGATGTGTTTTGTGTGTATATATACGTGTCTGCCTGGATGTGTTTTGTGTGTATATATACGTGTCTGCCTGGATGTGTTTTGTGTGAATATATGTGTCTGCCTGGATGTGTTTTGTGTGAATATATGTGTCTGCCTGGATGTGTTTTGTGTGTATATATATGTGTCTGCCTGGATGTGTTTTGTGTGTATATATATGTGTCTGCCTGGATGTGTTTTGTGTGTATATATATGTGTCTGCCTGGATGTGTTTGTGTGTATATATATATATATGTGTCTGCCTGGATGTGTTTGTGTGTATATATATATGTGTCTGCCTGGATGTGTTTTGTGTGTACATATATATACGTGTCTGCCTGGATGTGTTTTGTGTGTATATATATGTGTCTGCCTGGATGTGTTTTGTGTGTATATATACGTGTCTGCCTGGATGTGTTTTGTGTGTATATATACGTGTCTGCCTGGATGTGTTTTGTGTGAATATATGTGTCTGCCTGGATGTGTTTTGTGTGAATATATGTGTCTGCCTGGATGTGTTTTGTGTGAATATATGTGTCTGCCTGGATGTGTTTTGTGTGAATATATGTGTCTGCCTGGATGTGTTTTGTGTGTATATATGTGTCTGACTGGATGTGTTTTGTGTGTATATATGTGACTGACTGGATGTGTTTTGTGTGTATATATGTGACTGACTGGATGTGTGTGTGTGTGTGTGTGTGTGTGTATGTGACTGGATGTGTGTATGTGACTGACTGGATGTGTGTATGTATGTGTATGTGTGTATGTATGTGACTGGATGTGTGTGTGTGTGTGTGTGAATGTATGTGACTGGATGTGTGTGTGTGTGTGTGTATGTAGAAAAACAAGGTCTAACAGGTTTCACGTTCAGAAGTGGAGGGTGCACTGAGAGGACTTTCACCCTAGTCTTCCAAATCAGAATAAAGGATCCTTTATTCTATATGTATAAATGACAGAATATGTGTCTGTGTGTGACTGCGTATGTTTGTGTTTATGTGCCGTTACCTGGCTCCTAGATTTTTTAGCTGGCTCCTAAAACTCCGATAAATTTGTCAAGCCCTGACATATACAATGCTAGTGACAAAAAGAAATATAATGTCTTATTGGCATAGAAGGTTATGTTGAGAGTACACCGTCTCAAATTGTTATCAATAAAGAAATGTGAAAACTATAAAAGAAAACAAAAAGGTGCAAGCCAGAAAGTCCTTTCAACGGGAGACATTTAGAAGAAAAAAAAAAACAGATACAATGTTCAAATGCATTTTACCTGAGAATGTAAGACAGAAAGAAGACGGTAATACTCTTTGAGTTCCTGATGTAATGCAGCACAAAAACTCTGGTAAAATAAATAATCAGTGTTATTAATTGCACATTTTCACAATACACATTTTTTAGTAGGTGTGGTCCTCAAATTGTGAATAACATGGTCATCTTTTTTCATCATTTAACAAAACAAATACCAACTAATTTATTGGCCCTCCGAATGAATGAATCACATCTACCCTAACCCAAATTGTGACAATATCATCCCATAATGCTGATCATGCCTCCTTTAAGTTATCATTTCTGGGTGGAAATGTCTTCTAGATATCAAAGTGGAGGTGAACGAAAACATCAGGTTTCATTTTTAACCTTCAGTATATATTTGCTAGTCATTTTGACAACGAATATAATGACAATGTTTACAAGTACCTGAAGGTTCAGTTAAAAAAAAAATATATTAAATAATAGTTACAAAGTAACTTATTATGGCTGGACCAATGTAGTGTCTTAAAGGTTATTCGAAAAAAAAAAAAAAACTTTCACACATACCTGTCCGACAAGTCCAAACGCGCGATCCAGGCTCCTCTGATCTGTATATTTTCTAACTTTATTATGAAGCCATCCAAGCTCCGCTAGTCTGCTTGTAGTGTCCCTTAAAGATTTTGACAGTGCCACCTAAGCAAAAAAAAGTGTTTCCAAAGTGAGGAAATATGTATAACAATTCAAAAGAAATATACCGATAGATTTACATACATTTATTTATTTAAATGACCAGTAAAAGTTTTATCTATACAATATCCTGATAATGAAAATAATTACCTAAATCTAGGCTTGGTGTGCCTTCTGCCCCCAAATCCTTTATCTACAAGACCAGCCATTACTGCACATTTATATACAAAAGAAACAAACACACACATATATATATTCTAAAGTAATTCTTATTTTACCCTCTATTTTTTTTCTTTTCTTATTTGTATGTGAATTAATATAGAATCAGTTTTATTATGCAGTATACAGTAGAAGATAAGGCACCATGTACGTGTGAGCATGCCTGGCAGAAACGTTGTGAGACAGATGCACATTTATATAGAATTACTGCATATATATATATATATATATATATATATATATATATATATATATATATATATATATATATATATATATATATACATACATATATACACATACATACATACATACATACATATATATATATAAGCCATGGACAAAAAAAAGGACACAATGCACAGCAACATTTCAAACGGGAGTGCAAGACAAGTATGGCATTGTTTATGTTGAATTGTAGTGTTATTTAACAAGCAATCCAAAAGGTAAGTTCCAAATTCAATCTGTCACTATAGTATTTTACTTTGTACACTAGATGGCAGTATATATCCATTGCTGAAAGACATTTTCATTATGGAGAAAATGGCAACCTTAGTCTCCCAAGATAACAGGAGTCGCCTCAAGATGAACTCTGCGGCTCTTGCCCATGGGTGACATCCCATCCCTTAATATTTCATGAGAGGTCTGCCCATAATGTCACAAAAAGTCAAATCTACTACCTGGGCCTTCTGATTGAAGGTTAAAAAAACTGTTCCTTATTGATACAGCTAGAACACCCATATATATAAAATGTTGTTTATATATTTTAAATTGTCTAAATATCAACTGAAAATGTAACCCTTATTCAATTGTATTTTATTATCAAGCAATATTGTTAATTTTTTTAATTCAAAATATTAACAATTCCGTATCACATGCAGAATACAGAATATGTACAGAATTAAAAACAGTGGGACAGACATGAAAATCGTGATTTCATGAACATGATTCAAAAACTCACATACAAGAGAATCCATTTAATAACTGCATTAAAACTTTGGGAATCTCAAACACTCTGCTGTCATATAGTGTTGAATATTGGATCTCTGTATCACCTTCCATTTTGCACCACCAGTGGTTTGATGTGAATGAATATCAGGGGTTTACCTTGCCGTCAACTTTGTAGCAGTTTTCAGAATTACACATTTTTATGCATTTCCCATCTATTCCCTGGAAAACGTACAGAATGTCTCGGACTAGAGAAGTCTCTGTTACCTCAACAGACCCTGAAGAAAAAAAAGAAAAGAAAAAAAGATCATGTTTTTAATTTCAATAAAGCAATATTATTTTAAAAACCACCAAGTGCTCTGCTATATGCAAAAGTAATTACCACATTGTTACAGGTCCATTAATGGAGGGATTACCGAAAGGTACAGAGTTTAAGTCACTCACTTATATTTCGAGGTTTCCATGGAAAGCACAAGCTAGACAGAGAAGGATAAATACCTATCTCAACACCAACATTTCAGGGTCATTTATGTTCCCGCTAGCTGGTAAACCAGTTATTACAAGGAAAATGAACATACAGATCCTGAAGAATGCTTGCGTTGTCATGGCAGTTACATAATAGATCACTAAATTTAGAGTCACATTAATAAGTAAGCAATCTATCTTAAAAGAATAGAACAGCAAGTTCTGTATTTGATGATTGGGCCAGATCGATCGTGTAGACATCATGTCTTTATGGGATTAGGCTGTTCAAGGCTATTAAATAGAACAAAATAAAAGTGGAAATTAATACAGTTAAACTTGAGTATGAAGAGAAGCCAACATCCTAAACAGCTTAACTCTAGAAAAAGACTCAACTTCTGTGGGTAAAATATGAATAATCAAATGAACAGGAGAATTACACTTAAGAATTAACTACAGCACCAAAAGTGAAGACTGGACTTTACAACTTAGTAAATATAAGGGTGGAAAAGGTAGAAATAATAGTTTGATTCTGCATTGCTGGTGGCACTGTGCTTCATGTTCAAGTGCATAGTGGTTTCTCATCAGGTTCTAGTAATAGAAATGACTTCCACCATTATATAATACTCTGTTCTTACCACTTGTGTCGCCCTCTCTCTTAGCTCTTGGCACATTACGTGACATTGTATTCGGAAGGCCTTTAAAGGTAGTATTCTGTGACACTGGCTGCTGCCCAGCTCCTAAAGTCCAAGCAAGACGTGTCCCCAACTGCTGACGAATAGAATCGCACATCCCTGGCGTTGGATAGGACTGTCTGAAAGAAGACAACTCATTAGTAATATGCCACATATCAAGTTATAGAGTATGAGTGACCAACGACTGCATTAACCGCAGTTCTTCCTTAAATGCAAATTGTTTTTTTATTATTATGCATGATAGTCATATAATCATAGCAGATCAAAACCATAACATGAAGACCTAATTGTATGCCTCTGAAAATTGAAGAAAGAGGGGCTAGAGATTATGTGGAAGAGAGTTTCTGAGATAAAGGGTACTAATAATAGAAAAAACTAGCATAATAAATACGGAATAGTCCAGGAAATTTTAGGTCTTCACTCAAACATCCCCGACCATTTTGTTCATGGACCTTTGAACCAGTCTAGGGTTTTTTTTGTATATGTTTTTATTTGAGCCACTGTTAGGCGTCTCACACTACACACCCTGTTCCACTTGCTGTTCTACCTCTCCCCTGTGGACATTCCCTTTCACACCTCTGGTGTGACATTGGTGTATTCTGGCCATGTTTGACGGCCCGCAGGCCCACCTTTTTTGAGTAGCATCCTCTTGGAGCTAAAAGTATACCCTTCCTTATGATACCAATGCACTTTTCCTTTTCTTCTTTCACTTTAGTCTGATAATTCGGATATTCATTGTCTTTTTCTTCTTCCGCCTTTACATTTGTTGATTATATCTTATGTGTATAGTGGTTGGGTGGCAGTGCGCATATACAGGCAATACATGCTGACACAGTGAGCTCTCAGGGAGCCTTTATACTTACCAGGCCACTATAATGTTATGAAGTTTTACGGTTAACACTTAAATCCAGATATTTCTGGATCGTTGTTTAACCCCTTGACGACAAAGGACGTGCCAGGCACGTCCTGGGAGAAACTCCCTTAACGACAAAGGACGTGCCTGGCACGTCCTGCATTGAATGAAGCGGTTTTCGCGATCAACGATCGCGAAAACCGCTTTAACAGTGCTGGTCTATTGCCTCGACATCGAGGCAATAGCCAGCACCGAAATTTCTATTTCGGACCCCCACGATCGCCCCACGGAGCGATCGTGGGGAGCCATATTGACGGAGCATGCTGCTCCGTCAATATGGCTAAGTCCTCTGCCGGTCTGAGCTTCGGAAGTGAAAGTAACTTCACTTCCGTCGCTCTGAATATGGTACTTGACTACCCCTAGTGGTAGTTTAGTAGCATTGCAATGGGAAATATTTAAAATAAATATTTAATTAATTAAAAACAGGTTATTTAGCTATATTAGCCTATAGGGTTAAAATTAAATATTTTTTAGCATAAGGGATAGGGTTAAAATTAAATTAAAGTTAAAAAATATTAAGGGATATAATAAGGATTAGAGTTGGGGTTAAATTTAGTGTTACATTTTGGGTTCGGGTTGGGGTCAAAAGATCAATATAGGAAAAAACCAAAAAACACTATTTTTGGTTTTTGCCCATAACTCGCAAAAAAATACCGAAAAATATGGAAACATGCATATTTTTGAACTCGGGAGAACATTTAGAAACTATTTAGACGGGGTCTTTTTTAATGATTTTATTTGTGTAAATTATATTTTAGGTCAAAGTTAGAAAAAGTGTGTTTTTTTTAATTTTTCATCATATTTTATGATTTTTTGGTAGTAAATTATAAGATATGATGAACATAATGGTATCTAATGAAAGCCCTTCTTATGACGATAAAAACAACATATAATTTGTGTGGGTACTGTATGTGAGAAAGAAAAAAATTACAGCTAAACACAAACACCCTAGAAATGTCAAAACAGCCATTGTCACCAAGGGAAAGTCAAGGTGAAAATGTCTTGTCACTAAGGGGTTAATAAAAGGATGCTTTTCCACATTAGGGCACCAGGGTGCTGTGAAAATAATCGGAGAGATGTCTGTCCAAGTAAGTCATGACCCTTATTTGGGTACATATTTCATAATAGATTAATACTAGCTTTCCATTTATATGAGAATTGCATACCGTTTATAATTTGGACGTGTCAACCTTACAGAAAACCGTGGTTCTTGTGTAATAAAACTATATGCTTTTACCAGTTTAGCTGGGTTTAACATCTGACTTGTACAATCCACCAGAACTACTGCTTTAATTAGTTGATATTTCACTCTGAGAACAGCAACTGTGTTAATTGTATGAATTATGTTAAAAATATTAGTCATGGAAAAATCAATAAAAAGATAAATAAAATTAAAAAGAAAATCAAGTACCTAGCTATGGGTCGTTCCGAAGAGCTCAATGAATTCAAGTATGGTTTTGTGACAGGATGCCACTTCTGCAATAAGTCAGTACATAAAATGTCATCCCTGCTAGATATTCCACCTTCAACTGTAAGTGGTATTATAGAAAAGTGGAAGTGTTTAGGAACAGCATCAACTCATCCATAAAGTATAGACCACGTAAAATCACAGAATCCCAAAGCACAAAAAACTATGTGGTGGGAGGAATAGGCTGCATACACGCCTCACATCACCAAGAACAATGGCCAAGCGTCTGACTCGCTGGACTCTGGAGCAGTGGAAAAATGTTCTGTGGAGTCTTCACCGTTTGCCAGTCTAATGGGAGAGTCTGAGTTTGCAGTTTGCCAGGAGAAGGTTAGCTGCCTGACTGCACTGTGCCAACTGTACAGTTTGGTGGATAATGATATGAGGATGTTTTTCAGCGGTTGGACTAGACACTTTGCTTCAAGTGAATTAAAATCTTAATGCTTCAGCATGCTAAGACATTTTTGACAATGCTATGCTTCCAACTTTGTGGGAACAGTTTGAGCAAGGTCCTTTTCTATTCTAGTATTACTTCCAGCATGACAAAGCAAGGTCCATAAAGACATGGTTGTATAAGTTTTGGTGTGGAAGAACTTGACTGGCCTGCACAGAGCACTGAGCTTGCCAGTCAGACCTTCATGTCCAACATCAGTGTCAGACATCACAAATGCTCTACTGGATAAATGGGCAAAAATTCCCAAATAAATATTTTGGAAAGCATTCCCAGAAGAGTAGAAGCTGTTATAGCTACAAAGGGGGATCAACTAATTATTAATGTCAATGTATTTAGAATGGCAAGTTTTAAAAGTCCCCGTTAGTATAATGGTCAGGTGTCCCAATACTTGTGTCCATTCAGGGTACACACAAATCATATATTGATTCATTCAAGAATGTTACTCACAGGATTGTACTGAAAGTAATCTATGTTTAACAATAATACAACATTCTTACAATATGCAAGAATGAGAGGGGGTGACAAACAGACTTACCCTTGAACAAATGACTGTGGTGCAGGAGTTGGTCCATTTAGAGAATACATGCCAATACTGCCAATCCCACTGCTACCCATACTGGCAGATGTCTGTGCAGACTGCACATTCCTATCTTGGTAGTTAAGTTGCAGGCTCTGAGGCCTTGCGTAATAATAGGGTGTTGAATGAGCATCACGAGGCAGAGCCTGGGCAAATAATGCGGCATAGCTAGACACCTGCAATAAAATTGTAGGTTATGCAAAAAAAAGTGCATAGTAACAAGAAGGTACCAGTTAGCTTTTTGATTTATGCACACAAATAAAACCAAACTTATGTTGCAGTTTGCTACTTTCATTCCTTTGAATGTACCCACTGCATTTCTCACATGGCACAGTGGTTCTTCTCCCAGCGAGTGGGAGGAAGGAGTAGAGGGAATTGGAAAAAGGGGAAATCAAGTAGTTGATCAGAGAGATCTGCTATTGAAAAGGTGACAAATTAAAACATCTCAAACTATATTTCCATGATAGACCTATGCAAACAACTGGCAGCATCTTATCAAGGACAGGTACTCCAACATAAAATGGATTCTGCCAAGAGAGACTTTAGAAACCTTTGTACTAGTCACCTTGTTTGGCTGCTTGCGGGGATCTTCGCCAAGGCTTAGCATGAGGTAGAGTATAGACCATCTGTTCTTCAGCACACCCTGAAACACAATAATACACACATAATGAACATCAATTTAAATCATATTTTTTTAACTCTAAAGGTAAATCATAAGAATGTTGTGATAACTGCAGAGGAAATGAGACAACTGCAAAAAGGATGCATATAAGTGTCTCATCTGAAGGAGATATATCTTAAAGCAATTCACTTTTTAAAAATAAAGTTTAAAACAACATAAACAGTATTTTGACAGCAGGTCCATAGCAATGTCCATGTGTAACAAAAGCATAGAAATTGCAGCAATATTTATGATGAAGGGAAAACATTAAAAATAAAAAACTATTTTCAAACGATTGTATTACAAAATAAAACTCACAACCACGCTGGTGTCATCACCTAAATCTCAAACAAGGACAAAAACCATCAATCTAAGGAACTACTTTGAAGTAAAGGACTAAATATCAATAAGGTCTTTAACCTTCATTTGGAAAACTCAAGCCTTCTAGCAACCTCAAAAAAGTGAAAAGCCCATTAGATAAATCAGTGCATAATAAAACAAATAAATCTAAAAATAAACAGTCACTATTGAACTCAATATGTAATGCTTTAAAAAAAAAAAAAAAAAAAAAAAATCTATTGCTTCTAAGAGCTCTCATAAGAACAAAGAATCTAAAAGGGTTTTGTGGTTACAATAAGGGCACAAAAATCATCAATACTACATTAATAGCTAAAATGCCCTTCCTATGTTTTGGAAAATATCGGCCATTAGGCATATGGAACAAAGACTAAATGTTTCACTGAATTTTTAAGACAATGTCACCAAGCTGTGCATTGAAGTACAGCACCAAATCAGTGCATCTTATGACTGAAACCTCATCAAACCACATAAAGTATTAACCTATTCCGTGTTCAGTAACTTAGTATTAATTCCCTAATGCAGGGCTTGAGAAAATAAACGGACTTTTAAGAACCAGCTAAAAAGTGTAGAAGCACGACAACAGCACATACACACACAGTCACACATACACAGTCACACATACACACACACATATGGTCAGTCACACATACACGACCATATACAGTCAGTCAGTCACACATACTCGCCCAGGATTTTTATACTTTTTGGAATCAATTCTGCTAGTGATGAAGTAATGAACTTCAGATGCATAAAAACATGGCTAGAAATGAACTTCAACATATGAAAATAAGCAGTAGGAAAGCTTGTCAAGTATGCAATACTTATATGCTGACTAAAAGTGAAAAATAAAAACCCTATGAAAAATGACTGGAATAGCGAGTTATAATTAGATTTTTCAATAAGCATTATCATTTGTGTATGATAAGAGGTTAGACAATTAGCACTTTAATATGCGAGTTTTCAAAACAACTAGCAATGCCAAACAGCCAAATAGGTATATCCATCAGAAAAAATGCAAATGTATTTAAGACCTTCGCGACAAAGGACGTGTCAGGCACGTCCTGGGAGAAACTCCCTTAACGACAAAGGACGTGCCTGGCACGTCCTGCGGTGAATCAAGTGGTTTTCGCGAAAACCGCTTTAACGGTGCTGGTCTATTGCCTCGATGTCGAGGCAATAGCCAGCACCGAAATTTCTATTTTGGGGCACCCACGATGCGATCGTGGGGAGCCATATTGACGGAGCATGCTGCTCTGTTAACATGGCTAAGCCCTCTGCCGGTCTGAGCTTCGGAAGTGAAAGTAACTTCACTTCCGTCGCTCTGAATATGCTTCTTGACTGCCCCTAGTGGTAGTTGAGTAGCATTGCAATGGAAAATATTTAAAATACACATTTAATTAATTAAAAACAGGTTATAAAGCTATATTAGCCTATAGGGTTAAAATTAAATATTTTTTAGCATAAGGAATAGGGTTAAAATTAAATTAAAAAATATTAAGAGATATAATAAGGATTAGAGTTGGGGTTAAATTTAGTGTTAGGGTTACATTTTGGGTTCGGGTTGGGGTCAAAAGGTCAATATAGGAAAAAAACATGCATATTTTTGAACTCGGGACAACGTTTAGAAACTATTTAGACGGGGTCTTTTTTAATGATTTTATTTGTATAAATTATATTTTAGGTCAAAGATAGAAAAAGTGGGGTTTTTAAAATGTTTCATCATATTTTATGTTTTTTTTTTTGTAGTAAATTATAAGATATGATGGACATAATGGTATCTAATGAAAGCCCTTCTTATGACGATAAAAACAACATATAATTTGTGTCGGTACTGTATGTGAGAAAGAAAAAAATTACAGCTAAACACAAACACCCTAGAAATGTCAAAACAGCCATTGTCACCAAGGGAAAGTCAAGGTGAAAATGTCTTGTCACTAAGGGGTTAATGTAGCATGGGCAACAGTCTCAAAAATCCAAACTAAAATGTTGTTGCAAGTCAGCACATACTGACATGGATGGTTGGGCATTACCGTATTTGCTCGATTATAAGACGACCCCCCCAAATTTGTACACTCCTTAGGAAAAAAAAACTAAAAGCCTGATTATAAGACTACCCTATAGGAAAAAAGTTTAACTTGTATATATGTAAATTGCTTTTTAATATTTAATAAAAAATGTATATTATACAAATGCATTTCTTGTTTTTATTTGCTTTTATGTGCCAATGCGGCCTCTCTCCCGCTCCCCCAGCTGTCTTTCCCCCCAGCGTGGTCTCTCTCTCCCCCAAAACTTCTCTCTTGTCTATCCCCCCTCCCCTTTTCTGTCCCCCTCCCTCCCCTTGTCTGTGTCTCCCCCTTCCCCTCGTCTGTCTGTGTCCTCCCCCCTCCACCTGTCTCTCTCTATCCCCCCTCCCCTTTTATCTCTGTCCCCCTCCCTCCCCTTGTCTGTGTCTCCCCCCCCCTTGTCTGTGTGTGGCCTCCCCCCTCCCCTTGTCTCTCTCTATCCCCCCCTCCCCTTGTCTGTCTGTGTCCTCTGTCCCCCCCCCCCCTTACCTGTACCTCGATCCCTGGTGGCTAGTGGGGGCAGCCGGGGGATGTCTGCACGATACGTGCAGACATCCTCCATGCTGCTAGACACGGCAGTCTATTATGACGGACAGCTGGTCCGTCATAATAGGCTGCCGTGTCGGGCAGCATGGAGGATGTCTGCACGTATCGTGCAGACATCCCCCAGCTGCACGATTCACCCTGGTGCCTAGTGGGGCAGCAGAGGATGTCTGCGCGATGAGCAGAAGTACCCGGCTTCTTCATAGAAGCCCCGGCGGTCGTGCCGGGCGGAAGCAGGGGGGTCTGCGCTCATTGCGCAGACATCCCCTGCTGCTAGAGAGGGGGATCCAGGTCCCCTGCAGCTCTGCTGGAGACCTGGATCCCTGTTTTATAATCTGACCTCAATTTGAGGTCAGATTATAAGGACCTCGAATGTAAGACGAGGAGGATTTTTCTGAAAAAAACCTTCTCTTATATTCAAGCAAATACGGTATGTAGCATCTCTATGATCTAGTCTCAAAACAAAACTATGCCATGATATTCGCAAAGTTGATATTTATGGCAGGGAGGCTATTTGGAAAGAACTTGGACCCAAATTAGTTTTTTCTGTTGGTTCAGATCACTTTAAAGGGAAACTACCGTATATACTAGAGTATAAGCCGACCCGAATATAAGCCAAGGCACCTAATTTTACCACAAAGAACTGGGAAAAAAATATTGACTCGAGTATAAGCCTAGGGTGGGAAATGAGGCAGCTACTGGTAAATATTGCCCCCAATATGCCATTTTAATATGCCAGGATTTTGCCCCAAATATGCCATTTTAATATGCCAGGATATTGCCCCCAATATGCCATTTTAATATGCCAGGATATTGCCCCCAATATGCCATTTTAATATGCCAGGATTTTGCCCCCAATATGCCATTTTAATATACCAGGATATTGCCCCCAATGCCATTTAATATGCCAGGATATTGCCCCCAATATGCCATTTTAACATGCCAGGATATTGCCCCCAATATGCCATTTAATATGCCAGGATATTGCCCCCAATATGCCATTTTAATATGCCAGGATATTGCCGCCAATATGCCATTTAATATGCCAGGATATTGCCCCCAATATACCATTTAATATGGCAGGATATTGCCCCCAATATGCCATTTTAATATGCCAGGATATTGCCCCCAATATGCCATTTTAATATGCCAGGATTTTGCCCCCAATATGCCATTTTAATATGCCAGGATTTTGCCCCTTAGTATGCTCGTTATGCCACCCTCCTCCCCCAGACCCCAGTACTTACCTCTTTCTTGCTCCGTGCAGCCACGCGGTTCAATAAAGTTTGTTTAAAAAAAAACACACTTTGTTGACCGCGCGGCTGGTGGGGAGCGCAAAACGCTTCCCTCACAGCCACGCACCTTCAGAGCACCAGGGGACAGAGCAGGAACGAGGTAAGTTTTAGATTTTTTTTTTTTTTTTTTAAAAACACCGACTCTAGTATAAGCCGAGGGGGGGGCATTTTTCAGCACAAAAAATGTGCTGAAAAACTCGGCTTATACTCGACTATATACGGTCATTTGTTTTGACCCTTTATCAAATGTTGAAATATTAGTCTCCTTCTCTACAGTAAAACAAGATGTATATCTTTAGAAAATGGATTTACTTTTAGCTCTGCCTGAGAGCCGACAGGGAGACTGGCCCATGCTGACTGATGTCCTAAATAAAAGGAACAAACAGTTATACTTCACTTGTGCTTCTATTATAGAAGCACAAGTGATATGTTAGTTGTTCCTAATGCGAGGATAAACTGGCGTGTACCTTTTATTGGACATGCCAGTTTATCCTCTGACCAACAGCTGCCATGTTTCCATAGGAGGCAGGCTGCCGTGTGGTTGGTGACCGACTCTCTCTGATAGCGCAGAGAGCCCCTCATTTTGCATGGGATCAGAAGGAGGGACCATAACTCGGTGCTAGCAGTGAGAGACCCTCGCATTCATCAGTCGGAGTGGGGCGAGACCCCACTCTGATTGGCTGTGCATGCACTGACTTTGTCAACGTGTGACAACCAGACGTGAGACTCAGCAGATAGTAAACCTGTGTATCTATTAAGATACACGTCGGGTTTATTCCAAACTATCGGGACTTTTTTTTATTTTTTTTAACTCTTGCTTCCTTAAAGGAAGCAAGTGTTAAAAAAGGATCCGTGTTCCTTTAAGGTTACTTCTGGTGATCCCATGTCAAAACGAAAAGTCTCTCTCTCTATGAGAAGTCACCAAATCAGACCATTCTGCTTCACAGAGAAGAATGGCAACTGCCAGTTAGAGGATAAACAATTTGTACACAATAGCATGAATCTGGCTTTTAAAGCAGCTGCCAAAATAAACAGCAAGTTTTTTTTATCTCTTCATTAAAGTTTGCCTTTCGACGGTTCAACTAAAAAAAACAACAAAAAAAACTTGTTTAATTACCATATTTTCCGGCGTATAAGACCCCCAACTTTTCCAGTTAAAATATAGAGTTTGGGATATACTCACCGTATAAGACTACCCCTCGTCCAACGCGCATTTTCTCCTCCAGTGACATTTACACACACACACACACACACACTATTTTGCCCCTCAATATGCCAGGATATTGCCCCTCCAATATGCCAGGATATTGCCCCTCCAATATGCCAGGATATTGCCCCTCCAATATGCCAGGATATTGCCCCTCCAATATGCCAGGATATTGCCCTTCCAATATGCCAGGATATTGCCCCCCTCCTCCCCAGTACTTACCTCCTTGCTGCTCTGCCGGTGCGCGCGGCTGTGAGGGAAGTGTTGTGCGCTCAGCTCCAGCCGCGCGGATTCAATAAAGTTTAACCCCTTAGTGACAAGACATTTTCGCCTGGACTTTCCCTTGGTGACAAGGGCTGTTTTGACATTTCTGGGGTGTTTGTTATTAGCTGCAATTTTCTTCTCACATACTGTACCCACACAAATTATATGTTGTTTTTATCGTCATAAGAAGGGCTTTCATTAGATACTATTATGTTCATCATATCTTATAATTTACTACAAAAAAAAAAAATCATAAAATATGATGAAACATTTTAAAAAACCCACTTTTTCTAACTTTGACCTAAAATATAATTTAGAAAAATAAAAGTCATTAAAAAAGACCCCGTCTAAATAGTTTTCTAAACGTTGTCCCGAGTTCAGAAATATGCATGTTTCCATATTTTTCGGTATTTTTTTCCTAAATTGACCTTTTGACCCCAACCCCAACCCAAAATTTAACCTTAACCCCTTAAGGCTGTTTGTGTTTAGCTGTAATTTTCTTCTTTGTCATCGGGACAAGAAGGGCTTTATTTGGATGCCATCTTTTTGATCATATCTTATAATATAAAAAAAAAAAATATATGGTAAAAAAAAAAACAAAAAAAAAAAAAACACAAATTTCCTGACTTTTATTTGAAACATCTTCCCCTCATCGACAAAAGCAAACGAAAAAACCTGCTAAATAGATTTTACTATTTCTCCTGAGTACAGGGATACCACCCAATTTTTACATGCAGACAGCCTGCACCCATGTCCCATTTGGGACATATTTGAAGCCAGCTAGTGTATTTTACCCCATCAACCCATATATTTTTTTAAAGTAGACACCCTAGGCTATTTTAAATGGTGGTATTTTAACACTTTCCATGCACCAATTCTACCACCAGCCTTTGTCAAAGTTTGTGGTAGTCATTTTATTGTGTATTTTTTCCCACATACATTGTACTTTAGACACAAATTCACATATTTCGGTATGTGTCACTGACAAACAATACCACAATATATGTTCAGCAACATCTCCCGAGCACAGGGATACCACCCATGCATAGGTTTGTCAGCTTTGTTGGGGGTTGAAAGGCTACATTTGAGAGATGCGCTTTTTGATTTTCCAACTTGGAATTTTGACATGTAGAGCAAGAAAGGGATTAATAGCTCTTATTAGAGCATTTGTAGTGCTGTACAAAAAAAATTAACCCCTAAAAATGCACAGACAAGAAAAAAAATTCTGCTGTACAGTGATCAGTGGCAGGGAAGGGGTTAATACACAGGCTACACTATACAAAGGGTATGGCTTTTATAAAAGCCCTTGGGACTCACAATTTAACATTTTATTTAATTTATTACAATTTAAAAATTATGTTATACAGATCTGTCTCTTTCCCTCACTAAAACTCAAGTGAGGAGAGGGAGGCAGATCCATATGGGTCAGAACAATAATTTACCAATATTGATCTAACCAGACGAATGGTGATGCTCATCTGAGAAATCACCAAACCACCTTTGCCACTGATCGGCTGTTACTGATCGCTATACACGCGTTCAGACAGCTTCAAAAGGAATACACGTAATCCCCTAGTGGGTATAATTAACCCCTAGCGAGTGTGACAAAAAAAAAATTCTGATAGCAAAAAAAAAATCCTTCTGCGACCAGATTGCTCCATATGCGCTGCTTAGGCAGTGACCATATGCACTGCTTAGGCAGTGACCATAAGTGCTGCTTAGGAAGTGATATACAGCAAGGAAGGGGTTAATAGCTCTTAAAAGAGCCTTTGATATACTGTAATAAATCACAGTAAAAAAAAAAATAACCCCTAAAAAAATGCACAGACAGCAAAAAAATGTGCTGCTGTGTAAGATCACTGCGTGCACAGCGATCAATTGCAGGGAAGGGGTTAAATACTGGAAACGGCTTTTATAAAAGCCTTTGGGTCTCAATTTTATTAAATATATTATAATTAAAAACTTACATTATACAGCTCTGTCTGTCTCCCTCACTAAAACTCAAGTGAGAGGGAGGCAGATCTACTCGCGCAGCTGGAGGGGAGCACACACCGCTTCCCTCACAGCCGCGCGCACCTGCTGAGCAGCAACGAGGTAAGTAAAAAGACAACAACCGGCGTATAAGACGACACCCGACTTTTGGGAAAATACGGTAAATTTGATAACTATTTTAACAATCATTCTGAGGAGTCTAGATCAGGGGTAGGACGTGCAGATGTATTATACTACACTTCCAGTGATGCTTTGCCAGCATTATAGCCAATACTTATAGTACCAGCATTATACAGTTTAACTTGTGGCCTGAGTGATTCCACAAGGTTAGCAATGAACTTTGACATGTCATTGCAAATTGGTATATTGTGCAAAATAGATAAATCCTACTATCCAAGAGGCCATTTTTAATAGAGTACCTGACCACTGAGGGACTAAGGACTGTTCGCCGTGTCAGAAGTGTGCCCAGGACAGATCTGTACTTTTAACGTAATTCGAATTGCATGCCTGCTCCAAAGTTGGATAGTGGAATGAAATCAGAGTTTAACCCCCTCTCAGAATGAGTATGAATGATTTTTAAAAGATGACTAGCTTATTATAAAAGTAAAAATGTGTGTGTATATACATACATACATACATACATATAGATAAATACATAAATACATACATATACACACACACACACACACACACACACATATATATATACATATATACATAACCAATTCAAAGTGCCAACACCTATCCATGTACAGTTAGAAATTATTTTCTGCATTGCTGTATTCTCATTATTGGAAGGGAAGCAAATGTAAAGATTTTGTTATTCAGATCAAACAATATTGCCATACACTCATTGTGGTTTAGAGCAGCAAAACTTAAAGACCAGCACCATGCCCATGTTCACTAAATAAAAAATAGCCCCTGTGGAGCCACTGGCCGGCACTATGCCTGTGGTACCATAAATTTATTTTCTTAAAAAAGGGGCCACAAATGCTTTTGGTTGCAGTAGAATTTCCCCCTCCTCTGAAATGAGGTAAAGCAGCAGGCAACAGAGACACACTGCTGACTTGTGGTAGTATTGTGACTGTTTATGCGAGGTGCGAGTATTGTGACTGTGTATTTATGTGACTGATTGGATGTCTGTAAAGTGTGTGTATGCGACTGTCTATAAGCTCACATTGGCAGGCCCTACCCAACCACATCACTAAATTTGTTATCCCCTATTATTTGTAGGTTTCGTTTAACTCTTTGTACAGCATAAATATATTATCAATAATAAACAATGTTAACTTTACTTATTTCAGTCCCGAAAAAGAAGTGTAAGCAGCGGCCAAAAGAAATGAGTTGTACAAACTTTCTGCAGACTCTGAACATTTGTATATGCACCACGGACTTTTATTTTTTTACCGGTTTATATTTAAGTCACTTTCTTACTTATTAAAGTGATCTTGTCCTCCCATAATTTCTGCCTCCAGACTGCAGCATGATTACTACTAATGGGAGTACCAGTTCTTCCAGTATAGTCCGTTGTTTGTATCGTCTCTACTTTTTTTTTTTTTTATTACAGCATTTACGATTCTTTTCGAACCCCCCTGCCCACTCATTGCAGTTTTTTATATATCACTGCAGTTTTACAGTGAGTGCCATTTGGTTGGTTCACAATTTTGTGTAATTATTACAGTGTTACTGATTTTAGTGTCTTTCTTTCAAAACCATATCAATTTATTACATTTCAAAAAAATGCAACAGTAAAAGTTTTAGAATGATAAAGAAATACTGTTCCAACACCTACTTGTGACTGCAACTTTCTATGAAGCTCTGAAAACAGGGCACCGTCTGCTTCTCTCCTCTGTTTTACAACTGCCAAAATAAAATACAAAAAAGCCAACACAAACTTTACTTCAGGTTTACTATCTAAAACCATTAAAACATTAGGAGACGTCTTTATTATCTCAAATGGTGGGAGTAACCTTTTGTAGATATATGGGTAGAGGATATGTATTACAAAAGAATACAAGCAGTTTTATTCTCTACTGACTAACTAGTAGACATAAAAAACATTTTATAAAACTATATTCACACACAGCGCAAGTTATGGTTGTGGAAGAGAGACCACATGGGATGGGCTAACGTGCCTGGAAGAACCCATATATTGAAGTTCTAGGGTTTAATCACACATGATGATACCTACACTCTTTCTTTATTTTTTCAGCCACAAGAAATTCATCTCTTTCAACAGTTGGAGCAAAGTTGCTTCCAATGACTCGAACGGCATACTGGAACTGCTGGGCCACATCAGCTGGAAGAAACAATAGAAAAATCAATAAGCTTTAAATTTTCTTAAGAACCAAATGTATTTTTATTTCTTTTATTCACTGAACAAGGTAGAGGAAAGGATAATGTCTGTAACTGTTGGGAACAAGCTGCACAACCAAATACATTTTAAGTGCCAGGTTCTCTTACAAATATGAGGTAGTTATTGAAGACAGGCTAATTATGCAGAATGGCCATGACCATTGTTCTCTGTGTATCATCCTACTTTCACACAGACACTGGGACCCACTGTCCCCACTTTTACATACTGTAAACTCATTAACCAGTTGTCAACTTGACAGACTTCCTGAACATACGGTTATAGTTGCCCATTGGACTAGTGTTTATACCTAAATAGGACGTTGCTAGTTTTTGCACTAGCACAGGACTTAAAGGGACTGTCTAGTGTCCAAAATGCATCTTCCAAATATTAATGTGCTTTCAAAGTACTTTAAAATATATGTCTTACATTTTGCATTGCTTAAAATATAAAATACTTACAGCTAGATGAAATTGGTAATTACAGCAGTTTGCAAGAAACAAGGACTGCCCACACTAGATGAGTAAAAGTAATTTCCTTTTTTTTTTTTTGCTGCAGGAACCAATGAGAATAATGCCATTCAAATGAATGGAATATCCTGTCTCTCTACTGTGTACAAGAGCGAGGTCACTCAGAGGCCACACACTAGATTCAATTTGAGGAGGACAGGAAGTGACTATATGAAACAAAACTTTATATCCTGTCTGCCGCACCTTCTGTAAACACGCAGAGTAATCACTGGGGAGGACTTAAGTCAAATATTAAAAATGTGAATTATATAGAATGCCTGCATCAGATCACGCAAGCAGATTGTACAAGCAGTGATCATCTTGCACCAAAGGGAGTTTGGGGACTAAACTCTCTCTTAAAAAAATGTTTGTAGACTTTAAGAGACAGACAGACCAATTCGGGAGTGAGACCAGTTATTTTTGTTTTGTTTTAAGAAAAAGAACTTCCATATATTAGTTCAATATAAATAAAAAATAAGAAAAGATAACAGCCAGCAGTAGGTATTTAAGGCAGGGCTCGACAAACGGCGGGTGCCTGGTCGCCATGGCGACCAGGAAATCAGACCTGGCACCCGGGTATTATGAGCCCCGCATGGTTCCCTCGCAGCTAGGATGTTTTTTTTTTTTCTTCAATCCAGCGAGGTAGCAGAGTGAGTGCACCTGCTGCACAGACTTCCTGATCCGCCCCCTCACACACCATGATATATTGCTGATCACCAGGGAGCACAGCAGGGGTAGGAGGGAAGCTGCTCTGTACCACCGGGCTAGAAGTGAAACCCCCTTTCCCTATATTGAGATGTAATAGCAGGAAGGGGGGGGGGGGACATATTGATAAGTGAACTTTTGTTTTTTTATTCTTTAAAGAAATAAAATACCTGCTGCCTTGTGTGTATAAATGTATGTATGTGACTGACGATGTGTCTGCGTGCGTGCGTGTGTGTGTGTGTGTGTGTGTGTGTGCGTGCGTGCGTGTGTGTATATATACAGGGAGGGGGGAGAGAGGCAATGTTGGGGGAAGGGAGAGGGGAGGCAACGTTGGGGGGATTCAGGGGGGAGAGAGAGAGAGAGGCGCAGCATTTGGGGAAAAGAGGAAGCATTTGGCAAGTCGGGGGGGTGGAGCACTGGGCAAGTCTGGGGGGGTAGAGGCAGCATTAGCACATAAGGAAATAAAAACAAGAAATGACAATATCTATGTTAAACTTTTTTCCTATAGTGTAGTCTTATATTCAGGCTGTTAGTTTTTTTCCCCTTAAAGGAATATCCAAAGTTTGGGGAGGTCGTCTTATAATCAGGGTCGTCTTATATTTGAGCGAATACGGTATTAAACACATGAATATTTATCAAGCAAGCAGTGTGGTGATTTTGTCTTTTTGGATAACAAGCCTTGTAAGAGTCTGGTGGTTGGCTCAGTGGCAGTGAAATCACAGCACCTGTGTAAATCAAACAAGAGAGGTGTCCCGGTTCCTGTAATTTACAACTGTTCCCCAGCATAAGGTCTGGAGCCTAGTGAAACTTATTTGCAACTTTAATGAAATATAAAAACCAGTCAAGGCAGTTAACCTATGCAGAGTGATTTTGTCAAAAAAACATTGCTTCAGATCAACACTAACAAATTGTAACAATGTACCGATGTTGGTAGTATCCAATAGGTCAAAAACATCTATTTTAACCAACATCTATCTGAAACTAACTTCAGCTTGGTCAATATGGAATGATTGCCAACACCATCACCTTGTCTTCTTATTTTCTGTAAGATTATTGAATGAGGGCAACCGGAGTGAAGACATCGGTCAGCCTGAAGTTCCATTTTAAACCGAGAGACCATCCGAAAATTCCTCTCTGTAAAGGGAGGCAAAGACCGTAACCTTCCTGTTCATCCTTGTCTTCATGAGATGCACATCTGGAAGGCCGAAGCCATCTACAAGAACAACAACATTTTTGGGCTTCAGAGAGGATTATGACTGGGTCCACTCTGACCTGTGTGTACCTGAAATTGCCTCCAAATTCCTCTGTGCCCAATCCTTGATGAGCAGAGTAGAAATAGAAAGTAACCAGCCAGCTTTTTCAACAATCCATGGATCAAATGCTCTGTACTGCCTTCATCTCCCTGTAATTGGAAGAGTGGACAGCATCTGTTGTTGACCACAAGACTTGTACGGAACCTGCAGATGTGCTCCCGATCTGAATTTTGAGGCATCGATTGTGATAATAATCCAGACCCTTTCTTGTTTCTTTCCACCAGCTTATTTAACTCAGAGCTTTTATTAAAAGATTGAATTAGAAATCTAGATCATCTTCCTTTCTTGCCCAGGCCATTTAGATTTCACAATGGAGATGTCTTATTTGTGATTTTGGCCTTCCTACTGCTGAAAAGGATGAAGTCAAAATCCCCAAAGTGCTCATAGCTTTTCTTATTGGTTTTGATTAAAGTGATGTCATTTCATTCTTGAATCTTTTGATATTTTAAGTGGTCAGATACGTTGAGAGATATGTAGAAACCACCAAAAGGCCCAGGAACGGAATCCTCATACAGGGAATAGGATTGGTGTTTTTCCAATTGATAATCCAAACATGCTTCGGCAGGAAGTGGATAGTGCATTTAATGTTGGACTGAAGAAGGGTTTGAGATCCCGCTTTCAGGAACGTCCAGATATGGGACAATAGACATATCTCTGAGATGAGTGGTCAAAACGGAGTCACAAGTTTTGTGAAAACCCTTGGCGCTGAAGCTGGGATCAAAGGGCAGGTCTTTGAATTAAACATGTAAAATCTCAAACATTTTCTTGACGTTCTTGCCATGGGAACGTGCAAACATAAATGAAAATGGCAGACAGAATGGTTTCCATTTTGAAAACACTGGTATTCAATACAGCCGTTTACCCTCTTCAGGTCTATGACTGGGTGAAATAAACTATCAGGCTTTGGGACAAGAAAAAGTCTTCATTATGATCTTTGGAATTTCAGAACTCAGTCGACATTTTTAAATAATGTCAAGGTTTCTGCAGGCAGGGTGATGTTTTTCCTTTCAGAAGGATAGAAAAAGATTATAAAAACATAAAAGGAGGGTATCTCCAGAAACTGGATCTTGTAACTATATGCAATGGTCCTCAGAATCCATGATTTTACGGTTATTGTTGGCAAGTTTGTTTGAAAAATTGCACGCTTTCTTCCACTGTCTTGCCTGTTGTGGAGTTTTTCAGTGAAATACGGATTATTGTCAAAGTGCTGAAAAGTAATAGCTTCTTCATATCGGACGAGTTTTACGAGTTCTTCCAAAGGGGCACCAAAAAGTTTAAGCTTTTCAATAGGTTATTCACGGAGGGAAGCTTTTGATGCCCTGCCTGCAGTCCAGAATCTAAGACTAACAACAGATGTCAAACCCATCACATGTGCTGAAAGTTTTAGCACTTCATCGGCCATGTCCATCAGGAACTCAGTCAATCCAGAGCTTAGCAAATGTAATTTTAGGAGCCAGCAGAGAAAAAAAATCAAGGAGCCAGACAAACAGCAAATACACAGTCACATTTCTATTCCAGCCTGGTCTGCCAGGCACTGACCATCTACAAGTGTTGTCCTGCTGAGTCCCAGCGCAATGACTTAAGAGCACGATAAGCATGAAAGGGTAGAGCTGGCAGTCTGTTAGTAGATGAGACTTGTTCCCCTTGTGGTGCACTCCAGTAACAAAAAAAAAACATCGCCCCAGTGGTGAGGCAATACTTGGGCACCAGGTCTCATTTCCTAATATTTTTAATCAGCTGAGACACACCTCTTTCTGATTCATCCACATTGCAATCTTCCAATGACTGAAGCCATAAATTCTGAGGTCTTCCAGCCGCTGCTCCTGCCATAACAGCCTTATATTGGAAGCCAATGCCTTATAAAAAAAAATAAAAAAAAACACCACAACCTTCTGCAGGACGTTTATGCCCAGCTACTTCGCCAATAGGATTTTTTTCTGTATAGAGCTGAGCCACCTGCACATCTACTTTCAAAAGGTCTTCCCATTTGTCCACAACTTGCAGTTTAAAGAGTGGTTTAAAACACTTAGAAACCAAAGCCCATTTTCCAGGATTTTTCCATTATCTGTGCGTAACGGACTGTCTACCGGACATTGTAGACCCTCTGCCCGTTGTAGAAAATCACCTCCTTAGCCCCCCGATTGCAGCGCAGCATTTAACCAGCAAGTCTTCCTGGAACCTTGCTCTTTGTACCCAAATAGCAGACAGGAGACCACTAGCAGTTAGGTACAGCAAGAATGAACAACCACTTTATTTGTGAAACAACACAGACTTATAAAAAGACATAAACATGACATCACAGACATTAGTATACAATGGGGGGATAGAACTAACCATAGTTCTCCAACTAACTGGGGCTAGGAACACATTATACTTTCAGGCTGCAAACCAAATAGGAATTCACATAGTGAGTAGACTTAATTACAAAACATAAAGTAAGACACATAATGAACACAACATAATCAGTTTAACAGTAAATCCAGTTAACACAGAACAATGGATGTTGGAGTAAACTATTAATTATTGTCACTCACACATTGTAATCCTTCAGAGTGGTGTACTCAAAGAATTATACATTACACATAACCAATATACTAACAGAATATGACTAACAAACAATATTAAAGTATAGAGTTATGGCACATAAGCCAGGGCCCATAATCTATAGGGAGGTGTTTAGCACTCAGGCCCCTCCAAGAACCCCAGTCACACAGGCTGTCAGGATTCACTTTGTGACACTATGTATAAATTCAATCAATTTAGGAAGAACGAGAAAACACCTTACTTTGAGTGGAATGCTCATCCTATACGATAGTGGTCCCATTCTTAAACCTACCAATTTGTTGTGGTGGAAACCCAACTCTACATCTGAATCACCAATGTCTAATTGTGCAAAGGATGAAGGTAAAACTTTCACCAGATGACAACTCCAAATGAGAATACCTTGCCATTTTTCTTTTTACATTAGATTCATCCCTGAATTTTTCTCCTGGTTTTTTTTAAAAATGTATCAAGTTTGAGAGAGACCCTTTTGTTTTTCCTTTTTGAAATGTTCAGCCGCAAATGGATTGCTAATCTTTTTCTTCCATCCATCAGGCAGTAGAGTAGTGCAGACATCGCTGGAGGTGTTTTGATTTAAAGGAAGCTTTCCTTGCTGCAGGAGCTGGCATTTTGTCCTGATTTATCCAGAGACAGGGGACTAGACCGCCTAGTTCCCAAATTCACTTTGGTGCAAGTGGAAGAATACTTCCTGAATAGTGCACATGCTTTTTTCCCCAGTGTGATTTGATGAAGGCATTCTGCATAAATCCTATTTTTAATATTTGACTCAAGCCCTACCGTGCATCCTATCCTACCCTACAGGTACTGCTGCACTGATTGTGTGTAGGCACTGATCATGTTTCAGTTATTTTTCATTTAGTCACTTCCTCTGCTGCTCTTTTTGTGAAATAGAATGCATTGTGTGGAACCTAAGTGACCTTGCTCTTGTACACAGTAGGATCTCTTAACAGTGCAACACATTATGTGATGACATCACTAGATTAACAGGATAGTCTACTCATTTGAATGAAATTATTCTCATTGGCTCCTGCAGCAAAAAAAAATAAAAAATAAAAATAAGAAATTGACTTTTACCCAGCTAGTGTGGGAAATCCAGGGAGGAGTCTACCGTTTTATATATAATTTTTTTACTATTCCAGGCTACTTGTCCACATCAAGAAAAGTCATACCCCATATGGACTGCAATTATATGCCAGAAAAAATACTGTGATGGGGTGTTTGAGTTAAAGGCAAAACCACTGTAATTCAGTAACCTGCCCTAAAATATCTACCTACTTAGTTCATGGGTGAATAATGTCATTAAATATACTTTTGAGATTATAAAACGATAGTCTATAATCCAATTACTATAACCTGAATAGAAGAGAGACAGCGAGACACACAGTCGATAGCACTATTATCTGCCACTATTGGCATGTGCACCATTTTTATACATAACCCCATTGTGTTTTAAATGCCTCTACAGTCCCTCCTAATTATGACATCATCTTATGGCTTGATATGTAAATTACACATTTCCCTTTAAAATGGATAATATGCATCCAAAAATAAGGCACGGGTGATGTCATAAAAACCTTTAAAATACATTTCTCTTAATTCACACATTTGCTTGCATTTCTGCTAACTGTGCAGATCTTATTTTATAGTTTTAAAGTTTTAGATTTTTTGGAACACACAAAACAAAAAAACTGTCAGACGTTTATTTTGATTCAGTAAACTGAAGTAACAGTATCTTTACCATTATACATTACTTTAAAAATATTAAAAGGATTTTACATTATTTTAAAGCAAGCATCACACTTCATAGGTGTAGAATATATCACACTGATTCAACAGAACCAGCAGCCTGTAAGAGCTCAATGTTCAACACCAATCAAATACTGTTTTACTTACATAATACCGATTTCTCTGCATTTGAACAAGCTACACATATAAGCACATGGGGAGCAACCAGGGTGACTGTTACAGACCACTGAATCACAGCAGCCACTAGATTATTATGGAAATCACTGAGCATGTTAATTGTTAATTATTAGAATTATCTGTTTAGTGGGTTTACAAAACACTGGCAGTTAACTAAAACCTACAGTAATCATTATGTATCACTCATTTGAGTGATGTTTGTTTTAACATTAAGGGGTCTAGTCAAAAAGCCGAAATCTGTGCTGAATTTGGCCCAGAGTTGCGAAATCACATTTCCACTATTCAATAAATGGCCTGGGGAATCCATAGAAAATCAGCTTGAACACATTTTATAATGTATTTGATTATATTATGTTATATATGTTATTGTAAAATAAATCGTACACATGTATTTAATAAAATATTTATTTTATTTAAATGTATTATTTTCTGTGGGAATTTGGCACTTCATGGTTTTTTTTCCCCATTTTGATTGAATTTAAGTGATCCCTGAACTGAAGGGCCATTTAGATAACTGAAACGATCTAAAATGGTTTGCATTTTAGCACTCCAATTTTCATTTAGAATCATTATCAGCACATAATTGGTAGTCTATTAGGATAGATCCTATTTTCTAAAAAGTCTAAAATTAAATATGCAGAGATATTCAGAAATGAAAAGATGATTTTTTGGGGTGGCCTGTTTTCCTGGGCCAAAGATGAGGACATATTGATTGGTGCTGGACTTCAGGAACAGGTAATATTTTAGGGTTTCCTACCCAGACCTCCCATATGTATCATGGGGGCTCGGAGACCCATTTTTGATAGAAGGGGTTCAGGGCTAATTGCCCTGCCCCCCATGTATAAAATGGGGTCTAAGAACAGCTTTGCCAGTTCCCAGATCAGTTTATTATTAAGGTAAGCAGGGTTACTATACCTGCCCACACACACTATATTTTATTTAGGGCCAGCAAAAAAAATATCTTATTATTAGATGTTTAACATTTTTTAATTTCAAGTTCAGATCTGGAGAATTAAAATGCCCCAAATGTGGCTCTTACCAAAATACGAAATGTATTCAGGGGTGATCACTGCATACTGGGAAGCCACAATTGTATGCTTTTTAGAGCAAAATTGTCCCAATATGAAGGCCTCTGATGTTTCCGAACAACCCGAACAGACAATTTGGAGCCAAATTCATTATACTGAGTAGCTGCTTTTCAGGGATTAGTTCAACTCAACTATTATGTCCGATCCAAAGCCAATTCAGGATGGATGAGTGTATATTGAGTTGACACTTTCATGAAAATCTGAGATGCAAATCTTTGCAGATAATGTTTATAAGAATGATCCACCCGTCCATGTAGATGTCATAAGAAAAATACCATTTATAGAATATATATTTTATATAAAATGTATGTGTACAATAACACGCACACACCACCCAAAAGTAAACGCCTTTTGGGTCTATTTAAAAATAAGTTTGGAGGAGCACAAAGGGTATTTTGGAAATTCACATGGAATTCAGAGGAACTTCTAAAACCTCTAAACATTTAACTTAAATATATTCATAATAGCTGGTAGAAGGTATAGTAATTATTGCCTCAACTTACATAATATTTTAGAAATTGTATACAGTTTTTAGTAATTTTTCAATTTATTTATATGCTCAATAAAATATTTCTTAATGCTCAGTTATGTCTGAATGCTCAACATAAAATTTATCGTGCCCTGAGCATAGCTGCGCTAAGGACAGTATACATTACATTGTAGGGTTTATAAACAAAATCTACAATATACAATACTTTGTTTTAGCTTGCTCTATTTACTGACAGAACAACACAGTATAAAAGGAATACACAACATTGCATTATTAATTCTGTAGGTGTGCCAAGCTGAAACAATTATACCTCATATAGCTGGCAAATTTCTAAAGAAAGAGGAAGAATACTCAAAACATTCAACTACTGCAATAATGTCATTTTCATGGGCCCATTAACTTTAAATAAAAGCCCTATTTCATTTACATAAAACACATTCTCAGCACCATTCAAATACATTACTTTTTAATAAAAAGAAAGGTGTAATTCTCATGTATTGTATCAAAAAAGAATGATCAGGTTGAATGGTTCCTACAATTAAAGCAAACACTGTAGACGTGAAAGTGGCCATACTCATCATTGGGATGTGATTAATTGTCAGCAAATAAAATACAAGACCAGTGCACAACATAATGGCATCCTATTCTGGCTCTATTTTTAATACACATTTGGGAGTACAACATGAGTGAGAACATAAGTAGAGACCTTGAAATTACTAAGTTTATAATGATGCCTGCACTCCAGCAAATACCAATAGTACACAAATTCAACAATGGCAGCGTGAAAGGTTAATGTATACACTTTTTGAAGGACTACCTCCCCTGAAATGTTATTGTCACGGCAATTGAATTTTAGTGGTTATCTAGGACAGTTAGCGTTTCAAAATCCACATTTCTTCCATGGATAGCCAGTCAGTTCCACTCACACATACGGCCAATGTTTTTTTTTTTATCTTTAAAATAAAAAAAACCTTACTGATCACCATGTCCCCACTCCCCGCTGCTATATCTTATTGCAGGAAAGGGGGACATTTCCGTTCCAGCTTTGTCCGTGCCTCTTGCAAAGGACAGACCATCGGTACTTCTAGCCCTGCACTTTTTTTTTTTTTTTTAAAGATGTCTGCAGCATCGGCACCATACGGCGCTCACAATACCTGGACGCCCGGTCTGATTTCCTGGTTGCCTGAGATTTGTCAAGCCCTGACTTAAGTTATGTTTGGTTGGAAAAGTTGCATAGTGTAGCCGCATCCAATAAAAATGCTTCAATTAAAGAATACAGTTAAACCACATTAAGTCCTCTTTGCTCCGTATAACTCTATCTGGGAGCGGATATGTAAAGTCAGATGAAGGACATGCAATCTTGGGTCAGATGGAGGAAGATCTAACCAAAGATTATAAATATGTCAGCCCCTTATAGAGCCATACTCGTGTTTTGTGAGGAGTTTCATGAGTTTATATGTGCTTGTATGCGACTGACTGGACGTGTGCGGGGTGTGCTTGTATGCGACTGACTGGACGTGTGCTTGTGTATGCGACTGACTCGACGTGTGCTTGTGTATGCGACTGACTCGACGTGTGCTTGTGTATGCGACTGACTCGACGTGTGCTTGTGTATGCGACTGACTCGACGTGTGCTTGTGTATGCGACTGACTCGACGTGTGCTTGTGTATGCGACTGACTCGACGTGTGCTTGTGTATGCGACTGACTCGACGTGTGCTTGTGTATGCGACTGACTCGACGTGTGCTTGTGTATGCGACTGACTCGACGTGTGCTTGTGTATGCGACTGACTCGACGTGTGCTTGTGTATGCGACTGACTCGACGTGTGCTTGTGTATGCGACTGACTCGACGTGTGCTTGTGTATGCGACTGACTCGACGTGTGCTTGTGTATGAGACTGACTCGACGTGTGCTTGTATGAGACTGACTGGATGTCTGTGAGGTGTGCGTGTATGAGACTGACTGGATGTCTGTGAGGTGTGCGTGTATGAGACTGACTGGATGTCTGTGAGGTGTGCGTGTATGAGACTGACTGGATGTCTGTGAGGTGTGCGTGTATGAGACTGACTGGATGTCTGTGAGGTGTGCGTGTATGAGACTGACTGGATGTCTGTGAGGTGTGCGTGTATGAGACTGACTGGGTGCCTGAGGTGTGCGTGTATGAGACTGACTGGGTGTCTGAGGTGTGCGTGATTAAGTGTGTATGTTTGTGTGACATACATGTATTGTCTGGCGCCTCAGGAAATGCTGTAGAAGAGAAAACTGTCCTGCAAAATACTGATTTGGGAGAAAATTCCAACACCCAACAAAAACAAATATGTATTATATATTTTCTCTCTGTTTTATTTAGGTATAAGGCAATGCTTAAATTATGTGGCATCTCACCCAGGTATTATTGATTGAGCCTACACCCACTGCATGTTGTTCTGAAAAGGATGTGCTCAGCAATCTTTTTGAGCTAATCACAGGGCCTCTACAGTGATACACAGGGATAGCCAAAGTATTGGTATACACAGTCAGCATGACAAGGATGTCGTTTCTCTTTGACTTTCTCTTTTAACGTTGGTCAACTAAGCTACATTTGGGATTTCAAAGGGACAGCCTAGTCCCCAAACTCACTTTGGTGCAAGTTGAAGACTACTGCATGAATCCCATTTATAATATTTCACTCAAGCCCTCACCCTGATTACTCTGCATATATACTACAGGTGCTGCAGCACTGATTATAGACACCAGGCATATCAAGTTTTGTTTCATTTAGTCACTTCCTGTCCTACTGGAATACAATGCACTGTGTGGAATCTAAGTAACCTTGCTCTTGTACACAAAGGATCTCTTAACAGTGCAACACATTGTATGATGACATCGCTAGATAGACGGTAAATAAATTCTGATTGGTGCCTACAGCAACAACAAAAAAAGGAAATTTACTTTTACTCAGCTGTGAGCAGTACTGGTTTCTTGCAAACTGCTGTAATTTCACAATTTCATCTAGTTGTATTATAAATGTTAAGCAACGCAAAATGTAAAACATGCATTTTAAAGTACTTTGAAAGCACATTAATATGCAATGACATCTGTTCAACTGGTGGCCTCCAAAAACATATAGTTCTCTAATTTTGCTCTAAACAAACATATGTGACATTGCCTTATTATATCACTAAATAGTGTCCTGTGCCTAAACCTTTGCTTCTAAAAGAATAACGTATACCTCCCACGTCGAAATAGCTCTAAACCATAGTAAAAAATTTAAGAATGTATGTTGTGCTGTATTGTGTAAACAGTTTCAAAGCTCTTCATGTAACATGTTTATCTTAACCCCTTGACGACAAAGGACGTGCCAGGCATGTCCTGGGAGAAACTCCCTTAACGACAAAGGACGTGCCTGGCACGTCCTGCAGTGAAAACCGCTTTAACAGTGCTGGTCTATTGCCTCGACATCTAGGCAATAGCCAGCACCGAAATTTCTATTTTGGGACCCCCACGATCGCCCCACGGAGCGATCGTGGGGAGCCTGCTCCGTCAATATGGCTAAGCCCTCTGCCGGTCTGAGCTTCGGAAGTGAAAGTAACTTCACTTCCGTCGCTCTGAATATGCTACTTGACTGCCCCTAGTGGTAGTTTAGTAGCATTGCAATGGAAAAAATGTAAAATACATATTTAATTAATTAAAAATAGGTTATTTAGCTATATTAGCCTATAGGGTTAAAATTAAATATTTTTTAGCATAAGGGATAGGGTTAAAATTAAATTAAAGTTAAAAAAATATTAAGGGATATAATAAGAATTAGAGTTGGGGTTAAATTTAGTGTTAGGGTTACATTTTGGGTTCGGGTCAAAAGATCAATATAGGAAAAAACAAAAAAAAAAAACACTATTTTTGGTTTTTGCCCCATAACTCGCAAAAAAATACCAAAAAATATGGAAACATGCATATTTTTAAACTCGGGAGAACATTTAGAAACTATTTAGACAGGGTCTTTTTTAATGATTTTATTTGTGTAAATTATATTTTAGGTCAAAGTTAGAAAAAGTGTGTTTTTTTTAATTTTTCATCATATTTTATGATTTTTTTGGTAGTAAATTATAAGATATGATGAACATAATGGTATCTAATGAAAGCCCTTCTTATGACGATAAAAACAACATATAATTTGTGTGGGTACTGTATGTGAGAAAGAAAAAAATTACAGCTAAACACAAACACCCTAGAAATGTCAAAACAGCCATTGTCACCAAGGGAAAGTCAAGGTGAAAATGTCTTGTCACTAAGGGGTTAAAAATTGTTGTACTAGTGCTTCAAATGTTGTACAGTTCACATTGCTCACACAAGTAAAATAAATGTTTTTTTTTAATGACCACAAGTTACACTACCTGGAGAGAATGTGCATACTAAACGTGACACTGAATTAGTGGCTTCATCTTCAAAACACCTACAGTTCATTGTGCTACCATCCATGCCTACAAATTCTAATGATGCATTAAAACAATTAAAAAAAAAAAAAAAAATCAAGATATGTTAGACACTTGTGTACAGTGCAGCTAATATGAGGGTGTGGGGTGACATAACCAAGGAAATATATCTGTGATCAATAAAGGGCAGCCATGGCTATTTTCTGGCATTGCATCTGTTATGGACACATTTGCGATAATGATCACATTCAGTTGCTGGCTTTGCATTCCAAAAAAAGTAGTCCACAACGGCTATTACTGCTTTTAGATGATGGCTGTGTCTAACCACCAAACTGTCAAGAGACTGAATAGGACCTGCCCTGTTTACAGGATGCCGGGGCCGTATTACCTTCCCCCTTGCCTAGTATCCGACAGCACAGATTCTGCAGCAGCACGTTAGGGGACTTCTGGTCTGGAGTCGCCATTCTGACGACGTGCAAGGAACGACCCTTCGCCGGAAAACTTCCTCTGTAACACTATCCGTTAACGGTTACCGCATCCATTGGCAACGGCGCCATTTTAACAAAACCCGCCGAAAAACGGCTGCCAATTCCCACAATTCCTCTCACTGTGTGTCAGAGGCTGTGTCTGTTGTTGTGACAGCGCTGTTGCAACCTTAATCTTTCCCGTCTAAAAAAAAGGCGGAGCTCACAAAGGTTCCGGGCAGAAAACAGTGTGGAACAAAAACATACTGCAGTGCAGTATTGGTGAAATTAATAATATTATGGCTATAATACATATATATATATATACACACTGGATTCTGCTCTAGGCTGCTCTTGCTCACGTCTGCGGTCATCATTTGTTTTTTTCGTTCGGTTTCAAGGATAGTAAAGAAGATGAAATGTGTTCAAATTCTAATGGAATGCCGAATGTTTAACCAATATATTAGTTCGGGTTTCAATCATTGCTCTCTGTTATATGTTAAAATTCCCCCCTCCCCTCCCCCACCTCAGTAATACAGAGTTGAATTTCCAGTGAGATTTAAAGAAATAATAGCAAATGTGTAATTTGCATATTAAGCCACAAGGTGATGTGAATGATGTCATGCCCCACAGTTTGCTGCACAGACCCTCCACCTTTACCCCTATTTTCTTTTATACAGTCAGGATATTCTAGAATGTTTTATATGAGACTTTGTTCATTCTGAGTTAGGGTTTCCACCTGGCAGGCAGGCTGCTGAAAAATTGGCATCAGGCCAATGTTGTCTATGGAGACAGTACTAAAGAAAAGGTGGCCTAGTTCATCACTGCCATTTTACCGCTTCAGTTCAGCTCGGCACTGAACTATCAGAGGTGTGTGGCATTGCGGCAGTGTTAGTGCTGATAGTTCAATGCTGAACTGTCAAGACTTGCAAATACAGTAATAACCCCCCTAAAACTAACCCTGAGCTTTAATACCAACTCTAAAAGTAACCCCGACCCTAATAGTACCGCTAATACTAATCCTAAGCCCTAATACTAACCCCTAATAACCTGTAACCTAATACTACCCTTCTATTCGATCCAGCGATGACCTGTCCATCATGTGAGATGTTGCAGTGAAGCCACTGCGTAGAAGCAGCTGCGATGAACCATACCACCCCCTGCCCACACACCCCTATTTAACCACTTCCCGCCTGTAGGACTTCCATGCCGTCCTACTTTTTAGTGCCTAGAGGCTAGTAGGACGGCATTGAACGTCCTACATTAAACAACTCATCGCGGCCCCCTGCAATGAGCTGTGTGCATCAAGCTGCAGGCACTAACAGCGGGGTCCCCACTGTCTGGCCCCACTCTGACACAGAAAATGTAGCTGACGCTCAAAGTGAGCATAGGCTACATTTTACAGTAAAAACCTGCTGGACAGCATAGACCGTCCTGCAGGTAACAACAGCTTATTGCGGCTCCCTCGTGATGAGCTGTACTGAGGATCCCGCTGCAGGGACTTAAAGGACCTAAATACCATCCGATGGGAAGGGGTTAAATCATGGAGACCTCAGGTGGTGCTTTCTCCATTAATATAACATGTATAACCTAGAAGAAAGACAAGACAGAGGAGATGTGATAGGCACATTTGGGACACAAAAGGAATCTACACAGTAAAGCAAAAGATTATATTTAAAAGAAAAAAAACTACCAAAACAAGAGGACATAGTCTTAAATTAGAGGGGCAAAAATGTAAAAGTAATGTGTAATTTCTCGGGCGTGTCAGTCTTGTCAATTTTGTATTTTTGTAAATTTGGTAATAAAATAATAAAAAATGTAAAAGTAATGCATTGAATAGCTTTCCAGCAGAAGTGGTAGAGGTTAACACAGTGAAGGAGTTTAAGCACGCATGGGATAAGAATAAGGCTATCGTAGATATAAGATATGACCTGGGTTCTTTTTAGGCAGAAATTGGGCAGACTAGATGAGTTGAATTGTTCTTATCTGCCGACACGGTCTACAGGGTCTACTCAATATGCACAATTGGGATCCAAGTTTCCATTCAGAAACCAAAGTATCAGAGGCCTTTGGATCAGGATATTTTCACCATGAAAAGCATACATTTCTGGCTACTCAAAATGCCGTGAACATGCTGCTAATTTGGCTAAGATAGCCGAAATTTGCACATTTCAATTCTCCTTTTCTGAGAAGGCAACTTGAAATTATAATGATTAAAAAAAAGAAACTATAAAAATAGTCCCTACTGAGGCCAGCGCACTGCCGCTGACCCCATAAATAAAAAAAAAAACATAAATAAAAACATTTTTACAATTTTTTTATACTGGTGAATTAATTTTTATTTTTTAGGTGGTCCCTTTTCCTGGGATAAAGATGAGGACTTGATTGAGGGCTTATAAGATTTATTAGGGCTCACTCACCCATATTGCATACCCAGGACTTCAGGGCCTGCCCAAGACATTGTGCTGCCTGGGGCAAAAACAAAATGCCCACACCCCCACTCTAAATGTTTGAGCATTTAAACTTAATGTACAATATTTGAGTCATGTTATAGGTTAGTGGCCACATATTATGTTTTGGGGAATTGCACAGCCTATTTTCATAATAATGTTTTTTTTACCATTTCTTTCTTTTCACCTCGTGGGTGAGCTCTTAGAAAAAAATATGTTATTTATATATGCCCACTAAAGCACTTCTTATATACATAATAAAATAATTTAGAGCTCACCCATAAGGTGAAAAGAGAGTCATGGTAAAACATTATTATGATAATACCCTGTGCAATTCCCTGAAACATAATGTGACCAGTGATCTATAATAAAATCCAGATAGATATAGTCAGCAGCGCTGTATTTACCCCAAGGCAAACAAGGCACTTGCAAACGCAAAAAAAAAAGATTCCCCAAAAAAAGCTGCCCCTTTTAAAAAAAAAAGATCCCCCCCACCATCTCTCTGCCTGCCAGCAGGCTGCACGGGGAGCTGAGCAGGCAGCACAGAGAAACCTCCGCGCTGCCTGTTCGGCTCCCCGTGCAGTGTGAGAGCATAGTTGCCAACATCGGCCATGTTTCCAGGGACACATATTTGTTCCACATGCTGCAGAAAGAGCATGCAAAGTGCAGCCCGGCAGCATGTAGGATGGATATACACAGACAGAATCCAATTAATTAATCAGGGTGGAGGTCTTATAGGACCTACCATGTTTAATTAATTGGATCGTGTCTGTGCGTATATCCATCCTACATACTGCCAGGCTGTTCTTTGCATGCTCTGTCTGCAGTATGTGGAACAAATATGTGTCCCTGGAAACATGGCCGATGTTGGCAACTATGCGGAAAGTGCTGACAGACACGTGACCTGTCGGCACAACCACCGGGGAACAAAAAAGGCAGCATGGAGGACACCATGCTGCCTGCCACTAGCCACCAGGGACAAAGGTAAGTGCTGGTGCAGACTAAATGGCAAATAATACTGTCATATTATTGGGCAAATTGGCAGGGGCATATTAAATGGCAAATACTGGCATATTATTGGGCAAATTGGCTGGGACATATCAATGGCAAAATAATTATTGGGCAAATTGGCAGGGGCAGATTAAATGGCAAATACTGGCATATTATTGGGCAAATTGGGTGGGGCATATTAAATGGCAAATCCTGGAATATTATTGTGCAAATTGGCTGGGACATATTAATGGCAAAATAATATTGGGCAAATTGGCTGCCATGTAATGTAATGGAGTGATTAAGGCATGTAAATTGGGTGATGGGGCATGTCCTTGGTGTGCAATGTGGGTTATGGATCATGTCGTGGGTGTGCATGGGAGGGGGGGGGGCATGCCCATATTTTGTCTGCCTAGGGCAGCACAAAACCAAGATACACCTCTGGATGGCTAGAAAGATAGAGGCAGTGTCAGAGGAGTTAACCCCTTGGGTGGCTAGACAGATAGAGGCAGTATCAGAGGAGTTAACCCCTTGGGTGGCTAGACAGAGGCAGTGTCAGAGGAGTTAACCCCTCTATCCACACACATACATAGACAGTCTGTCACTCACACTGACATACACACACAATGTCTAACTGTTTAACTTACCTGGTCTAAGCATCTCTGTGCTTTGAGCTCCTCGTGTGTAGGAGGGGCTGAGCCAATCACGGGAGGCGTCTGAACTCTCAGCCAATCATGAGAGTTAAGAGGTCTCGCCTGTTTGGCTGAGACCTCCTTCTATCAAGCTCCCCAGACACAGGGGGAAAAGAAAAAGCAAATCAAAGTGCCACCTGGGGCAGTAGCCCCACTCTGCCCCATTAAGGGGCTGGCCCTGCAGGGCATGCCCCATCACCCACAATGCACACCCAGCTCTTACCCCAGGACATGCCCCATCAGCCACATTGCTACCCTGGGAAAAGGGGTTTTTATTGAGTGGTTAAATGCTGGCATATTGAGTGGTTAAATCCTGGTATATTGAGGGGTTAAATCCAGGCATATTGAGGGGTTGAATCCTGGCATATTGAGTGAAAAATCCTGGCATATTAGGTGAAAAATCCTGGCATATTGAGTGACAAATCCTGGGATGTTGAGGGGTTAAATCCTGGCATACTGAGTGACACATACTGGCATATTGAGGGGTTAAATCCTGGCATATTGAGTGACAAATTCTGGCTTATTGAGGGGTTAAATGCTGGCATATTGAATGGCAAAATTCTGACATATTGAGGGGTTAAATGCTTGCATATTGAATGGCAAAATTCTGGCATATTGAGGGGTTAAATGCTGACATATTGAATAGCACAAATCTGGCATATCGAGGGGTTAAATACTGGCATATTGAATGGCAAAATACTGGCATATATTAAATAGCAGAATAATACTGGCATATTATTGGGAAAATTGGCTGTGACTTTTTAATGGAAAAATAATACTGGCATATTATTGGGCAAATTGGCTGTGGCTTATTAATGACAAAATAATACTGGCATATTATGTGATAAATTGGCTGTGGCGTATTAATGGCAAAATAATACTGGCATATAACTGGGGAAATTGGCTGGGGCATATTAAATGGCAATATAATACTGGCATATTATTGGGCAAATTGTCTGGCTTATTAACGGCAAAATAATACTGGCATATTATTGGGCAAATTGTCTGTGCCATATTTATGGGCAAACACTGGTTTATTTTAAACTGGTTTATTTTAATTTGTAAAGTGATGTTGTGGCATGGTCTGTGGGGCAAAAGAACATGTACTATGAGGAAAGTGACACTGGCTAGTTCTGTGGGGCAAAGTGACACTGTGGCATGCCAAATCGTGTAGGTGCAATATGAGTGCAAGCCAAGTGCTCTGGGTGCAATATAGTTGCATGGCAAGTTCTGTAGGGACTGTATGGTGCTGTGTTAAGTTCTTAAGTTGCAATGTGGGTGCAGAGGAAGGGAATAAAAACAAGGAATGCAATTTTTCAATAACATTTTTGTTACAGATAATAAGAATTTTAACTATATCAAACAAGACCAATCCCTTTCCTAAGGCATAAAGCAAACTGAGCATCAAAGCTTGCAATCAAATTCTAAGTTAGCCAATAATGGCGCATCCTTTTAACTCTATTTTTTTTTCTTGTATTTTCATAGCTAATACAGTGCTATCATTTTACCTACTACCGTAAGATAACACTATTGAGTTGTTAGACATAAAACACTGGATGAACAGGTTATACCAATATTGAATCAATAAATACCAACCAAATAATATATGTGATAACTACAATCAAAACATTGGTACTTTAATGTTTGCCACAAATCTTTATAATCTGTAAATGTTTAAATATATATATATATATATATATATATATATATATATATATTTAATTATCAATGGTCAGAAATGAAAGAAATTTGCATTTGATGTTTTCTCCTTGGAAATTTGTTCTGGAAGACAGTGGAAAATTTACTTGATCAGGTCTCTGGCTGTTCTAAGAAATACACATTTGACTTCTGTTTCATTAAGGGCCACACCTCTAACAAAAAAAAAAAGTTCTATTTTTATCCACCATTTATTTTACTATATGAAAGGAGAGGAAAGAAACTGTGACACGACAAAGAATTGGAAATAATGTTCTTTATTGAATTGCAATTACAGAGCTGGGCCTCCTGTTTCTTACAATTTGTCAGCTCTGTTAACTAAATAAATGACCCCACTTCTTTCCAGGTCAGTGATGAAACAAAAGCATGAAACCAAGCAAGGAGTTCTTGTAAAGCAATTATATAGTCTATATTAAACACAAAGAAGAATTGCATCCAGGACCCAATATATCAGCCTCTGAGACTGAGACAAAGGGTCAACTTACTTGCATTACATCTGAGACTATGGGCTCTATTCACTAAATGTTGAATTGCAGATGAGTGAGGTGAAAAATGAACACGTTATCTCACAGATTTAACTGTACAGACCCAATATTTAAATCATAAAAATCTCTCAATTTTAACTATATATTTTTCTTGTAGGAGGAATTCAGTTGTTTTTCTATACAGGGAGTGCAGAATTATTAGGCAAGTTGTATTTTTGAGGATTAATTTTATTATTGAACAACAACCATGTTCTCAATGAACCCAAAAAACTCATTAATATCAAAGCTGAATATTTTTGGAAGTAGTTTTTAGTTTGTTTTTAGTTTTAGCTATTTTAGGGGGATATCTGTGTGTGCAGGTGACTATTACTGTGCATAATTATTAGGCAACTTAACAAAAAACAAATATATACCCATTTCAATTATTTATTTTTACCAGTGAAACCAATATAACATCTCAACATTCACAAATATACATTTATGACATTCAAAAACAAAACAAAAACAAATCAGTGACCAATATAGCCACCTTTCTTTGCAAGGACACTCAAAAGCCTGCCATCCATGGATTCTGTCAGTGTTTTGATCTGTTCACCATCAACATTGCGTGCAGCAGCAACCACAGCCTCCCAGACACTGTTCAGAGAGGTGTACTGTTTTCCCTCCTTGTAAATCTCACATTTGATGATGGACCACAGGTTCTCAATGGGGTTCACATCAGGTGAACAAGGAGGCCATGTCATTAGATTTTCTTCTTTTATACCCTTTCTTGCCAGCCACGCTGTGGAGTACTTGGACGCGTGTGATGGAGCATTGTCCTGCATGAAAATCATGTTTTTCTTGAAGGATGCAGACTTCTTCCTGTACCACTGCTTGAAGAAGGTGTCTTCCAGGAACTGGCAGTAGGACTGGGAGTTGAGCTTGACTCCATCCTCAACCCTAAAAGGCCCCACAAGCTCATCTTTGATGATACCAGCCCAAACCAGTACTCCACCTCCACCTTGCTGGCGTCTGAGTCAGACTGGAGCTCTCTGCCCTTTACCAATCCAGCCACGGGCCCATCCATCTGGCCCATCAAGACTCACTCTCATTTCATCAGTCCATAAAACCTTAGAAAAATCAGTCTTGAGATATTTCTTGGCCCAGTCTTGACGTTTCAGCTTGTGTGTCTTGTTCAGTGGTGGTCGTCTTTCAGCCTTTCTTACCTTGGCCATGTCTCTGAGTATTGCACACCTTGTGCTTTTGGGCACTCCAGTGATGTTGCAGCTCTGAAATATGGCCAAACTGGTGGCAAGTGGCATCGTGGCAGCTGCACGCTTGACTTTTCTCAGTTCATGGGCAGTTATTTTGCGCCTTGGTTTTTCCACACGCTTCTTGCGACCCTGTTGACTATTTTGAATGAAACGCTTGATTGTTCGATGATCACGCTTCAGAAGCTTTGCAATTTTAAGAGTGCTGCATCCCTCTGCAAGATATCTCACTATTTTTGACTTTTCTGAGCCTGTCAAGTCCTTCTTTTGACCCATTTTGCCAAAGGAAAGGAAGTTGCCTAATAATTATGCACACCTGATATAGGGTGTTGATGTCATTAGACCACACCCCTTCTCATTACAGAGATGCACATCACCTAATATGCTTAATTGGTAGTAGGCTTTCGAGCCTATACAGCTTGGAGTAAGACAACATGCATAAAGAGGATGATGTGGTCAAAATACTAATTTGCCTAATAATTCTGCACTCCCTGTAGTTCTGGCATGCAAAGCTGTAGAGATGCACATACCTCTGCCTTTATTTTGAATGGTTTGAACATGCAACTGTATGCTTACGGCTGTATGATTTTCCCTTTGTAGACAATAAATAAGTAATTGTCAATAACCTGAAGTGATACCATGTGCAATATGATTGCATGCGTTTTCGAACCACTATATGATATGTTGCAATATTAGTCTGTATTGACTGGTTAAGGCGCATGGGAAATATAGTACACTGTATACTGAAAAGGTGTCAGTCCCATAGGCAGCACTCACCTCACGTACCTACTGTTTGTAAGTCTGCATGGCATCCCTTGGACCTGGCAGTACACCAAAACATAAGCAGGTTCTTCAGTAAACTGCAATCTATGGCTGTGACAGCAGGTCAGACAGCTCTTCGACCACTTGCCCCATAGGTCCTTATTTTTTAATCTGTTCCAGTGCTCATTTGTGTTTTCTGTGACTCCTGTACTCCAGTTCCTGCTAAGTACCCTGACCATCTCTGTGTACCAGTTGCAGCTAGTCTACTATCCATCTCTGTGTCTCTGACTCCGACTTCCATGACTATTCTTCTGGTTTCTCCTTTGGCACCACATCCCCCCTCACGTCTACTTATCATTCAGTTAAGTACTGTTCCTGTTCTACCTGGTTGCAAATGTACTCCACTGTGAATCTCCTGAAGTGCAAGCTCTGCAACAGTCTGTGCTATAGTTTATCTGCTGCCATCTTCTATGAAGTGCAAGCTCTGCTACAGTCTCTGCTATAGTCTATCTGCTGCCATTTTCTATGAAGTGCAAGCTCTGCTACAGTCTGTGCTATAGTCTATCTGCTGCCATCTTCTATGAAGTGAAAGCTCTGCTACAGTCTCTGCTATGGTCTATCTGCTGCCATCTTCTATGAAGTGCAAGCAGTGGCTTCCCGAGGCGGGTGCGGGGGGTGCGGACCGCACCGGGTGACACCTCCAGCGGGGGTGACAACCGTGCTGCCGGCATCTCCCCGCACCACGCTGCCTAACTTTTTTTTTCCTGGCAGCACTACACAGAGCCGTCCGGCGGGGGACACAGAGCAGCAGCCAGGAGGTAAGTGATGGGGAAGGGGGGAGGAATAACGAGCAGTGTAATGGAACAATATTACTGGGCTCTGAGTGGCACAATATTACTGGGCTCTGAGTGGCACAATATTCCTGGTATCTGAATGGCACAATATTCCTGAGCTCTGACTGGCACAATATTATTGGGCTCTGACTGGCACAATATTCCTGGTATCTGACTGGCACGATATTCCTGGGCTCTGACTGGCACAATATTACTGGGCTCTGACTGGAACAATATTATTGGTATCTGACTGGCACAATATTCCTGGGCTCTGCATGGCACAATATTCCTGGTATCTGACTGGCACAATATTCCTGGTTATCTGACTGGCACAATATTACAGGCATCTGACTGGCACAATATTCCTCGTATCTGACTGGCTCAATATTACTTTGCTCTGCATGGCACAATATTCCTGGTATCTGACTCGCACAATATTACTGGGCTCTGCATGGCATAATATTACTGGCATCTGACTGGCACAATATTACTGGACTCTGAATGGCACAATATTCCTGGTATCTTACTGGCACAATATTACAGGCATCTGACTGGCACAATATTCCTGGTATCTGACTGGCACAATATTACAGGCATCTGACTGGCACAATATTCCTGGTATCTGACTGGCACCATATTACTGGGCTCTGAATGGTACAATATTCCTGGTATCTGACTGGCACAATATTCCTGGTATCTGACTGGCACAATATTACTGGGCTCTGAATGGCACAATATTACTGGTATCTGAATGGCACAATATTACTGGACTCTGAATGGCATACTATTACTGGTATCTGAATGGCACAATATTCCTGGTATCTGACTGGCACAATATTCCTGGTATCTGACTGGCACAATATTACAGGCATCTGACTGGCACAATATTCCTCGTATCTGACTAGCTCAATATTACTTGTCTCTGCATGGCACAATATTCCTGGTATCTGACTCGCACAATATTACTGGGCTCTGCATGGCATAATATTACTGGCATCTGACTGGCACAATATTACTGGACTCTGAATGGCACAATATTCCTGGTATCTGACTGGCACAATATTACAGGCATCTGACTGGCACAATATTCCTGGTATCTGACTGGCACAATATTACAGGCATCTGACTGGCACAATATTCCTGGTATCTGACTGGCACCATATTACTGGGCTCTGAATGGTACAATATTCCTGGTATATGACTGGCACAATATTCCTGGTATCTGACTGGCACAATATTACTGGGCTCTGAATGGCACAATATTACTGGTATCTGAATGGCACAATATTACTGGACTCTGAATGGCATACTATTACTGGTATCTGAATGGCACAATATTCCTGGTATCTGACTGGCACAATATTCCTGGTATCTGACTGGCACAATATTACAGGCATCTGACTGGCACAATATTCCTCGTATCTGACTAGCTCAATATTACTTGTCTCTGCATGGCACAATATTCCTGGTATCTGACTCGCACAATATTACTGGGCTCTGCATGGCATTATATTACTGGCATCTGACTGGCACAATATTACTGGACTCTAAATTGCACAATATTCCTGGTATCTGACTGACACAATATTACAGGCATCTGACTGGCACAATATTCCTGGTATCTGACTGGCACCATATTACTGGGCTCTGAATGGTACAATATTCCTGGTATCTGACTGGCACAATATTACTGGGCTCTGAATGGCACAATATTACTGGTATCTGAATGGCACAATATTACTGGGCTCTGAATGGCATACTATTACTGGTATCTGAATGGCACAATATTACTGGGCTCTGACTGGTACAATATTACTGGCATCTGAATGGCACAATAATTATGGCATCTGAATGGCACAATAATACTGGTATTTGAATGGCACAATATTCCTGGTATCTGAATGGCACAATATTACTGGTATTTGAATAGCACAATATTACTGGTATCTGAATCACACAATATTACTGGCATATGAATGGCACAATAATGCTGGCATCTTAATGGCACAATGATAGTGGCATCTGGCACAATAATACTGGCATATTAATGGACAAATTGGCTGTTATAAAGATAGAGAGATGTCTGTATGTATAGATATGTATTGTATTAGAATTGTGCAATTGTCACCTCGTGGGGCTCCTGTGTGTTGCATAATTAATGGCGGTTCCATGTGTGCATAATTATGGGGCGCTTGTTTGTGGCATATTTATTGGGCCCCATGTGTGGCATAATTAAGGGACTCTTTTGTGTGGCATAATTAAGGGACTCTTTTGTGTGGCATAATTATGGGGCACCTGTGTGTGTGTGTGTGTGTGTGTGTGTGTGTGTGTGTGTGTGTGTGTGTGTGTGTGGCATAATTATGGGCACCTGTGTGTGTGGCATAATTAATTGGGCAGAGGGGAGGCATAAATAGTGGGGCTATGGTGTGGCATAATTTATGGGACTCTGGTGTGGCATAATTTATGGGGCTCCTGTGTGTGGCATAGTTAATAGGCCATCTAATTGGCATTACTAAGGAATCTGTTTGGCATTGTATTGGAGGAAATCCAGGAGGTGACACCATGAGTTTCCGCACCCTGTGACAGCAACCCTAGTGACGCCCCTGAGTGCAAGCTCTGCTACAGTCTGTGCTATAGTCTATCTGCTGCCATGTTTTATGAAGTGCAAGGTCAGGTTTTCCTATAGTAACATACCATATTTGCTCGAATATAAGACGACCCTGATTATAAGACGACCCCCCCAAACTTTGGATATTCCTTTAGGAAAAAAACTAAAAGCCTGAATATAAGACTACCCTATAGGAAAAAAGTTTAACTTGTATATATTCACATGTAAATTGCTTTTTAATATTTAATAAAAAAATTATGATATTAAAAAAATTAATTTCTTGTCTTTATTTACTTTTATGTGCCCATGCTGCCTCTCTCTCCCCCTCCCCCCAGCGTTGTCTCTCCCTCCCCCCAAACTTTTCTCTCTCCACCTCCCTCCTTTTCTCTTTCTCTTTCTCTCTCTCCCCCTCCCTCTCACCTTGTCTCTCTAAGCCCTCCCTACTTCCTTTTCTCTCTCTGCCCCTCCCCCCCCTCTTGCCTCTCTCTTCCCCCTCTCCCTCCCCTTGTCTCTCTCTGCCCCGGCATGTCCCCCCTACCTCCCCTTTCCTCTCTCTGCCCCCCCTTGCCTCTCTCTGCCCCCTCTCGCATCTCTCTGCCCCCCCCTCCCCTTGTTTCTCTCTGCCCCCCGTCTGTCTGTCCCCCCCCCTCTCACCTGGTCTCTCGTTGGTGGCTAGTGGGGGCAGCCGGGGGATGTCTGCACGATACGTGCAGACATCCTCCATGCTGCCTGACACTTCCGTCAATTATGACAGACAGCCGGTCCGTCATAATAGACGGAAGTGTCGGTCAGTCCTATTCTGACATATATGAAACTTGCCAAGGCCCGCTGCCAAATAGTGTATCACTGGACACTACATGAGTTTTGGCTTAAATCACTGCAGTACCGACTGCTCCCTCCTGATGGCAGTTCGTACACACTACATTAATAAATTTATATATCCTAACAGAACATGAGAAAAAACTAGTTTAAAAAGTTCTTTCATTGTTTTATTATATTAACACAAGCTAGCCGTAACCCTCTTCCTCTGAGTTATTTTCCTCATTTTAAAGACCCTTTAAATGTTCACTAAAGTAGACCTAATTGGGACTTACATTTGTAAATATTAGGCAATAGGTTGATGAAACTAAGGGTAAAAACTACAACTAACTTGAAAACTAGCTAAAATGTACTGTTTAGGATGCTAGCCAGTTAACCTCTTTGTGACCGATGACAGTCCTGGACCGTCATAGGGAAAACTTGCCTTGGTGACCAATGATAGTCCAGGACCGTCATGCAAATCCGATAGCGGGATTACCTCAATTGTGATAAAAATGGCATGGCTACATGTCTCGATACCGAGACACTTCAGCCACGTCCATTGAGGACCCTCTGGAAACATCTGTGACAGTCAATCGAAGTGCCCGGATGATAATAGCTGTCAAAGCAGGCGTATGCTTTGACAGCTTTAGTCTCTCACCTTCTCCATGGCATTAAATTATATAAAAATAAGAAGTTATTCCGTAGAGGACATGTTATGTCTGTCTGTGGCCCTCTAGGGAGATTTTTTTTTTTTAAAGGCTGCTAGTGGGGCCAGTGCTTAGCAGTAGATAGGGGCCTGCAGCAGCTGGATATATGATCCATGCAGCCGCAGGTTAGCAAGGATAACAACAATCTGTGCTTCCTACTATAGACTACATATCCTATGATGCTATGGTAGCTTTTTGGTAACTGAGCATGATAGGAAATGTAGTCACAAGCATTACATAAAAAATACACATTATAAAGCTGTAATGACCATATCCTAAATTTGACCCTGTACCTACCACATAACCCTAGCAAACCTATACATGTGGGGTACTGCTATACCTGAACATATTTTGGGGTTTTGTTTAGCAATAAAATAGAACAACCCCTGTAAAGTCATACATAAATTTCAAAATGTATGGAAATAAAACACACAAAAAATGACTATGCCAAAACTTGTCAAAGATTGGTGCTAAAATGACTGAATGAAAAGTGTAAAAATACCCCAAGTTGAATACCCTGGCATGTCTACTTTATAAAATTGTGTACATGTGGGGGGTTATTCAGGTGTTACATGGTGTTACAATGTCACTAATGACACTGTAAAATGGTTTTGAAACAGCTATTTGCTACTTGTATTTACTAACCTATAACATGCAAAAAAACATAAACATTGGGTATTTCTAAACTCAGGACCAATATTAGAATCTAGCAGGGTTTTTCATTAGTTTTTGGAGCTTAGTAAAATATTTTACAAATAAAAGTCAGGAAAGGTGTTTTTTTTAATTTTCACAATATTTTACTATTTTTTTTCATAATACAATATGATAATACATAATACAATAGTGTGTGTGTGTGTAAGTGACTCAGTGTGTGTGTGTGTGTGTGTGTGTGTGTGTGTGTGTGTGTGTGTGTGTTTGTGGAAGTATGACTTTGTGTGTGAAAGTGTGACTGTGTGTGAAAGTGTGACTGTGTGTGTAAATGTGACTCTATGTGTGTACTGAGTATGTGTGTATGTAAGTGTAACTTTGTGTGTAAGAGTGACTGTGTATGCATGTGTGGATGTGTGCATTTAATGTGAGTATTTTTTAAAACAGCCCATGTCCCCAACAGCCAGACAAACCAAAAAAGTCATGTTACTAAGGGATTAAGTCGTAGTCGGTGAAGTAACTGGCACCGCTATCCCTTCAGGAAGCCTGGCACTGGGCTATACCTAGGGATGGGTACACCAATGTCTCCTTGTCAGTGGGTTGTGGGGTCATTGGTAAAGACCACTGTCCTGCTCGGTGTGCTGCAACAAGAAAGAACGGTAAGCGGATGTACTCACGCCTTCCATACAGAGCACCAGCCGAAAGTGAGGTCTTCATAGTAGCTCAGGCCTCTTACAAAATAACAGTACCATTAACCACCAGAGAGTACATGTCAAGAGTGGGAGATATTTTTATGGGAAGAGCCCAGACCATTTCTGATAGAGGCCCTGTTACCTGTGCTGACGTCCGATAGCAATTCTGAACTTGATATTGTCTGCTCTATCTGATAACTTGTGGACTACTTTAAACCAAAGTTGTCTGCTTGATACTCAGATTCCTGGTTAAAGATGCTATTCCACATAGACAGGGTTTTTGTGCACATCTTTGTGTGTGTATCAGTATGTAGTGCTCTTGCATGTATGTCAAGTTACCTTTTTTGATGTTTAGATTTTTGTTAAACTTGCCTTTCTTCTGTAGGTTGCGGAACTATTCCCCTCTTAGATTTTCTAGCAGGATCACATATTTTATCACTCAAGATCCCTCAGCCTCTGTGTGCCCTCACATAACCACAGCTCAGAGATACAATGTAACATGATACCATATCATGCCTTTTGCTCTGGCATATCACATCTCACCATCCTCACACAAAGATCAATATGTGTGAAAATATATATTTATATGATGTGAGGCTGAATACACAGATTCATCAGAACAAACCCTCTCATTAGCTATCATTGCGATAGCATTTTATTTGGAGCCACTGGTATGACGTGCATTAGCATGGGATGTCAGGCAGGAGGAGTTGTTAGAGTTCTCTTTGCAGTGATAGAGGATGGATTTGGGTGACATGCAGAAACCTCAGGACTTTTCTCTACATTTTAATTCATATTTTATGGAGCAGGGAGCACTAGGGAACACAATAAAATGCTAGATCTGTGTCTTGAGCCACTTATATGACGTATGGCTAAGTATAATAGCACCTTTAAAATTTGGTTCTTATATTCTGTGTCTTTCTCTTGGGGATGTTACTTGAACAAAGTTTGCAATGTTGCACAATTCTCATGGTGAAATGTTAAAGGACAACTGTATTGTAAAATGTGCATTCCAATAAAAAACAAATATTAATTAAATATTTAATAACTGAACATGTTTGTTGAATCTAAAAGTACTCCTCTTTTTGACTCCCCAGCAGTGTAGTGATCCAACCATGGGAAGACAAAGGCCTGCCACTGTAAGCACACACGTGGTCAAGCTGTCGAAAGAAAAGCTATCACGTGACGTGTTCATGACCTGCTTTAAAAAAAATCCCAATCTTCGTGTGCTAAATGGTACTAAACCAGTAAGAGGACAAAAGAGAACCTATGGATTTTTCAAGCAAATGGGACCTTCAAAAACCCAAGTTCAACAGTTGCATAACACTAATACAATTAAAATGAATCTTACGCAGAATATAAAGGTCTACTAAATATGCCCCAATCTGGCCCAAAGTCGGGCCAAGTCAGAGTAATCTGCAGTTTGACTACCTAATATGGCCGATTTCAGCACAAATACAGCTCTTTCTGCCGATTACATGATAGCTTTCAGCAACATTCATTTCAGTGAGGTCAGACATCGAAAACCTATCAATTACCGCCAAATTTGGCCCAAAATTAGAGGGTATTGTTGAATTTTGGGCAGTTCAATTCTCCAGATTTTTGCAGTAGAACTTTTACTTGAAGAGAAAAGTGTAAAAGAATTAATCATATTTCAACCACAGAAATATTTATATATTATTATATTATATTAATGTCATATAATTGTATATTTACATTAATATAAACATTTTACATTTTTAGTAAATATTTATTTTAGATTATGTTATGTTCATTTTATTTATTTTAATGTATTTAATAATGTGTCACATATTTTATATATTTATATTATTTTATTTCATTTCAGGCCCTTTTCTATTTTCTATTCAGGCCCTTTTCTATTTTCACAAATTCTATTTGTGATGCGAGATCACATTGGTGGTCTTATAGTAATCTGAATTTGTGGTCTACTTGCATCACCGAAGTTATTGGTCCAAATCTTGGGCCTCCAATTTTCTCAAGAGAATTGGAACTATATGAGTCTACCCTTATAACTTATTCTAAATGCTTCCCTGTCACTCAGCCCTTTCTTTAATTACAAACCTTTTTTTCACCAAAGGTCATGAGGTGACTTGCTTATCAATAGTCTCCTCATTTTGATTTAAACCAGCAAATACACCGTTCAACACAAGAGAGCACTGTGATGCAATGCATGTACTAACTCCTGTTTCACTTCTGGTATGAGCCTTTTTTACCATGTCATACTTAAAACATTTTCTGTACCTGTCTGACCCAGAGCTGGGATTCCAATATAGCATCTTACATGAATATGCCCATCAGTCTTTAGTTCAGATATGGATAATGGAAGTTGCAGTTCACAAAGACCTGAAGGGATATGTTGGAAACCCTTTCTACATCACATCATAGCCTTGTTAACATCTGAGATTTCCAGTTGGTAATACACATGCCATTAATACAAAAACCTTAAATGTACAGCACATATTTAACACAATTTAACTTTAAGGGACATTACTACTTATATAAGATGTAACTAGTTTATCTGTGCATTGAAAATAAACATACATATAAGACATATGCCACTGTTTTCTTTTTCTATGTTTTAATGAATTACATGTAAAAATAAAATTAGGCGTTTATCTCCTGCATCCATTTTGTAAATTTTACAACATCTTCCAGCAAGTCTCATGATAATGTCATAAGATACACCCCTGCTATCTGACTGGCTCCTGTGTATTATAGTGGGCAGGACTAGGTGGCAGTGTACCTTTTTTTTTTTTTTTTTTACCTGCCTTCTTACACAAGAGATAGAAGATTGACCTCATCAAATAGGGTCATAACTCCCATTGTGATATGATAGTTACATTACCCTCCCATTCAGTGCCCTCCCAATGGTCAAAATTCTGACTTATAGACTGCATTATGTGTCCCCAACCTCATAGTGAGATACTAGTGCTGTAAAGTCACTGTAGGGTGGCACCCAAAAACATTACATTTCACAAAATGGAAGCGTCCAGTCACACATTTTTAGTTAAATAACATAACAAAAACAAAAGACATCTGAAATAAAGAATGCAAAATAAAAAAAAAACTTTTTATTTTTTAATGGGAGTGTCCCTTTAAGTAAAGCCCTTACATTTAAGGATAATTATGTGAAAACTCTTTGAAGGAAAGTTGTTAAACTTGTGGTTGCAAAGTGGATGACTTGCTTCAACAGGGTTAATTATATATTATGTGATATAATCTATCTATTTGCCTATACTGTGTTCACAGTGGACCATTGTGACTCTGGCAATAGAATACAATGGTGTTTTTAATACCTAGCAGAAGCACGTGCTTATTCCATGACAATCATGCCTAAACAAGATTGTGTCATCAAAATACAACCAAATCAGAAGTGGATATTGTGTACAAAGAGGTCCAGCTATTACAACTACCAGGAACAGACAATCATGTTTGACCCAGAGTCCTGCATTCAGCTTGCCTGTACATGAACACTGGATGGGAGGATCAAGCTCAAAAGCTGAAGGTTCAGCCAGCCAATCACATGTAAAATGGTTCCAAAAATAGCCTGCTTTCAGTTTGCATAAGAAGCTTTGTTTTAATATTGCTGGGGAGACATAAGAAATACTTTTATTTTTGTATGTTTATAATACATCATTATAATATACTTGTGATATATATTTTAGCCTTAGATGACCAGATTGCATTTAAACATTTGTTTTATTGTCTCCCTCAGGTATACATTTTATAGACTTCTTATATATGTTGCATCTGTCCATTGATTATAACTGAAATGATGTTAGCATTTTATAAGAAATTAACAATGATAATATGGTAAAAAAAAAAACAACAAAAAAACATCCCCTGTCCAACTAGGTCATAATTCCACCTTGTGCTTGTCTGACCCCCAAAAAGTCCCATAATCCTCTGAGCAGGTAAATGAAGCCATTTTGATATTGCTAGAAAATATTAATGATCAAACTAGTTTCATAAATTTTAACCAGCGACTATCCAATATTAAAAGACCACCAGCTAATTTTTATATTTCACTGAATATACCAAAGTTATTAAAATAATATTTTTTTTATTAAACCTTAGAATTTATTTTAAATATATTTGCATGTATAACCCAATCTAATGTAAAATATGTTACCCTGATTTTAACCCAGACACCGATTAAAGACACTGTTTCATGTTGTATTTTGAATTACTTGTTGAAAAAAATAAAAACAAATATTTAATTGTTGGTCTTAACCTCATCAATATTTTGATATTATCGAATTCCTGCTAATGTGTAAATATGCTGGATTTACATAGGTCAATAAACAATGTTCGAAAGGATGGCAAATCATTTGCTGCCCAGAAAACGAGCTTGTATCACAATTTTTGATCATTTGTAGCCAGCTGCATCAGAAAGTAACCCGATGGGATAAAAATAGAAAAGGATGCCAAGGCTAGGACAGATTGATGAAGAGTAGGAAGGACGAGGAGGGGGAGTCAGGTTGAGTAAAAAGGAATGGGTGGAGTTAAGTGACAAGAAGATAGAGGAGGGAATATGGAGCAAAGAAAGTGGGTGTGTGCATTGGGGTTAGAAAATGACTGACAGGGAAAGATCTGAGAGAAGGAGGGAGGAGAGGCAGACTGGAAGACTAGACTCAAAGACAGAAATAGACAAAGGGGAGGGGAATGTTGTAAGAGTGGGCAGTGATGTGAAATGGGAGGGAGATGAGTAGCGAGGGACAATCTGGATGGGAGGGAGCAGATCATCAGAAAGAAACAAGCATCTAGTTGAAGAGCTACAGGAGGGGGCAAGCTGGCTGCTAGCAGTGTCACTGGCACACTGAGAGATAAGAATACCAAAGATACACATCAAGGAGCACAGAACACTCACTGGCATAGTCAGGCAGATCCAGGCGCAAAGTAATGGGTAGACTGGAAATAATGTAGCTGTAATTGACTCTTACACAATGAGCTCTCCTTCTTGAGAATTAAAACACAAGTGCAGCTTCCTCATCCATTGTGACCAAAACAAGAAGTATCTTTTGCTTCCCTGAATTAGACAGGGTGGTTACACCTTGTCTCCTGGGTGAGACTAATAAAGTAATTCTTAAAGGACAGACAGCCTGTGGATGTGGAAAGTAAGAAATAAGGACCTTAGAGGCAGGAGGTTGAAGAGGTGTCAGACCTGCTGTCACAAGCCATGGATTGCAGTTTACTGAGGAACCTGATCAACAGATACGTAAGTGGAAGTGCAATGTATACGCGTTCATTCAAATGATTTCCTATTTAGCTTGCGCCTATTCCTTTCATTACCCATATTAGCGTTACAAAACCTGTGGCTAACCTGGCTGGCTGCGCATCATAGGGAAAGGCAGGTCACAACAGCTGGAGTGCCAAAGGTTAGCCATCATTGACCTACATACACACTTCAGGAATTCAGAAACACATGGTTGAATTTGCAGTGTAGAGCCCACTGTCTCTTTAAAAGGTAAAATTATGTGTATTGCGAATCTTAGGCTGTGTCTTTATTGTTCTATAGAATCGCAGCACCTTTTTTTCAGATTTACCACATTATATATTCTTATCTGTTCTCCATAGACGCAAGTATTATTACCGAGATAATGGTATGGTTATTATTGCAAGTAGATAAGATATGAGATGTTTGAGGTCTCACTTAGAGAGTTCTTAATAGACATATATTACCAGTAAAGCTTCCTATACATACATAAAATGATCCTTACAACGTTGGAATGAATAGGTAGCAATACATTTATACAAAGTAGATACTATTTATTACTTTATTTTACAACTCCCATTCTCTGGAGATATTAGCGCTGTATGTTTAGCTTAGTGATGGTTAACCTTTGGCACTCCCGCTCTTGTGGACCACAATTCCCATGACTGTCTGAGCATCATAAGAACTACAGTCCACAAAATCTAAGCTGCCAAAGGGTAGGTAGGCATTGCTCTTTAGCGTATTGGCTATTCAGTGTATCTGATTTAATATACAATATTACTGTTAATGTATTTATTTATAAAGTATTTTTACCAGGAGGCATATATTGAGATTTTCTCTTAATAAAGGTGTTATGACTCTTAGTTATATTGTATATAAATTAGACCTCTTTGGTGTGTTTGGGTAAATGAGTCAGTGTAAGGGGGCTGAATAGTTTAACCCTTTGTATACCAGAGTTATATCTCAGACCACTGCCCTTCTAACCCATGTCATGTATTTGCACATGATATAAAATATATATTTAATTATTTTGAATTGTGCAAAATATTATTTATGATATATTTATAAACAAAAAAAGAGAACTTCTAGCTTGAAACCTTAAAACCGAGCAATCAAAAGGATGGGATCTCCTTGTTGTCTACAGTGATGACACCACTTTTGTCCCAGACCTGCTTTATAAAAGTAAGCTCCATTATGTAATGTGGACATTTGTTTAAAACTATAAATACAGTTTCAACATGTCAGGGCTCTCAGGGTATTTCTCTTGAAACAATTGGATGATATTTAGAAAGTAATTGATGTATTTATTTCTAATTATTTTCTCAGATCAGATTATTTGTTGCATAATGGTACGTTTAGAAAACAATGGCTGATATAAGTATGTGTTGAAAGCTGAGGTATGTGCAAGCTCTTCTGCTCAGGCAAGTCTGAAAGAAGAGGCATGTTACCTATGAGGTATATATCAAATGAAACTACCCCAGGGGTGTTAATTCTTGGTAAACACAAGGAGATGAAAAGGTATTTGTGCACTTCCTATTGTTATACCTGTTAGGTATTTTTTTTTTAGTTTAATCACTAAAAGTTTTGCAGACATTATTTATTTACACGTTTTTTCTTTGGACAATGAGCCATTCATTGGTTTTGCTTTTTTTTCCCCCTCCGATTGATCCTTCACATAGTTTGAAGTCTCATGACTGGTATTATAATCAGGAATATGTTTTGCTTCAATTCATTCCAAGACAAAAAAAAAGAATCATTCAATGGTTACTATGTTTTGGAAAGGGGTATTTTTGTTTGTTTCAAAACTATTGATAGATTTATTTTTCTTACAGATGTATGCAAAAGAATGTTAATTATTCTTTTATTTAATATCAAACACAAATTGCCCACTTTATAATACTTTTAATTGTAAGTAACTAAGGAATTCACAATATCTTCAGGGCCCATACAGTGATGAACTCATGAATCATCTATGCTTCAGACACATGTTTTAACACGTGTCCCTAAAAAGAAAAAAAAAAGAAAAGAGCAACATGCGCACCCAACTAAGGCTATGGAATAAATGCAGCTTTATGAAGGATGTTTTACAAATAAGAATAAATATATTTATAATATGGGCAGTGTCCACTGTCACCAGTGATGTGTCCAGATTTAATATTTTTATTTATATGGATGTGATCAGCAAAATATGTTTTGTGAGAAAAGTAATCATACTTTTCTAAGAGACTGCCATGAATATAACATGAGTGCTGTTATTACACAACAGAAATAAACATTATTGAAAAAAGATATGTATAAAGAAAGGTAATTATATGTAATAATTAATGGGACTGGATCACCTAAACATTGCTTATACTGTCAATGTAGAACATTTTTAAAAAGTACCTATATACTGTGTTAGCAAAATTGCAAGCAAATGCCTAAATTAGGAGAAAAGTTTGTTTGAACCCCTTCGTGACGCTAGGATGTTCTATGTCGTCCTATTTTACTGGTCCCAAAAGACGCTATGACGGCATAGAACTTCCTTCAGTTAACAGCTCATCGCGGCTTCCCTGCAGGGACTTGCAGCGGGATCCCACTTTGAGCGGCCACAGTCTTACAGGAAAAATGTAGCCGATGCTCAAAGCGAGCGCCTGCTACATTTGACTAAAACATGCCGTGCCTGAACTGAGAAGGCACAAGTGACATAAGGTGTACTAGCGATTTTTTGGCAGCGACCCACACAGTCTAAGACCCTGATTGGGTCTCTGCAGGGCCAGGAACAAATAAATGGCATTTTAGTGCTTGCATCTCCTGGGACACAAGTACCATGCGCCACAAAGGGGTTAAAGTTTCTATGGAGTCTTCTGCTTACGACATCACATGTGGCTGGTATGCAAATTACACATTTCCCATTGAAAACGAGTTCCTTTGCATATCAAGCCACAAGTGATGATAAGCAGGAGACGTTGCAGACACATTTAAAAAAGATTTTTCTCCTAATTTCTTGTTTTCTTGCCGTTTTGCTAACACAATGTAGATTTTTTTGAAATCTTTACATGCACAGAACAAGAATGTTTAGGTGATGCAGTCCCTTTAGTAGAAAGGCGACATGTTATATAATGTTGTAAACATGTAACCAACCTCATAAGTACATACTGTACCTTAGCATAGATTCCAGTCAATAAATATATTGTCACTGAGAATGTAGGTAACGTGCACCTATCGTAATTCAGTGGCAAAATTACAAGTGCCAAAGTTAATGTATCATCAACTAAGGAGCATTAAAACTGACTAAATGTTTCTTTAAAATTATTATTTTTACTATAAGTCCATTACAGTAAATTATGCGTTTTTTGGGAGATTTTAAAACCGAAAATGTCACTAAAAATATTTGTCGTGAAAAAAGGGCAACTACTAGGGAGGGTCTCACACAAGCTCCCGAATAACACAGACCCGCATCGTGTAGCAGGATCACCTCCATGTGTTTTACTGTGACACATCCATCTTTTTCAGGAGTAAAATAATTTTACAACAAAGATCCAGTCCCCTCAATTCATGTTGGATGTTTCTTTCTTGCAGTTGAATGAATGGCAGACATTTTTTTTACCTCCTCTTACCCAACCTGCATAGTTTTTATGGTGCCTTGGATAATCATTGCAGTATATGACAAGTCTAAAAATGCTATTCAGCTTATCAACTGTGAGCAACAGCAGATACCTAAAGTCTAAAAAAAAAGCTATGAACTGTTAAAATCTTTTGGTTCACTATGTTCCATTTTTTGAGTCCCCTGTGTTCTAGTGGTTCTTCCCATGTGTTGGGTACCACAAAGTCACTGAAGAAGATACAGCACATTCTTTCAACTACAGTAGACCAAGTGTTGCATTTTTTTTTATACCTGTCTTAGTTCCAACAAAGTCCAAAGTTTTATTAACTTGAAAAGAAAACATTTGATATCTTCCACAGTTATGGAAATCTCCTTGGTTTAGATTCTGGAAAAATATGTTAGTCTGTTTTCCACCACCTAGGGTTTCTGTAGGCAAACTATTAACTATTTTTTTATTTGAAAGATTACATCAGCAAGAGACATTTTAAAATGCAATGCATTAATGAAAGAATAGAAATAAAGTACCTTTATTGAGCTGTCTTTGCTTTGTAAATCTTTATCAGTGGGCAGGCTTGTCGTGTGGGATTTAGATCAGATCTTCTTTCATCCAACCCAAGTTAAAGGAAGATTTGACCCATGGTTCAGAATTATACGTATCAAAAAGGGGCTCATTATAGCATCTCTATTTAAAACATCTGCACTTGATGCAATCTTTCAATTAAACCTAACTGTATTATTTGCCTACAGTTTTCCTTTAAAGATGTGTGCTTTTACTCTAAAGGGTTACATTTGTGGAATGGAAAGCTACATAATAATTTATGCATATATTCTTCTATTTGCAGCCCTTTAATATCTTTAAATATCTCATGTGAATTACTCATCACCTTTGTCTTAATGTTTTATATGTATTCATGAAGGAAGTCTGAATAATATTTTTTGTTGAGTAAACTGTCCATATGACTATTGCGTCTTTTATATAATGGTTATATTTTATTAATAGATAGTTAAACATCTTTGCTCAGCTTTGCTAGTCAACGACTGATCAATCCAAGTTTTAGGTAACTTCTTCGTTGGATGGTGTGGCTCACCATCCATGTATGTGAGGTCTGAAGACTGTGGTATTGATTGGTCTCATGTATATTACGAGTCTGACCATTTGCAAGCCTGAGAGTGGGGTAAAACATCAGCATTGATGTCACCTGTGAGAAGGAAATGTTCAGAGTGAACCAAGGTGACATACCGTAGACTAAGAGTCGCATCTGTGGCACTACTACATAAGCGAATCAAGTGGCTGCTTAGGTGGCTGCTTCGAGTCCCCACTTGCTTAGGTGCTTAGGTGACCCCCACAGTGAATAACTAAGAGTAGACAGTTATGTAGAAATAACTGACAAAAGGTGCTCCTTACATAGCTTATGGCTCCCCAATAAATTGAATCTCACCTGCCTGTTCTGTCTTAACTGGCAATGCCCCAAAGTGATATCATTATCATAGATGGGACAGACAGATTTAAAACACATTTGCTCTTAATTTATATATTTGCTTGAAACTTTGCTGACAAAATGTATAAACAGCATTTTTAAGTTCTGCATTCCCACTACAAATACTGTTTAGGTCACAGAGGTCCTTTACATTTTTTTTATAGATTGCAGTTAGTGAAAGCATGTCTGTCTGTGGTTTACTTAATGAGTGTAGCTGTAATCACATGATGTCTGGTAAGGTGTCTATGCCTCAGGTACACCACTTATCACATCTGCCCAGTTTGAAAACTTCCCATTTACCACCACTCTTTGCATCATATGTTTCAGCTAATTGCCAATCCACACACAAACGTTTGGCCCTAAGACTTGTGCCTCTAATATGGAAGCACAACTGAAATGTATGTTTTTCGTCTTATGAAGATAAACTGATATGTACTTTTGATATGTCCATAGGAAGCAGGCAGCCGTCTGGTCGTGGACTGGCTCTCTCTGCTAGCGCTATTTGCATGGGATCAGCAGGGGGGGACCTTAACTAGGTCCCCCCTGCTGATGCCATGCAAAAACTAAGGTCTCTGTCTGCGCTAGCAGCGAGAGACCCTCACATTCAGCAGACAGAGTGGTGCAAGCCAGGAACTGCTGTGTCTCGCATGTGAGACACATCATATAAGATTAAGATACACGTCAGGCTTACATAAAAGTCCGGGACATGCTTTTTTTTAACACTAGCTGGGTTAAAACAAAGTGTAATGTTCCTTTTAGTACCTGTAGATGAATAGCCCCGGGGCTTTGTCTATCTTAGTAACATTTAATGGTTTTAACACTTTTTCTTGCACCAGCCAATCACATGCTTGCTGTAAAAGTAGCTTGCAGGTTCTTGTCCATCAGTTCTTCCATGGTAAAAACAGAAGAAAAATAATTATTTAAGATATCTGCTTTCTCTCTGTGCCCATCTTACTCATTTCAGAGAATAAAATGTTAATTTACATTATTTTAATGTATTTTATTAATGATCATGTTATTTTTTATTTTAATATATTTATTTAGATTTTAATACACTTCGGTTCATTTCGTCTATAGCCAAAGTCATCCCATTGACTTCTAGGTGCACTGTTTTTTATATAGCATCCTTTTCTCTTAGGGCATCATTAATGAAAGAGAACTACAGGGAAGTAAAAAGGAAATCTCAAACTCAAGGCTAAAGTAAGCAAGTTGAAAAAATGATCTTTTTACGTTTGCAATACCCTGAACTTCTCTCTTTTATGAATAAGTTATAAAGTATAATATTCAAGATTTGTAGCTAGATTGAATTTTTTTTTTAATGAACAGGTTATATTCTTATTGTTCTTTCTAAAATATACCTTATATAATCTACACCGGTAGCTCGCTTGGTATTGAACTAAACCAACAGTACAGGTACTTTGGAGTTACAACCTGATTTGCTTATATTTGAGATATATATATATATATATATATATATATATATATATATATATATATATATAATAGGCAGCCCTTAATACTGTTACTAAAAGAAAAGTTATGAAATTCACTAAGGCAAAAAAGAATACCAATCACCTCTAATAAATTGCTCTGTACATGATAGTAAATGAGATCAATGGATCAGCTTTTTCCTACTTTTATTATTACAATAAGACATTCAAATGCATCTGTACTATTACTCTGCGGTAGAATATTCAAATACTTGTAAGCTTGATGCAATTACCACAGTGAAGTAAAATCAATGTATTGTGGCCATCCTTTCCAAAGTTCCGAACGTCAATCCAACTCGGTGCTGTGCCCGAGTTGGCTGTAGAAGAACAAGAACATTATGTGAAATAGATATTGAGCATGGCATCAAAGTATTTATTTTATTTTTTGAGAAGTAGCTAATATTGCTTTACCAGTTGCCAGATTATCCATTTTACTTTATTTGATGTCAATTACTTTGAGCTAATATAATTTTATTCTACTTTAAATGTGATAATAGCAGGTGCAACATTCGTGTGTTTCCATCAGTATTTACTAAGCTGATGTATATGTTAAACATGATAATATTTAAGCAAGGCTAAAATGGTATTTTTTAGAACACAGTCTAGGTGCTGATAAATGGGACTCAGAGTATAACTGAATTATTTCTAATATTTGCTGCCCGTTATTGCCCTGAATACAACCTTACACCCTGCAACGAGTTTAAGTTTGTCAGATGTAGTTTGATAATGACAAGAGTCATTAAAAGAGTGTCTCTGGGCAATTATATGATAACTAACAGTTAGTCGTTATACTTGAAAAGATATACCTGTATTGTGCACTGCTATCTAAATACATATGCAAAGTATGTTTTATGGACTGTTGATGTTAATTAATATCTTATGTCTCTACGTTCAGGACTACTCAACTTGTCTGCCACAAAACTTTAAATAGCTATGATGAGGTTTGCTTTTTCATTTTATGCAAATGCAGATAAAAATATAATGAAATCAAAAACCCCAGTCTAGAACATTATAAAAACATATTACAATGGAATGCATGTATAACAGCTCAGGATTGGCTCCAGAGTGTTTATAACTATTCCCATGATGAATTTTCATTGGCTTACCCAAGTTAGTGTATTTGATCAGTTTGCTTTCCTTATGTGTATTTAAAATACAGATAAAATGAAGACTGGTTAATAGACCCAGAGGTGATCAATATACATCAATTAACAGCACTAGTCATATGCAATCATAATCATTTTCAGAAAGTCTGCAAAGGATCGCTATATTTCTATAATTATATAGGAATACTATACACTACTCCAAACCTTCAGCCACCCTAATCCAACCTTCTCTCTAATATCAAGAGTATTCTATTGAAATTATATTGCATGGTTTTCATTCTCTGTTATGTATATATGCACGATTGCTAAAAATGAATTGAAAGAACAGTAAAGAATCTCCACAAATAAACCATAGCAAAGGTTTTACTTATATATACAAGTGTTGTATTCCACGACCTTTAAAAATAAGCCACACATTGAATAAGTGTGACATTATTCATTTTTTTTTTAAAACTAGGGCACACTGTAAGCATGGAATCTATCTCAAAAATATACATTACTTGCCACTGACATTCAGCATGCACATATAAAATGTATACATTGTACAGAATATAGTGTGTACTGTGTCTGGGAAGACCGTCTAGAGAATACATTTTTTAAAATATTTCTCATTGTATCCACTTTCTTTTCAATAACCCCAGCTTGAACAAAAGAGTTTGTCGGGAATCTGCCATTTTGTTTAAAAAAATAAATATTAACAATAAAGCAGAGACAACCGTTGGTTGCTTTGTTAAAGAATCAACTAGACATGCATTACAATTAAGTGTCTAGTTGCTATTTTTGAATTAACATAAAAGGATGACCCATTATGATACTATAAACCATGTTTTACAATTAAAGGCTAAACTAAAGAAAAAGTGGGAACAATTTGAACTTTTATGTTTTTCAGTCTGTTTTAGAAATATGTTCTGTACGTTATAGACTAAATTGTTATGTTTAGATGCATTTCTTCAACATTATATTTTTTATTTCTGGAATTGTGAAGGGACAGCCAGTATGAAATCTAGCTGTGACCATAGAAAAAAAGACAGTAACATGGAATACCCATCCTTGCTTTAGTTGCCATGACAACAGGTGCAAGGTAGTTTCTGGGGAAAGTAGTTTCAAACTCACCTTTGCCCCTTATGCTCAATCCAAGAGCATAGTAATGAAGTTATTTTTTTTATTTACTATTGAATAAAAACCAAAAGATTTATATTAGACCTTTTGAGTGCTGGAGGACCTTGAGTAGTCCCATAAAATATAAAGTATCACATATAATCTAGTAAAAGTTTTTACTTATTGACTTGAAGTTGTGATGGCGGTATACTGTGTTAAACATCTTTCTATTGCATAGCATGTTGATTTTATTTCATATGTACTCCTAAGTCACATATTCCCACAGGCATCATTAAAAATACCAGCTATATCTCAGCGGGACAAGAATGATACATGGTTATGCAGTGCTATTCCTCACAAACCACATGTAAGATACATGCTCAGTTTAAGAATTCTCTTTATGTGGCATCGTGTTTTGTAGTTACTAGGTCTATAGTATTTTTCTGATAGTATAAGTGACCCTGTTTATAAGGCGACCCCCAAACTTTCTATCGTAATGAATTAAAAAAAAGAAAAGACCTAAATGCAAGGCAACTCCATAAGAAAAAAAGCTAGCAAATATTGTTTGACATCTAAACTTGTTTTAAAAATGTAATAAAAATGTTATGGAAAAAATGCATTTCTTGTTTTAATTTCATTACTCTGCTGCTCTTTATTAGCCCATCATCACTTGCCATTGCTCCCACAGCTCCAGATTGCACCCATTTAGATTGCCACTGCACCACATTGCACCAACAGGTCTTTCCACAGCATCCACATTGGACCTACAGGATTTGCCACAGGACCCACATTGTGTGGTGCACCTACAGGACTTGCCACCAGTGGCATTTCTAGGCAGCGGCCACAGGGGTCCATGGTTCCTCTTTCATGATATCATTCCCCAGCATGTGCCTCCCATCTAAACGTCTGCTGTTTATACCTGCCGCCAGAGCTGTGATGAGACTGGTGAGCGGTGTGTACCTTGCCCAGGCGGCACTGATTTCCATCCAAGTACACACTCCTCCTCCTATAGACATATGATTAAGCCTCATGGGCGAAACGCGTGAGACTCTGCTTTTCTCCTGCATTGCCTTTTAGACACTATGAATAGACCTTGAAGATTTTTCAGGGAATACTGCCATTTTTCATCTTTCTTAAAGCTTTTGGAGAGGTGCACTAGTTTCTCCACTTTCTTTCTACGTATTTGCTCTATACAGTATTTGCACTGATACAACTATATGAATGCTGAGAGGCTTTAATATATCTTATTAGTGAAACGGATCCATTATTCAAAATTACCCGTCATTCAAAATACTTCTGGTCCTAATCATATTGGATAAGGAATACTCAACCTGTACTTTAAAATATGTTGTCACGACTTCAAGCATGGGTTTTATTTATCTAGATTGTTATTAAATAATAGTCATAGACAATGTAATGTTGTTAGTCCAGATGAAGTATAACCACCTCTTTTAACTTTGTCACTAGTAATGCATCAGTGCATTGGACATGCTGTGAGTAGAACTGAGCCTCTGATATTTGCGTTGGATTGTTAGTAAAAGGCCACAACTAGGGTTGCCACCTTTTCCCCAAAAAAATAAGGGCCACTGGTGGGTGGAGCCAGAAAAGGTGGAGCCATGAAGGGTGGAGCCACAAAGAGGGCAGATCCACTCAATGTCCCTTATCTTATTGAGCTTCAGGCTCCTGGTAGCCTGGCGCACAATTCTCGATATGCATATACTGCTCACTGGTATGAATATACAAATATATATATATTTGTATATTCATGCCAGTGAGAAGTTTGTGTGTATATAGAAGTCACAGCTCAGTTTAGTTTTTAGTGGGTTTTTTAATGTGTGTGTGTAAAAAAACCTAAAAACTACACTGGGCTGTGACTTCTATATACACAACTTGATTCTGTGAATTTACAGTACATACCTGCAGCCAGATAAACAACATGACATCACAATCTGGCTAATTAAAGACAATTTTCTTGCTAAGATATAGCTTACTATAAAGGAAAAATGCTGAATATATATTTTATGCACATCCCACTACCAAAGCTGGACGAATTATACAGAATTTGGGAGCCATGTAAAGGATCTGTTCCTTCCCATAAATAAATATAAAATTGCACAAGTTACTTTTATTGGTCATCATGAGATGATTTTGTTAAAGGATAATGCACCTTCTCAGAGCAGCATTCAGCAATACATTAGAAAGATCACAAATACTGATACCTTCCTGGCAGCTGCAGGTACGGGGGGTAGAGGGGACGGGGGTCTCTCGATGCTCAGTTACACTGCACAGTCACAGACCAGTTCAGCTGGTCATGGGGGTCATGTAAAAACTATGCATGCAGATAGCAGTTTCACAGTTCTGGGTTGAATCAGCACTCATTGCGTTGGCGCAACCAATGTGTAAACAGTCCGGCGCTAAAATGGTGCCTGATTAGTGTCTTACAATATCTGCCAAACACTGTCTGCCAGATGTCCTTCTCCCGCACTGAAAAGAAGCATTTATTTTAAAGAAAAAGACACATAACGAATGCAGATTGTACCTTTTTTTCCTTCACTATCGGTCACTTTTCAGTGTAGGAGTTACTATACATGCCCTCCAGTATATAGATAATTTTAAAATATATTTTACTCTACATTCACAGCACAAATAATATGTTTCAGTATATCACAAAATATGTGTATTACCCCATGTTATTGTGTTTTATAAATAAAGGATTACTTATAAAAAATAAAAAAAAACTATTATTAATAAATGATACAGTCACTCAGTTGATGGCAGGAGCAGGTAGGATTGAAGATTGGCATATGGGGATTTCACAAATAAATGATAGTTACCACACCAGAAATCCGCTAATGATTTGTAAAAGCATAGTTTTAAACTTCCTTGTTGTGCCCAAAATTGGCCCCACAATCGAGTACACAGAGTAGCAGGTAATTGGCCTGGCAGAATAAAATAATAACAGTACTTATATGTGAATGTTAACGTGGAATACTCATATGTAAATGTGAACAAAGCAACAGGTAATTGGTTTTGCAGAGTAAAATCTAGCAGTACTTGTATGTAGGAAGCATTTAAATTGACCTAAGTGTTTTAGTGCATTTCTTAAATGCATCATAAGCAGGCCCTGGAGGTATTGCCAAATCTGATACAAAATATCAATGTACAAGGCATAGGGTATGAAACAGTGAAAAAAAACATCAGAGGTGAAATGCTCTCTCACGTCCCACATGCTCTGCATCATACAATAATGTTGGATTTTGGGATGTAGTTCTCTCTGGAGTTTTCTCCTAGATATGAGTAGGAGATTACGCGTTTGATGGAAAGCTCCTCTGTCCCATAGCGAATACAGCGCATTTTGATGCCAGCTCACTACTCCGTGTCTTAATACACGCTTAACTGCTCTGCTAAAGCTGGAAAATTGCTTTCTAAGCAGAAAGCTTCCAATAATCGGGATGGATAACGGGCTCTTAAAATTAGCTCTCTATTTCAGTGTCATTATATGAGGAATTCACTGATAGTTTCCTATTTGCAATTCATTTTTGGCAGATGAATGCTGGAGCCAGGCTTCTATGATAAAATAGTGGGTTTATTTACTGGTGGTGTTGGTTAATCCTCTTGCTGATGTGGAAAGAGGATTTACTCTAACCTATTTTATACAGCGGATTAAGGACAATTAGGTTCCTCTGCTAGTGCTCTATGAAGATGTGATATACAATCGCCTGAATTGCACATCTGTTCAAGTACACTACATGGGAATATAACGCCTTAATCAAGGCCCAGGAGACAGGCTACAATATTGTGACGATATTATATACAAACATGTATTGTTGTGAAATGTATTTTGGGGCTTGTTTCAGATACATTAAATTGTGTCCCTGTATTTTTAATAGCAGTGCTTATGCATTCTTAAAGCATTGGCAAATGGCAAGAGAAACCTTAGACCCTGGTGCTATTTGATATACCTGTTTAACCAACATAATGTAGTATTATGTTGCAGCTGGAAAGGGAACATACGTTGTATTGTTTAAAGGGACTCTGTCACCTAAATATTATTTACACTGTGAATGTAGAGAATAAAAATGCTGAAAAATCATCTATACACTGTGTTAGGAAATTTGCAAGGAAATGCATGAATTAAGAGAAAGCATGTTTTACATGTGTCTGTGCTGTATCCTGTTTATGACCGTGGCTTAATATGCAAATTAAACATTTCTTGTTGAAATGTAGTTGATTTGCAAATCAAGCCACATCTTGTGTCACAAACAGGAGACAATACAGTCACATTTAAAACACATTTTCTCTTTGTGCATGTTCTTGTAATTCTGCTGTCACAATGTATAGATCAATTTAGATCTTTGTATTCTCTACACTCATTGGCCTCCACCCAATTTGTTACCTGTCTGCTGGTAAAATACAGCTGGGTGGCATCCTTAGCAGGGCAGTGGGCAAAAGTTGTATTTAAAAAATGGCAGAACAAACATAGGTATATGATAGAATCAGAGGTGTTAAAGGGCCTTTGTTAATCTAAATATTGCTTGGACTGTGAATGTAGAGGAATAAAAAAATCGGAAATATCTATAGAATGTGTTGGTAAAATTGCATAACTAGTTCATTGTGTTAAAATATGGTAATCGTAATAATTGTAGTTAAACTAATACTTAATTTGAAAAACGTGTTTTGCATGTTTAAATTTCTTGCATCTAAAAATGAAAATGTGAATATTTTTACGACTGCGCAATTTTAACAGAAGCGTTCCGTCTTTAAAGAACTGTGATGAATTATACATGAAGATTTGGCGTTCTGTGAGGAATGGACATTTGTTACAGTTCAAACAAGATAGGAACGATTTAAATTATTTTGCCATGGTAAAATACTTTCTGTACGTAGGATATTTCCTATGGATTATCTGAAAACTAGAAAAGAGTTTATTGTATACTCAATAAAGAAAGAATTGCAGGTGATTGTAATCAAATTTTAAACTTAAAGGGACACTCCCACCAACAAATGAAAAAAGTTTTTTTTGTTATGTTGCATTGTTGATTTCAGATATGTCTTTTGTTTTTGTTATGTGACTGTATTTAATAAAACTAGTGTGACTGGGGGCCGCCATTTTGTGAAATATAGTAATTTTGGGTGCGACCCCCTAGTGACTTTACAGCACAAATTTCTCACTTTAGGGCTGGCATAGACTTGCATAGAATGGGAGGGTAATGTAACTAGTGAGCGGAGTTATGATCCTGTTTTATCAGGTTAATCTTCTCTCTTTATTTTTGAAAAAAAAAATTGTTTACAGCCACCTAGTCATGCCCATTATGATACACAGGACCCAGTAAGAGAGCAGGGGAGTATCTTATGACATCATCATGAAGGCTTTGGCCACAGTTGTAAAGTGAGACTTTGGAAGGTTTTGGGTGATGTTGCATCATGGGGAATATTCAAAATATGGAGCCAGGAGATACACACCTAATTTAATTTTCTTTTTAAATGCAATTCAATTTTTTTTTTAAAGTTTGTTAAATGACCAGGTTATCTAGTTACATCTTATGTGTATGTAATTTTTCCAACTCAGCTACATTGGCCCAAACTTTGAAATTCCCATCTAAATTCCCTGCAATTTTCTCTTTATTGAGTAGCCGCTTATATCTTTGACTTTTATATTAAAATTCATAGTCAGAAAACTTTACTCACTACATAGCTGTGGACAAGAAACTGATATCACCCTTAGTTGCTGTAAACAGAAGTAGGGAGGGCATTCCAAATATTAGCAACTGTCATTTCAGCTGCTGTACACTGCAAGTTTCTTCCCTGTGGATTGATTGAGCATCATAGAAGTTGTAGTTTACTCCCCTATTCCTTCTAGTTTATAGGCTTGTGAGCAGGGCTCTCTACCTCATGTATCAGTCTGTCCCTGTTCATCTAACATACAATGTAGTTCTCCTCTATGCTTTGTACCAAGCGCTACATAAATTATTGCCAAAATATTTTAATAAATGGTAAAGGAATGTCTACTCCATTAAAGGCTATATCCCTGGAAACAACTCCAGACCCCGCAACAAGCTTGTTTCAAACGAGACAGTCTTAATACAGGACCTCTCATTCCTGATTTTATTCTTCAGTGTACAGAGTAGCATTGTGACTTTGAGTGACAGCGCTCTGATTATATCAAGTGGGCTGATGAAGCTGGCACCAAAGCCAACTTTGGTGCGTCGTCCCCCAAGACCCCCAACACCCCCTCGGTCCAACAGTTGTTAACCCTGCCCTGCTGTTCTGAGGCTCCAGACAGACTATCTTGAAAGTATCAGTAGTCTTATAAAGATAATAGTTTACCAACATTATCCTTCAGTTAGGGAATAATGATTTAATATTTATTATCTTTTTTTCTATATTCATATTTAGTAGTTGTTTAATGGGAATTAATGGGTAAACCTAATATTTCTTACTTTAAATATATTTTTATATATGGGACTGTCTGGAAATCCGTAGTTTTTTTTTAACATATGAGGTTGTTTCTGATATTTGAATAGATTCACTAACATGATATGTTCACCTTCATTTATTAATCATTAAAATTGTGTGTGTGTGTGTGTATATATATACATACACACAATTTTAATGTTTAACATTATAACAGTGTTTACCGGTATATATATATATATATATATATATATATATATATATATATATATATATACATATAACCAGTCCAAAAACATATGCCCCCCGTGGGATATATATATATACATACACACAATTTTAATGTTTAACATTATAACAGTGTTTACCGGTATATATAACGGTAAACACTGTTATAATGCTATTCATTTTTACTTGGTTCTTGTTAGATCACGGTGCTCCGATGCATTAAAGTAGATTTATAGATTACGAAGTCAGTCCATGGATCATGAGCCCCACGTTAAAGCTGGGCTCATCTACATATACTTTTTCAACATCTGAGTTGTTAAGTGAAAATTAAATGGTTTGTGACCAAAGTCAGTGAAAATATGAAAATGTGTATATGAGGGTCTATTGGGTGATCTTCTGCTGAAATGTGTAAAGCAGATGCCTTGTGTTGTCTGTTGTTTAAAGTAACTGGATGAACTTTTGTTTTTACTTAGAATGTAGAGAATAAACATTATCTATAAATTGTATTAGCAAAATGATAAACAAATGCCTAAATTAGGAGAAACAATGTGTTTTAAATGTGTCTGTGGAGTGTCCTGTTTATGAAATCACCTGTGGTCTGATATGCAAATAAACTGCTTTTCAGTGGGAAATGTGTAATTTGCATACCGTACCTTAGCTGATGTCATAAGCAGGAGACTCAACAGAAACATTTAAAACCCATTTTTGTCCTAAATTTAGACATTTTATATTCTCTACATTCACAGTAAAAACAATGTTTAGGTGATACAGTCCCTCCATGAACAAACTTTAAGATTCAAACACATTTTTCCCTTTTCTGTCTTTCCAGTCAGTGCTCTCACCAATATTTCAATTCAAACAATTTGATGTAGTATGTATGATTGCAAAACTAATGTAGTAGAACCACAACCAAATGTACCTAAGTGTATTAATTTAATACAAATCTGGATATACAGGAACATTAATTAATACAGCCAGTCCCAGCCCAGGAGGACCCAAAAAAATGTAACATATTCCACAGGATTTAATTTTGAGATAAAGGTCATAAAATAAGTAAATAATGAAATAAATGAAATAGGGACCAGACCCTGCTGTGTGGATAGGGAAAGGAAAAAACAGGCATGAGGGTGCTTCCAGGAAACAGTGCCAGAGCTTTTCTGAGGAGAATGTAATGCTCTTAAAATAAGATTAGCTAGTACTACAATACTGAGGTAAAAAACACAATAAAAAACACAAAGGTAAAAAAGAACCACACAAAGGAAAACTGAGAGTTGGACAATCATAGTGTATGAAGTTGAAGCAAATGAAATGGCTTCAACTAATTTCACAATCTGCTAATACCTGACTTTCCTTTGCTTGTTATATTTGTCCTGAGGTGAATTTCTCAGACAGAACTTGATGCACTGACTTGTATCACACATGACCTGCACATTCAGGGAGTGGTAGATTTTTTTGGTTAAAGCAATCCCTCTCTCGGAATGCGGAGGTCATCACTGCAACACGAGTTCAGTCTATGTTTCCCAAAACACTGACATGTATGTAAGTTTATAAATATTATCCTCAGGTTTCTACAGCCTGACAGTAAAGACAATCTGACAATTTGTAATGGTACCTGCCCACTGCATTACCAAGAACTGCCTGGAAGGAAACTGTACCAAGAATATTTAATACTCTCAGCTGAATTAAATAACTATTGTTCACTTATAAATACAAATTATGCTGATTATATTGCCATGTGCATGGTAAAATGCAGGTGTGTCTGATTCTTAGTTACCATGGCAAAGTAATCAATTATGCCAGTTTGTCAGACTTTTAATGCATTGCATGCCAATAGGGGTGTAACAATTGAAATATGACCCTAAGCAATGATAGGAGTAATACATTGAGTGTAAATGAGAAGAAAAAAATAGTCCAAAAAGTATATAATGTAGGTTTCACCAAAAACAGAGTCCAGAACAATAAAAAAAAAGTAATAAAAAAAATAATAAAAAAAAATACAGACCAGCATCCAGTCACCAGTTTAGTGATTCCCAATGGACCAAAAATGATGTGGTTTAGGGCTTCCTTAGTTTGGCAATAATCATTCAATATGTAGTATAACACTGTATAGGGACACTCTACCATCAGCATATTAAATTGTGTTATTACCTCTCAGTTGATCACTACTATTCATCAGTGTGGGTGAGATCCATCAGATTTATTGTTAATACTTTGCTGGTAAGACTTGTACCCTACACAACTTAATATGCCTATACCGTGTTGGACTTTCTATTGCTCTAAAAAGTAAGATACTTACCTGGATTTGTTTTTGGGACTTTTTGGATTGCAACTATTGTATTACATTTGGCTAGAATACCCAAAATGTTATTAATTTGTGTAATGTTCAAGTACTGCAGAATTTATGAATGTAGGTAAATATCCAAAAGTAGCAGAGTGAGGATTATGTTTCAGATGACTTAGTCATTCGATGAATGGCATGACATATAACAAGCTTTCCTATATATGTATTTAAGGTACCCAGTGAACATAGTATTACCAGTGCTGTAAATGAGGTCAGTCTCTCATTTAACAGGATAATGGAGGTAACTTTAGGCCAGAGTGCTTAATGCTCAGACTTTGAGACAGAAATACAATATAATCCTGGTCGCACACATTCATGTTTATGGTGAATTGGCCTAGAGCGTTACATGTAGTTAAACAGTGCTGAGAAGAGTGCAAAGTATAGGTTTTATTTTAACTGAAAGTTATTTTTTTCTAGCTATTAGAAAATGTGTTGCAACATGTTTCAGAGGGTGTAGAAAGGAGATGAGAGATTTTATTCTTGCTTTATTTGTAACTGAACATTTGTAAGATATGTAACTTCACAGGGTCCAGAGCCAAGTAATGAATGTTTTTGCAACTGAACGTTCATTCTAGAGCCGTATGGGGGTATTGCTTGAATGACATTTGATAAAATGCATTTAACAAAAACATTTGCTTTCTACCAATTAGCATAACGCTTTATACATACCAGAGAGGTACTCACTTACTTGAAATAAAAAATGCAAGTATTTATTAACAGTGGATGTGGAGATGTTTCAGTCCACAATGTGGGCTTAACATAGAAATATAGAATATGTCAGCAAATAAAAACCATTCAGCCCATCTAGTCTGCCCATTGTTCTGAATACTTTCGTTAGGTCTTATCTTATGCATATTCCATGCATGCTTAAACTCCTTCACTGTGTTAACCTCTACCAATTCCGCTGCAAGGCTACTCCATGCATCCACTACACTCTCACGATTTGTTCCTGGCCAACGATCAATCAAAGTGACCTCATCTAATTGGTGGGATCCCGCTGCAAGTCCCTAACACTGGACGTACTATGCCATCCTAGTGTCTTTTAGGCACTGTAAAATCAGGATGGCATAGTACATTCTAGGGTCGTGAAGGGGTTAAATCTTTTCCCCTCTAATTTTAGACTATGTCCTCTTGTTGTAGTAGTTTTTCGTCTTGTAACTATACTCTTCTCCTTTACTGTGTTGATTCCCTTTATGCATTTTATGTGGTCTTGTTAACATCAATCTGCACATGCACTAATAATAAACACTTTGATTTTTTACTTCAAGACCCGTGAGTGTCTCTGTTTATGGACTGTTGTATATCTGTTGGTTGAGTTGCACTGTGGCTGGAAAACAAAGCCAAACATGGAAGACTGAGTTAAATAATTTTGGAATCGTATAAACAGGACTGTGCAAAAGTTTTAGGCAGGTATGAAAAAATACTGTAAATTAAGAATATTTTCAAAAATAGATATATTAATAGTTTGTTTTTATCAATTAACAAAATGCAAAGTGAGTGAACAGAAGAAAAATCAATATCTAGTGTGACCACCCATTCCTTTCAAAACAGTATCATTTTTTCTAGATTCAGTGGCACAAAGTCAGAAATGTCAAGGCAGACCGGGGTTTCCAGATGTGCCGTTCCATCTATTTTGAAGAAGCACAAAGAAACGTGTAATGTTGAGAACCGCAGACTCAGTGGTCGGCCAAGGAAACTTAGTGCAGCAGATGAAAGACACATTATGTTACTTCCTTTCACAATCAACAAGATGTCCAGCAGTGCCATCAGATCAAAATTGGCAGAAAACTGTGGGACCTCTACAGTCCAGAGAAGTCTGGTCAAAAGAGGTCTTCATAGAAGAATTGCGGACAAATAAAAATAAATCAAATATATTATTAATGTATCTATTTTTGAAAGTAGTCTTTTCTACAACATTGTTTCACACCTGCCTAAAACTTTGTGCTATACTGTATATATATATAATTATGCATATATAAATAGACTTTATGTATATGTGTATATATATATATATATATATATATATATACACACATATGTACATAATCCATTTTTCGCATATGTATATGTCTTTGTATTCGTATGCGTTGAGACATTGTAATGAAAGTACCTTGCAGTAATGTCAAATACTAGATATGGAACAGATGTTGTCATATTGTCAGTGGCCATGCAAAAAAAAATTGTCAGCACATATCCATCTCAAATTAAAATATCTAGTCTTTGGCATTAAGAAAACAATAAAATGCCCCCAAATCAAGATTACTCAGCTCCGGATATGCTACACAAAATGGGCCTGATTCCAGTAAAATATCACTTACTGGATTGTAAATCACATCTTTCTATTGCAGTCTATGGGATTCAATAACATGAGATAAATGAACTCAGGTCATTGAATAGACCCCAATATGTTGTAAAGCATTGGTTTAAACCATAAGACTGAATAAATATGGAGACATTAGAATCTTAGAAACTAAAAGCAGTTTTTTACAAATCTAGATAAAATATTAACATGATAAGCACTTAGTATCAGGAAGCAGTATTTTCTTTTATTTAGATTTCCAAACTCATTATCAGAGTTTTTCCAGAGCATTGCATTATACCTTTAGACATATAGATTGTCATGATATTATCGATCAAGATGCTTTCCTCTGTCGGGCCATTAATGGAACATTACTAGAGTGCCAGCAGATTCTGCTGTGCGATACAATAATAATTATGCAAACACAGGGCTAATGTATGACTTATTATACTTGTGTGTGTATAATAAATGTATAATGCAGAATCTTTGAATATACTGTGTCTATGCACAGAAACAGAAGTGACAAGTGAACTGTAAGCATCAGGCATTAATAGTTGAGTTGGAAGAAATCTTTCCAAGTCAGCTATTAATGCCTGATTTTTGGCAGTTTACTTGTCAGTTCATTTCAGTAATCTGAGATGGAAACCACCAAGTTTTGTTTAAGATGAACTCTAACGCAGTCATCAGTGTCTGTATTTTTGAACACCATGCAGTCCTTTCAATGGATAATGGCACATAGAGGGCATAGATGTAACAGGAAGAGAAGTAAGCAAGAGAAAACAATTGTGGTATTAGAATGGTGGTATAGTGGGACTGTATTTTCCTTTTAGTGCAGGTACACGGTTCTCTTCCACTTAGGGTTGCCACCTGGCCGGTATTTTACCGGCAGGATGGTCAAAAAATTGTCATCAGGCCAATGTTAAGTCTATGGAGACAGTACCAAAGCCGGTATTTTTCTGAAGAAAAGGTGGCAACCCTACTTCCACTCTTTGATGTTGTCTTTTGTGAGATATGATGTTCAATGTAATACAAGGCATAACAGATATATTTACGTTAATAAATGTTTGTCATGTTATTTGAGCTTGCCTCACCTTAAAACACTTAGAGGGACAGGTACTAAAAAACATATTTTATGTGCAAAACTTTTTTGACGCTTTGCTCCTTTTGCAATGTACTAAACATTTAAGATTCAAATAGTAAATACGAGCAAATTGCGAATAAAAACAGGCAATTTTGTAAATATTTTTCTACCTCTTATTTTTCAAAAAATATTCGCAAAACTCTTTAGCGTGCGCAGATATACTCGCAACTTATAAGCGCAGCCGGAAAAATTCACACTAAATAAAAATAATCTTAAGAGGCGCAAAATGCTCCTCTTAGGGAAAAATGTTACAAATAGTCACAAATTGCTCCTTACTCATGTTACCTACTTTTTTTCCCCACTGCACTTGTTTAGTACATGACCCCCTTGATTACACAAAACAGATGTATTTAGCTTGCGAAGGTGCCTAGAAATGGTCATTAAGTCCCCACTCAAGGAAAACCCCTATTTGATGCCGTGAGACCCATAGCACAATAATAAACAATCCAGCTCTTTTATAATTAATAGAAATATTCATGTTATGGAATTGTTAATTCCTGTTCTCCATTCACCAAAATTCACTTTTGTAAAGATTTCATTCATACACAAGGGCAGATACCTTTTATGACGAACTGAGAAAATGCAGAAGAAATGAAATAAGATAGAATTTTTTTGTGGATATGCTGAGCATTAAAAAAAGTACTTTTTTAAAGACAGCTATGGAAGAGGTTGAGATGAAAGTGCACTGTGAAGGCTTCCTAACCGTCATGCATTGTGGGAGAACTATTATTCCACAAATATAAATAACTAGTGAGTGAATTAGGAGGCAATACAAATGTGGCTATGAGAAGAAAATTATGAAAAAACAGGAATTATTTGTTTATTCCTGGATATTGACTCTGCCTCTTTTTGGGTCCACTCCCACCACATCTAGGACCCATTCCAATAAGGATAGAAATCTTACCTGGCTGTGAGCCCTTTTTTTGGTGGACCCTGGGCAAATGCCCACATTGCCCATTGTTTGAAGTAGCCCTGTTGACAGGATGTTGATGATTATGCAAGAGTGGAAAAGGGCCCGACTAATATCTAGTGATCCTCACTTGGTGCTTATATTATTCCATGTCTAAACTATTTTACAGTAAATCTGGCCTAGCTGCAGGCCTCCATGTGTCGTTGTCATAGGTGAAGCACTCTACTGATCCTCCGTGTACAAACAAGATAGTAGTTAAAATGTTATGTAACATTCTCTGTTACTGCGAAAATAAACAACTTTATAATGTGCAACTGTATTTGAATTTAACGCTCCATAAAATTTATTTGAGGTTTACATACAAATGGCATGCTGATTGTAGTCCACATTAAAAGTGCACAGTCTCTAACATTAATGCTTTTGATGGACAATAGTGACGCTAGTGAGCACAAATGAACCATTCCTATAATGAACCTATTCAGTTTAATTTCCTGCTCCTGAGAGTTAGTGTTGAAAGTAATACATTGTGTTTTCCAGAGAACAAATTCCGTAATACAAATTGAGTAACCAAGACATGTAAACCCACACATCTGCAAAGGGAATTGGCACAGGAAGTTGCTTAGAATGTTATTTCCTAGTTTTGAGATAGAAAGGGAATAAACATGTAAATTGCTTAATTATCACTCACAGTTTTTAAAGCATTTCTTTTTAATGTAACTCATTGTAAATGAAGAATGATGTAATCACCTAATGTAAAAAGAGTCTATGTTCATAATCCCAGCACATGATTGTCTGGTGTGAGCAAATTAAAATTTGAATTAGCAGCTAATAGAAATCATGGACTTAATTGATCTTTTTTAATAGAAGCATTAGATGCAATGAGGCATTGGTCTTTTCTAAATGTTTGGTCCTGGCCTATAATGTTTTGTTTGAAAGAACATAACAGGTACAAGCTGATTCCTGCAACAAAACAAATACATGCAAGCTCATTAATAGTGTGGAATATTTTGCAATTGATTGCGGTCATCCAGCTTAACAGAATAACTGTAACTGTAATCAATCATCAATTCCTGTAAAAAAATATTATATTCAAAACACCTACACAACCTTCTAATTGTGTAATTGTTATTTAATTCTCATAGAGTGCTATGGCATTTTACCCTAGTAGGTAGTGATCCATCTCGAATTTAAAGAGCAACTTTATAGATGATAGGTCCATTTTGAGAGACTGATCCTTGATTTCAAACAGATATCTGTACAGCATAATCCAATTAAGCAGATTGCAGTAAAGTAAAGTCCAATAAACTGAAATGAAAGCAGAAGATGTGTTTGACTGTGATAGTGACTGTAGTTTACTAGCTCCAGTCAGTGATGTCCCTCTGACTGGAGCTAGTAATGGCATATTGGAGGGGGAAAACTCCTGGCATATTGAGGGGCAAAATCCTGGCATATTGAAGTGAAAATCCTGGCATATTGAGGGGCAAAATCCTGGCAAATTGAGTGGCAAAATCCTGACACATTAAATGGCTAAAGAATGGCATATTAAGGGGCAAAATCATGGCATATTAAATGGCATATTGGAGGGCAAAATCCTGGCATATTAAATGGCATATTGGGGGCAAAATCCTGGCACATTAAATGCCTAAAGAATGGCATATTGAGGGGCAAAATCCTGTCATATTAAATGGCATATTGGGGGGCAAAATCCTGGCATATTGAGAGCAAAATACTGGCATATTAAATGGCATATTGGGGGGCAAACACCTAGCATATTGAGGGGCAAAATCCTGGCATATTGAGTGGAAAAATAATCCTGGCATACTGAGCGGTTAAATACTGGCATATTGAGTAGCATAATAATCCTGGCATATTGAGTGGCTAAATCCTGGCATATTGAATGGCTAAATCATGGCATATTGAGTGGCAAAATAATTCTGGCATATTGAGTGGAAAAATAATCCTGGCATATTGAATGGCTAAATCCTGGCATATTTTAATTGGCAAAGTGATGCTGTGGCATGGTCTGTGGGGCAAAATAACATGTACTATGAGGAAAGTGATACTGGCTAGTTCTGTGGGGAAAAGTGACACTGTGGCATGCCAAATCGTGTAGGTGCAATATGAGTGCAAGCCAAGTGCTGTGGGTGCAGTATAGGTGCATGGCAAGTTCTGTGGGTACTGTATGGTGCTGTGTTAAGTCCTTTAGGTGCAATGTGGGTGCAGAGGAAGGGAATAAAAAATAGGAATGCAATTTTTCAATAACATTTTTATTAAATATAATATTAAATAATTCAAATCAGTATAAATGCAACTAGTTATAGTGAGATGGCTGTCTTTTTCGATATGTATTGTTTTCGAATTGTACAATTGTCACCGTGTGGGGCTCCTGTGTGTCGCATAATTAATGGCGGTCCCATGTGTGGCATATTTATTGGGCCCCATGTGTGGCATAATTAAGGGGCTCTTTTGTGTGGCATAATTATGGGGCACTTGTGTGTGGCATAATTAAGGGGCGCCTGTGTGTGTGGCATAATTAATTGGGTTCCAAGGTGAGGCATAATAATGGGGCTCTGGTGTGGCATAATTTATGGGGCTTTGGTGTGGCATAATTTATGGGGCTCTTGTGAGGCATAATTTATGGGGCTCCTGTATGTGGCATAGTTATGGGCTCCTGTGTGTGGCATAGTTAAAGGGCTCCTGCGTGTGACATAATTTGTGGTGCTCCTGTATGTGGCATATTTAATGGACCATCTGACTGGCATTACTAAGGAATCTGCTTGGCATGGTATTGGAGGAAATCCAGGTGGGTGACACCATGAGTTATCGCACCGGGTGACACCAACCCTAGTGACGCCTCTGGCTCCAGTTTATAGTATTCTTGCGCAAAAAGGACTTGCCTTTTCCCACAGAGGACTTGCCAGGATACTCACTGTTCCCTGGTAACTAGTGGGGGTAGTAATAGGATGTCTATGTGATACTCGGTGCACACAAACATACTCTGATGCTACCCAACACTTCTGCCTGGTCTGCTGATTCAGAACAACTGTAGGTCACGTGATATTGGCGTTCCGGCTCTGACGACCCAGCAGAAGTGTTGTGCTGTATCAGAGGACATTTGTGCACAGCTCACAGTCATCCTCCAGCTGCCCTCAAGGAGGATCCATGTCCCCTGCAGGTCTACGGCAGAACTAGATCCTAGTCTTATATTCAGACCTCAATTTGAAGTCTGATTATGAGATGTACCTCAAATATAAGATGAGGGGTCATTTGCTCTGAAAAAACCTTGTCTTATATTGGATATTAATGATATGTATTAATATGTATTTGTTTAATTATTATGATATTAAACAATATTCTATTATTTAATAATGTATTTTATTAGCTTATATATATTAAGATAATCTATATACATATATATTCATTTATTTACTTTTATTCTTTATATATTAATGATTTGGGTTTTTGGGGTGAATATCTAACGAATCGAAAATCTTTTTTTCACATAAGAGGCTATATATTATTTCAGCTGAATTAGATCAGCTACATTTTTCCAGATTTTGAGAGATCGGGGGTCATTTCATGATGCCTGAATAGCCCAAAATGATAATCGGAGCTTCTAGAATAGACCCTTTAATATCTTGTGAAAGCTAAATAATAGCCGCAAATTGCAATCTGTAGAGACTGGCACAATATGTTTTTTTTTTATTAACTCCTGGAGTTAATTTAAATTAAAGGAAATAGCTGTGCTCACATCTACTACTCATTACAATAAGAATATGAATCTCTAAGGTCTACCTTGACAGTTTATCAGCATGGAATGACTTCAATATTACAGGAAATAAAGCCTTCTCTAATGGATTATATTGGCCATGATACAACCTATGCAGTGTATTTCTTTATATTTGTTTAAATCTATATATTGAACAGCGGACAGCTGCAAATTGCATGCTAATGGTATATGTAACATTACTGTTGATTACCAGAATATTTACCGTGCACAAAAGTACCCAGGGGATTTTTTTTTAGTCAGAGGAGCTATTGATAGAACTGTGTGGCACACAAATATTTAAAGCTGATTACATTATATGCAACATATTATCTAGTCACTAAACAGTGAATGGTGGTGAATGCACAACTAAGATTCTTAACTAAATTAAAAATCATGTATTAAAGAGAGACTAAACTCTTCTGTCTGTCTTTAAAGCACACTTCCAGGATGCCATAAAGTGCAGATGGTTCTACAGTGTCAATGGCGCTGTTTGGCTGCATTATTGATGCACACACACCAGTGACACTTGGATGTCTCTCTCTGCATGAATGGATCTATCGAAGGCCTTCTGCTTTATTGACCCCTTTGTGACCGATGACCAGTCCTGGACTGTCATGAGGAAAAACTCCCTTAGTGACCGATGATGGTCCAGGACCGTCATGCAGATATGATCGCGTTATACGCTCTGGCATACCGCGATCGTGATTTAAAACATACCGAGACAATTCAGCCATGGCGGCTGAGGCCCCTCCGCCCCTCCATATTCCCTCCATGCTCCACAGCGAGCGTAGGGCAGGGAGAGACTAAATATAGTGCTGGAAGTCTCCCCAAGCACATCCAAACCCACCCCACACCCCCCCTCTAGGTTATTTATATTTTTATTGTGCTAACCTTAACCCTTGAGTTAGAGATCATCAATCCCTAATCCTAGAGTAAGAATTAGGGTTTGTACTAACCCTATGGTTAAAGTTAGAGTTAAAGATAAATAAAAATAAATTAAAAAAGTAAATGAAATTAAATAAATAAATAAAATAATTTAAAATAATTTAAAAAATATAATAAATTATATAAAAATAAGAAGTTAATCCGTAGAAGACCAGTGACATGTCAGGTCTGTTGGTGGTCCTCTAGGGATATATATATATATTTTTTTTTAAAAAAGACTGCTAATTTGACTCAAAATTGTAGTCAACCTTCAAAGTTGCCTCCTAGAGCTATTTTTACATTTCAATTTTAGTGAATAAACCCATATGAGTAATGATAAAAAAAAATCCCCAACAAAGTGCTTTCAGTGGTTGTGTTATTTTCATGTATATCAGGGATAAAAAAAAAAGTGCTTTTTAGAGCATGCTCTCAGAATTAAACAAATCAGAAGCTGAAATAATAGATGGTATTATTACCCAGTTGATGGTACTCATTTATTGACCTCAGAAGGATGACTCTGCTAGGATTCAAACCTGCAAGCTTGAGGTTTAAGCAGGCTCTACAATTAGGGCACCGACTGAGCAATCTCACCAGCTTAAAATAAAGGGAATACATAATTTCCTGATTATTTAGATTGCTAAATATTTATAAGATTGATATTACTTATACAAAGACAAGTTAGAACACATCCTCTCTAAGCAAGTTTCCTTTTAAGTTAACTAATTAACAGTAGATCAGGGCCCGCAGCCGCTGGATATATTATCCATGCAGCCAGTGGCGGAACTACCGTTGTCGTAGGGGTCGAAGCTGTGACCGGGCCTGTCACTCAACGCCCTGCAACCCCTGCGACGTGGGCATTGTGGTGGCTGCACATCGGGTTTCCTGAGGTCCGGAAGAGCCCGACCAGGCCCCAGCTAGCAGAGCGCTGCGGGAAGAGATTGCAGAGGAGGAGAGAAGGGAGTCAGAGTGGGAGCTCTGACTCCCATCATCATGAGACAACCACTGGACCCCAGGGAAGTCACCCTCCTGCACCTAAAACGTAGGGAACAGGAGGGTGACTACATTTTTTTTTTAACAGTTTGTGTGTAAGAGAATGTGTGTCTGTGTGTATGTCTGTATGTCTGCATGTGGATATGTATGTGTATCTCTTTGTATGTGTATCTGAATGTTTGTCATTAAGTGTGTCTGTGTATTTGCATGTGTGTCTATATGTGGATCTGTCTGCATGTGTGTCTGGATGTGTATGTGTATCTGTTTGTCTGCATGTGTGTCTGGATGTGTATTTTCTGCATCTGTCAGTGTGTGCCCCTGTGTATGTGTGTCACTGTTTATATCTGTATGAATGTCATTCTGTGTATGTGCATCTGCATGTGCGTCTATATGTGTGTCTGTCTGTATGTGTGTAGGGGTATCCGCATGTGTATCAGTGTGTGTCTGTGTATCTGTATATTTGTCAGTGTTTGTTAGTTACGCCTCTGCATGCAGCTGCAGGATAGCAAGGATAGCAACAATCTGTGCTTCCTACAATATACTACATTCTCTATGATGCAAAGGTTGCTTTTGGCTGACTGAGCATGATAGGAAATGTAGTCAGCAAGCATTACATAATAAATACACGTTTTAAAGCTGCAATGACCATATCCTAAATTTGGCCCTTTACCTGCCACATAACTCTAGAAAACCTATACATGTGGGGTACCGCTATACTCAGGGGAAGTTGCAGAATTTATATTAGGGTGTTGTTTGGCAAAAAAACAGAACAACCCCTTTAAATTCATACCTAAATGTGTGTGTGGGGGGGGGGGGGGGGGGGGGAATAAAAAACTTGTCAAAGATAAGTGTGAAAATTACTGCATGAAAAGTGTCAAAATAACCCAAGTTGAATACCCTGGGATATCTACGTTACGCTAATGTGTACATGCGGGGCTGATTCAGCTATTAATGACAGATTTTGTTATTTTGGCCTGACTTTAAGCAATTCACCGCAGTACACTGTGTTCAGTAGACCATATATATAAGCAAATTAAGTAGATTTATATTTTGATTTGCATTTGCCGTTATCATTGATGGTACTAGACATAGGCTGCTCGGAAATTTTGATTAATAATCAATGTATTACATGCAATGCTTTCTTAAAATAAAACCAAGGCTAAATTATTTTAGTGATTTATTAATAATTGTGCTCTGCTGTAAACAAGTAATAAATAAACCTCTTGGACTATAATTGAGAACTAAGAGGTATTTCCAAGTAGCTATGAAACATTTACATGTATAGCTATTTTCATACAAAATGCAAATGTATACACAAATCTCACCTATATTAAACAGGCCGTCGCTGGCTCACTACAAATATATCAAGCTGTTTTAATTTCTTTCACATCCCAGTGTAACTATTTCTGGAAATTTTATAATGCAGCAGTTTACAAAACAAAAAACACGCTGTGGTTCCTTCTGAGCTGGCGATTATAATGTATTCAAGAAACAGAAAATAAACTGAAATAATTAGAGGTTGCTTTTTATAGTTAAATGAACAGTCACAATTAAATTAAACATTGTACTGGTTATTATTGTGATCAGGGCTGCCTTATCCAATGCCAACTTGCACTTATGCCCACCGGTATAGGAGACTCACAACCAGCATTCAAGTTCAATTGTCTTCTAAGCGTCCAAGCGCCGGATGTGCTCAGCAGGGCTACAAACGAAGATGGTATGTGCCTGTGTGAGACACACCCTACTGTCAGACACACATAACAAGCACACTGTCTCTCACAGACACAAATAACAATCACGCTGTCTCACACAGACACACATAACATGCACACTGTCTCACACAGAAACATAAAAAGAACACTGTCTCACACAGACACACATAACGAGCACGTTGTCTCACACAGACCAAGCATGCTGTCTCTCACATACACCAAGCATGCTGTCTCACAAAGACACACACACACCAAGCATGCTGTCTCTCACAGACACATACACCAAGCACTCTGTATCACACAAACAAGCACTCACCAGGGCAGGTCCAAAACATTGGTTAAGAATCAAAATGCTGCCTTCTCTCCTCCATGCATGCACATACGTAATCACACACACACAGTCATGCACGTACATACATAAAACACAGTGTCAGATTATCACACACAGATACAGTCAAACACACACAAGCCAGCAGTGTGTTTTTAAGAATTTAATATTTAAGAAATACAGCACTATATAATAAGTGTTTAAATAAAAAATCAATAATGTCAAATAATGAAAATAAAAAGAGGGATCCAACCACCAATATTGTGTATATAACATACCAACCAGTATAGAGAGGGTTAAATACACTCCCAGGTAATGTATAGCTGCTAGTGCTGCAACAAAGAATCCTAACTTAAAAAAGGCCTGTCAGAGAATTAAAAAAATATATATCTCCAGACAGAACTTAAATATAGACAATTTCTAATGATTCAAATGTGCATAAAATAATTTAATACCTATAAATAAAAAATGAGGATAAATAAAAATATACACAAAAATAGGACAAGTACAATTACATAAACATATGTTCTCTGGCATAAATATATTAGTAAATGCATAGATTACCAACAGAGGATCAAAATACATAGCTATCTAAAGTATCTCAGATAAAGACCACCAAAATAGCTGATAAAAATGGGCTTGCTGGGGGCGGTCTGGCCACAGGCCCTAGCACTAGCTGTCACCACAAAATGTTGCAGTTGGTCCCGCGAGGTCCAGAGTCTGATCTCGGGAGGGGGCCCTGCAGATGACCCCCCATGTCCTTCCGTCTTTTCCTCACCCAATGTCCTTCTGTCTCTATCCTCTCCCTTCCCATAGCCGCCTGTCTCTCTCCTCTACCTTCCCATCTCAGTATGTCTCTCTTCCTTCCCAAGTCCGTCTCTCTCTCCTCTTCCTTCCCTATCCTCTTTTTTCCATGTCAGTCTCTCTATCCTCTTCCTTCCCATGTCTGTCTCTATTCCTTCCCATCCCTCTCTCTCTCCTATCCCTTCCCATGTCTGTCTCTTTTCCTTCTCATGTTTCTCTCTCCTTTCCCTGTTTGTCTCCTCTCCCTTACCATGCATGTCTCTCTCCTCTACCCCCCATTACTGTCTCTTTGTCCCTCTACCAATGAATGCCTCTCCTCCCCCCATGTCTGTCTCCCTCCTCTTTGCCCATGTCTGTCTCTCTCTTCTTCCCTATATATGTCTCTCTTCCTCCTCTCTCACACTGTGTCCTGTTGTCCCGCCACACTGTTGGAGCTTCTCTCTCCTCGACCCTGTTGTCTCCTCTCTCTTCCCCCACCCTGTTGTCTCTTCTCTCCCCCAAGCTGTTGTCTCTTCTCTCCCCCACCCTGTTGTCTCCACTCTCTCCCCCACCCTGTTGTCTCCTCTATCTCCCCCCACCCTGTTGTCTCTTCTCTCCGCCCCAACCGTTTGTCTTTTCCCCCCACCCTGTTTTCTTCGCTCCCTCAACCCTGTTGTATCCTCTCTTCTCCACCCTGTTGTATCCTCTCTCTCCCCCCAGCTTGCTGTCTCTTCTTCCCACCCCAACCTTGTGTCTCTTTTGTCCCCCAAGCCTGTTGTCTCCTCCTCTCCCCCGTTGTCTCCTTGCCCCTCCCCTCTTTGCCTGATATGGTGCGGATCACTCAGAAGGGGAGATGCAGGAAACATTAGCTCTGTGTGTGTTAAACACACTCAGAGCTCAATCACTGTTGCATTGCGCACCCGCGCGTAGTGATGACGCAGCGCACCGATGCTCTGAACCCCCACCAATGGGGAAAAAAAATAAAAATAACAGGAGACTCGGGGCTATGGACCCTAGACTCAGGGCTTCAGCCCCAGTAGCCCCCCCTAGTGATAACATTGGTCACACGGCAGACAAAAATATCAAGGCAGGCTGGGTCTGCATCAAAGAAATTAATATTATGATAAAACTATAATTTTGTATTGTAGAATCATATTACATTTTTCTAATTTTATTAGTTTAAATATTTTTCTCCATGTTTTGACCAGATATTTTATAGGACAAATAAATATTGTTTTTACCCATTTGATTTTGATTTTTGGTAATCTCAATTAATGAAATGTATATTTGCATATTTTCTTGCATTTTTCCGTAGTCCATTACCACATTCAAAATGCTCAATATAGTTAAAATAACAATCAGGTTTTTTTTTTAAAACATTTGGTATACTGTATTTGCTTGAATATAAGACGACCTTGATTATAAGACGACCCCCTAAACTTTGGATATTCCTTTAGGAAAAAAACTAAAAGCCTGAATATAAGACTACCCTACTACTATAGGAAAAAAGTTGTATATATTCACATGTAAATTGCTTTTTAATATTTAATAAAAATGATGATATAAAAAAAATTGCATTTCTTGTTTTTATTTCCTTTTATGTGCCAATGCTGCCTCTCTCTCCCCCTCCCCCAGTGTTGTCTCTCTCTCCCCCCCTTAGTGTTGTCTCTGTCTCTCCCCCTCCCTCCCACATTGTCTCTCCCTCCCCCCCAAACTTTTCTCTCTCTCCCCCCCTCCCTCCCCCTCACCTTGTCTCCCTCCCCCTCACCTCTATTATGACGGACAGCCGGTTGCCCAGATATCCCTGGTGGCTTGTGGGGGCAGCTGGAGGATGTCTGCATGATACGCGCAGACTTCCTCCGCTGCTGCTCGGCACTTCCGCCGGGACTTCTATGATGAAGCCAGAAGGTCCCAGCTTCATCATAGTAGTCCCGGCGGACATGCCGGGCAGCAGCGGAGGATGTCTGTGCGCATCGCGCAGACATCCACCGGCTGTTAGCGAGGGGGATCCAGGTCCCCTGCAGCTCTGCGGTGGACCTGGATCCCAGTCTTATAGTCTGACCTCGATTTGAGGTCAGATTATAAGACGACCTTGAATATAAGACGATTGTTTTTTTTTCCAGAGCATTTGCTCTGAAAAAAATCCTTGTCTTATATTCAAGCAAATACGGTATATGTGTACTTTGTGATTATTGTAAGTAATACATATTAACAGATAAATTACATGAATAAATTTTAAGCATGCCTATTTTTTTATGTTTCTATAACATTTTTATAACAAATGGTATATGAAACAATTAAAACATCTGTAATATTGGTTCATACCTTGCGGCTCTCAAACATCTGAAGTTTATAATATGTGGCTCTCACGTTAAGCAAATTTGGCATGATATAGAACCTAAGTTAGTACACAAGGTAAAGACAAGATGTACTATATGTATATTGTATAAAACCAAGGTTCTATTTAAATGGCTGAACTGCTCATCCACTATATATAGCGTTATTGATCGGAGGAAGGCAAATGAAAACCCAAGTGAAACATTTGACAATTATGTCTCATAAGGGAAAAAATACATTCCTTCCTGACTCCAGTAATGGCAATTACATTTCTCCCCAGATCAACATTCTCCTCTGTTTCACTTATGTGGCAACTTTGTGCATGTGCACTCTCTCTAAAAGGACATTTAATCGTTTACTACAGATATATTTAATAACTTAGGAGCAAATTATTTAAGTCAAAGACCATTACAATAGGCCCCAAGCCATGACTCTACACCAGCTGCCTCCTCATACAAGGGAAACCAGGGTTAAAAATACATGTATCATCAAGAAGAAGAGTATGTGCTTCTAAAAAACACAATACAGATAGAGTATCCCCTATCCATAAATCTGTTATGTAAATTGATCTGTTATCCAAACATATATTTCAGATTTTTTTTCCACACACACTCGTCAGAACGAAAGTATCCAGCCCCCTTAAGCTGTGAAGTAGCCTTTCCATTCATGCTCAGATACCCTCACTACCACAAAGGGTAATACAATAGTTTTGTGTTCAGGCCTGACCAGCCAACGTCAGGTTCCCAAGGGTGCCTCATATCACAGCCATACCACAGTAAAAGTGATTTATTTGCTCTATATAGTATTTGCATTGATACTACTGTATTTAATGAGTGTTGAGACCCCTTAATATATCTTATTGGTGAAAATGATCCGTTACTCGAAATTATTCATTATCCAAAATACTTCTGGTCCCAAGAATTTTGTATAAGGGATACTGAACCTGTACCTCTTAGGTAGTAAGTGTCAGTTTTATATGACAGGCATAACAAGGACAAGTTGAGGCTTTAGAATTTATATAAAATAAATACACATTTTATAATATATGTCCCTATCCCTATCAAGCTGAAGTAATTGTTTCTTTGAGGCCCTCAATAAATTAAGATATATAAGAAGAAGCAAATAAGTAACCCAGCTACTGTGTTTGATTCACTGGATATCCTTGGTTTAAAAAACAGTTTTCACTACAAAGATAATATAGAGCAAAGACAAAATAAAACATAGGGTAATAAGGATGAAATTAGTTATTAAATAATAACAAGTCAACAGGCAAAGAATCCTAAAGATGTTTAGGCTTTACTAGTAAGATTCTACCAGTAGCTACATACAGTACATCAATGAACATGTTCCACATATAGACACCCCTACTTCTTCTACAGAAGTACTTATTAAAAGGCAACTGTGCCAACAAAATAACTTTTGTTGAAAGATTACTTCAAGTGTAGGCATTTTACACAGAAATGTTTTAATAAAAGCATAGAAATAATGTACCTTATTGAGCACTCTTTGCTTCATATAACTCTAACAGGGGGCAGACATATTGCTTAGAATCTTGGGGTAGATCTTCGTTTATCTGCATGAAGGTTAATGCAGAACTGACCAAAGATTCTATACATCATGCCTGCTCACTGTTAGAGCTACATGATGCAAAGAGTGCTCAATAAGGTGCTTTGATTTGTATTCTTTCATTAAAGCATCTACATATATACATCATCAATACGTGATGTAATCTTTAAATTAAACATTAATTATTTTTTTTACCTACAGTTGTACTTTAAGGAATATTTGACCCAAGACTAGACTACTGCTTAAAATGTCATTGTTTTTGGATGTTATTTATTAGATTTGATTCTGAAAGTAAATTTTCAAAATCCTAAAACATCTTCTCAAATGATGTGCCTTGTGTAGTATGTTCAAAAGTATTTATGACTAATTAGGTGCAACATCACTAGTATCTTAAAGATACCGTACAGAACCATACCTACCAGACCCAGTGTCCAGCCAATATGCAGAAAGTTTTTAGACTGTTCTCACTCTAAATTCCAGATTGCTGAACAACTACAATGTAATATTTAGTAGTTACTTTTGGTTTATTCTGCATTTAACAGAGATTCAAATGTGACATAACAAGATGGAATGTTTGGAAGAAAAACAGCAAATTAGAAATGTGAACAAATTTTCACACTTTACCATATTAAGCCTTGCCTTATTAATTGTCTTTTTTTAAATTTAAAATTATAGTAAAATAAAATGATTTCATATATAAGTAAAATGTGTTGCTAATGTGAAGAACTATTTTAAATATTTATTATTATGCTTGAGTAAATATTTTCAAATTCCTTTATTTAAACTGTTGTTAAAATCTATGTCCCACAAAATATTAAAGTGTTTAAAAAATATCAGCCAAGATAAACATAATCTTAGAGGAAATATTTATATATCTAATTTAAGTACATTAGCTCCTTAAAGGCTCATTCCACTCTGAAACCCCCCCCCAAAAAATGGGACAAATAAATATATATTAAGCTAACACTTAAAAAGTTAATATGCAGTAGTATTTTTTAGTATTTGTGTTTTAGTAATTCATAACTTGAAAACTTACCTTTTGCACTCTTTCTTTTGCCCCACCCATTGCATCTCCAGTTCAAGCAACAAATGGGCATTCCCAGCACATCTCAAGAGTCAATCACAGGTTTCCCTTAGGTATGCCTGTGGATGCCTGATGTTAAAGGGACACTCCAACCAAAAAAATGAAAAGTTTTTTTAATTTTTTTATTTTGTATTGTTGATTTCAGATATGTCTTTTGTTTTTATGTGACTGTATTTAACAAAATATGTAACTAAACAAGTGTGACCGGGTACTTACATTTTGTGAAATATATTGTTTTTGGGTGTTGGAAGGCAGGTAAGAAAAAGTTGTACACAGGCACCTAGTCCTGCTCACTATGATACCGGGAGCCAGTAAGAGAGCAGGGGAGTATCTTATGACATCATCATGCAGGCTTTTGCCACAGTTGTAAAGTGAGACTGGCTGAAAATTTTTAGACGATGTTGCATCATGGGAAATATTCACAAAATGGAGGCAGGAGATAAACACCTAATTTTATTTTTTCTTTTATATGCAATAAATTCAATCATATATAAACAAAAAACAGAGGCATGTGATATATATATGTCTTTGTTTTAAAAGACCAGGTTATCTTGTTACATCTTATGTAAGTAGTAGTGTCCCTTTAACAGCTACATCACACAACTGTCCATCCCCCTTCAATCACTGCTGTAAAAAAAACAGGTTTACCAACTTATGTTCCTGCACATGCTCAGTGCAAAAGCATCTAGTTTGTTTGCACTGATTCTCTGGCAATGTATATACCAAATCACACGTAAACAAAAGAGTGCTGTGGCAGGAATCTTTGAAGAACATTCCCAAGGATTCCTTGCATACATTTGTATATAAGGAGAGTCTCTTTAATGAGTACTGGCAATGAGTTAGCTGGCTGTCAAATGCAAAGTAGGCCGTTCCAATCAGGACATACAAAACAATAGGACTTCATAAGTGAAAGTCAGTCTCTTGCAATGATAAATAATCATAGTAGAGGCAGTTTATTAGATTTACTATGTTTTAAATACATTGTGATATGGACAAGGATGGAAACCCAAAGTAAGTGACTGTGCCAGGCATTCGAAAAAAATAAATGCCTCTTTTAAATATAATATAATAATATATATATTATAATAATCTCATGTCACGCCGTACAATCTGGTATAACTCTCATTTCCATCATCTTCCTTTTAATTCCTTAATGTAAAGCTATTCCCATTTGTTTTCCAGACAAATATTCAATTTGCTGTTTGTAACCACTGATCCATAATTGTCGTGACCCGGAGAATGTTACTTTATGGAATTATGCATTAAAACTTACATTAGTGTTTCTGTATATCCTATTAGATTTAATTAATGATGACATTCATTCATTAAACAGACTGATGCAGAATAACATGGCTGCAATGAATGAGAACTTTCATTCAGTCATTGCTGTGGTTATTTTATTAAGTATCATATTTTTGGGCGTTCACATTTGTCTAAAAGCATTCTCACTGTGTTCCCTTAAAATGGTAAATGTATTAAATGTTACAGGTTTGTGTACCACTTAACTGAAAACTAATGTGAAATGATTTGTATAGTGACACAAGCAATAAATCATTGAGCTGACATGGATAATACTACTTTGTTTTGGCTCTGGTTCTATAACATGGTAATTTAATGTTTGCCATACCATTATGCATACATCCCTGAGTGGGGAATCAGTGTGCAATATAATTATGTGCATTCATGTACTGCTTGGTCACATGCCCCCTAGGAAATTGTACCCGGGTAGGATCATCAGCACATGGCGCTCCCCGTTCTGAGATTAGTTTTTCTAAAAACATATTTTACCATCGCAGCGCGAAGGTAAGCAGAGTGTGCGCTTCCTGCTCCGCCCCTTGCACTGTAGTGTCGGATCGGTGGGTGTCACGTAACATCCCACCGCTCAACAGTAACGTGCAGACGGTCTGTGCCTGTGTGGGGATGTGTGTGTGTGTGGCTAAGTGGGGATCTGTGTGTGTGTGTGGCTAAGTGGGGATCTGTGTGTGTGTGTGACTAAGTGGGGATCTGTGTGTGTGTGTGACTAAGTGGGGATCTGTGTGTGTGTGTGACTAAGTGGGGATCTGTGTGTGTGTGTGTGACTAAGTATGTGTGTGTGTGTGTGGCTAAGTGTGTATGTGACTGACTGTCTCTGTATGTGTATGGATGTGACTGACTGACTGTCTCTGTATGAATGTGACTGACTGACTTGTTAGTCTCTGTATGAATGTGACTGACTCTGTCTCTGTATGAATGTGACTGAGTCTGGCTCCTAGATTTTTTGCTGGCTCCTAAAAGAAAATTAAATTTGTCAAGCCCTGCACTAGGTGTCCCGATTTTGAAATCGCAAGGCCCATTAGTATGGCAAGAGGTGATATCTCAAGTAGACTACCAGTGTAATATAGAAAGAGGCTTCTATTTAGCTAATGGACAACAAGACAAATATAAGGAGATCTGGGAACCCTGGACATATATTGATAACTAATAAATTAGATAATGATGCTACACCCCCCCCCCCCCCAAACGACCCCACAGCTGTCCGGTCTTCCCCCCTGTCCCAGGAGCCTATCAGAACGATGTCTGTCTTATATGTTTTGTTGGTTTTATGAGTGATGCATGGTGAGAGACAACAATGGTTCATATGTCAGACAATATCCAAAAGGTTGTGCAATACCAATTCATTAGGCATAACGCCACATATCTCTCTCTCTCTCTCTCTCTCTCTCTCTCTCTCTCTCTCTCTCTCTCTATCTATATATATATATTATATCTTGTCTAACACTAATGTGAATACTGAAATTGTCTTTTTATTTACTTTTGATACTAAAAATCCATAATAAAAGAAATAAAAGATTAAAAAAAAGAATCTCCTCCCCCTTGAAAGCCCATGTTTCCAGAGGGCAATGTTGGAAGGTATGTGGTAAGCACCATATTATATATAAACTATATGAGCATGTGAAGCTTAGCATATAATTTATACTTCTGCTTGAATATAATTGTCAGGGCCTTTACCAGGGCAGGTAGGAGTTTCAGTGCAGAGATAGAAGAGGTGTCTGGTTTCATGTTGTTAATCACTTGTGCAGGGTGAGAACAGATATAGAAACAAAGAGATAAGGAGTGTAATAAGGACTGAAGAAGAGACAAAAGGGGACTTTAGCAAGGGACTGCAGAATAGAAAAAGGGTTTGAGTAGGAACTGCAGTATGAACAAAGAGCTTTAGCAGGAACTGTAGAAAACGCAGAGATAGGGGTAAAGAGAGTTAAACAAGGGGTGAGGACTTAGGTAAGGGTGAAGCCTGAGAAGGTAACACCCTAGAGATGGTGACTGAAGCAGGAACACCCTAGAGATGGTGACTGAAGCAGGAACACCCTAGAGAGGGTGACTGAAGCAGGAATACCTTAGAGAGGGTGACTGAAGCAGGAACACCCAAGAGAGGGTGACTAAAGTAGAGTAGGTCCTTTAAGGGAGCAACTTAGCTTAAGTAATATTGCTGTAGCCAAAGGAGACTACTGGTTGAGCCTTCCAGGTTCAGTTTCACAGTTCCTGAACGGGATAGAATTCAAACTGAGCTTTAACAGAGGATCAGGAACAGAAAAAGCAGCTCTCAGAAGTCAGGCATCCAACTTCAATGCAAAAGCTCTGTTTGCAATAAACTGCATGTATTTAACATGGGTGTGTTGCAAAAGTTAACAAGCCCACCTGACACAAACGAAGGAAAGAAATACAAGCAAACAAAGGAAGGGAGGCCTTTAGAGGAGTAAGGTGGTATATAAGCACAAAAATTAAGACTTTTAAATGTCAGGAGATCAGGGTAGAACCCTGACAGTAGTTGAGGTGGTTGTTACCTCTGCACTAGGTTTTAATACGAAGGAAGGATAACCATACCCATCCTAAAAAATTTTTTTAAAGGTTTTGGCAACAGTAAGTACTGCGTTAGATCACTAGATCAGGGCTAGCCCAAGATATTGTGCTGCTTTGAACCAACATACAAACAGGGCCACACATATAGTCATGCTCACATACATGACCAAACACACAGTAACGCACACACACATATTCAAGTACAGACATGTATACACCCACAGTCACACACACAGGGCTGGTTTTTGTGGCCTCACTGGGTGCAACACCCAGGGGGCACCAGCCAACCTAGAAATCTGGTCACGTTCTTCATGTTTTAGTGTCATATGCACATGGGGACAGATCCAACCGGTTTATCCCTGTCTTATACATATGGGTAAAAATGAACCTGTTACAAAAGTTACAGTGGATAAAGTTGTCATTCAACTCTGAGGACTGTGGAGAGAATTTGAGCTTAGGGGAGGGGACATTTGAATGGCTTAACATTACCAGCTGTTAGCTACTTAGTTTTTTGTTTGTTGCTGTTTTGATTCCACATACTACACAAAGGACAAGGCTGCAAAGTATCATAGGAAGGGTTGTCCACCAACGGATGATGATTTAAGTTGTTTTTGTTGATTTTAGTTACTGTGGAGCTATGTGCACATGTTGCTATATATATATATATATATATATATATATATATATATATATATATATATATATATATATATATATATATATATATATATATATATATATATATATATATATGTGTATATATATATATATATATATATATATATATATATATATATATATATATATATACTGTGGGCTACCCTTCTATTAGAAGTATATTTTGATGCTGGCAATGCATCATATGAAAGGTAGTCCACAGCAGCAGTGATGATGATTTGTGTAAGGTTTGTTTGGTTTTACTACTGTGGTCCTCTGTGATACCCCATACATTACTCTGGATTTTATTGCTGGGGAGCTCTGTGATACACTAACACACTGTGTCAGTACTGTGAGTTCTGTTGCTGGCTCTGTACTACATTCATCATCAGCAAACATTCTGAGCTGCTAGAAAGTGTGATGTCAGTGCTAACTTCATAATTTATTTAGATGTATTTGTTCTGGGCAAAAATTGAGGCAAGGTTGGTGCAATCACACATTTGTCATATCAAGACGTCTTGGGACAGAACCAGCATCTAACATCTTTAATTCCTGTTAAGTGTGATGCATGATTATGAAGAATAAAATAAAATGCAAGACAGTGAAGAAGGAGACAAAGAGACTGTGGAGGTCATTATGGGGGAAAGTGGGAAGCCACCAGGGTGGCCTGCACAGGGTGCATTGCACACACTTGTATACATACACACAGTCACACACATGTATACACAAACACACACAGTCACAAATCCACACAGTCACAAACACTCATACACACACATAGTCAATCTCGTACACATACATAGTCACATATACATAGTCACACACACGCACAGAGCCAGCATTTGATTCATTTATTTATTCAAATCTGTGATTTGAGTGATCGCTGTTCACTAGATGGTAAACTCTGCATTCCCGGAGGAAATGTCAGAACGCCGGCTCTTTCTTAAGCACTGAGCGTGAGGGGGCAAAGTAGGCGGTCTGTTCCAGTGCACAGTCATAATCCCGTCACTCTGTGCTTCCAGCTGGCTTGTGACTGTGGTGAGGACAGCCTCTCTTAAAGTGTTGCCTTGATCCAAAGGACCCACCCGAATTCACTGTAGGGCCAGCTCTGCACTAAATATTAGGTAATTGTGTGCCAAGTTACTTGCAATCCATTAGCTGTGTCTAGTGTTCGACCAGAAAAAAGATATGCGCTCCGTGCTTTGGGTGTACAACCTTAATTATGTTGATAGCAACAGCGCACTATAGAATCAGAATTATTCATGCATGAGGCCTTCCTCATATACTCTACAAGTGCATTCGGTATGGAAGCATGCAGAAATGAGTGCCTCTACACCGTTTTCCATTGACTAGAATGAAAAAGTAACACATAAATAACTAAACGAAAATTTCTTGTTAATATGCCAGGATATTGCCCCCAATATGCCATTTTAATATGCCAGATATTGCCCCCAATATGCCATTTTAATATGCCAGATATTGCCCCCAATATGCCATTTAATATGCCATGATATTGCCCCCAATATGCCAGGATATTGCCCCTTAGTATGCTCGTTATATCAATGTTTGCAGTGTGACAGGTCTACTGCACAAACAAATTCTTTAACTTCAGTGCAGGTTGCTGTAATTTGTTTTACTACTATTTTAGAACCCATCTAAAGAGTTTCTAAATTTTGTCCTGAATTTATAGATGTGGCATGTTTACATGTTTTTCTGTTTTTTTTTATTTCAAGTTATGGAGCAATAACCTAAAATTACCTAACCATTTTCTACCTCTGTGACCTCTTCACCCCAATCCTCATTCTAACCCCTAAATCTAACCATAACTCTAACCCTTATGCTAACCCCCAAAACTAGACATGTGCATTTGTTTTCGGACGAATGCATTTTCGTCCGAAAATAGCATTTTCGTCCATTCGTCCGAAAAACGAATAACGAAAATGCTAAACTAACGAAAGACGAATGAACGAATGGTTAATAAACGAAAATCATTCGTCCATTCGTGCTTTTGGCATTCTATAAACCGAAATAGAGTCAGTTTATAGAATACCAATAGCATTACATATACATTCCATAAACCGACATAATGAACGACTTTCGGTTTATGGAATGCATGTAATACTATTGGCTTTCTATAAACCGAACTAGAGTCCCCATTCATAAGAATTTCTTATGAATGGGGACTCTAGTTTGGTTTATAGAAAGCCAATAGTATTACATGTATTCTATAAGCCGAAAGTCTATAAACCGAAGGTTCGGTTTATAGACTTTCCGTTTATGGAATACTATTAGGTCAATTGATTCGTACAAACTAATGTAACGAAACGAATGTAGTAATGAACGAAATTCGTTTTAGACTAGATAAATATCATTTTCGTCCGAATGAACGAAAACGAAACAAAAATGTTCGTTTTCCACATGTCTAACTCTAACCCTTATGCTAGCCCTAACCCTAATTTAACTCTAACCCTTATGCTAACCTCAAACCTAATGTAACTCTAACCCTTATGCTAGCCCTAAACCTAATGTAACTCTAACCCTTATGCTAGCCCTAACCCTAATTTAACTCTAACCCTTATGCTAGCCCTAACCCTAATGTTAACATTAACCCTCACCCTTATGCTAAACCTAGCCCTAGACCTAAGATCTACAGCAACACCGCCTGAGCATTGTCATAAAGCAGTTAATGAAACAGTTGTTTAAAACATAAGGATTATGCTCTTTTTTGGATAATCGTTAATATTTATTAACATTTAGAGAACCACAGTGAGTTATTGCTGTGTTACAATGCATTTATATTGAAAGTGATGGGTGATGATGCATCATACTAACATTTTGTGATGTGTTATTTTAATTAGGAGAATTCAAATATTCTGTTCTAATATTTACCAATCACATTTTTAAAGAGTAGCTTTCAAATCACTTTGCTTTTTCAAGTAATCAATGGACTGACTGTTCCCTTTTAAAAACTCAGATTTTATCATCAGATCAATAGCAGTGACATTCTAAATCATTAGCACTGATAACATTTACATTGGAAAACTGTTATGCTTGCTCTGTTGCACAGTCTGTGGTTGCAAACAGGCTTGCTAAATGAGTGTCCCTGTACACCCATCAGCCACATCAAGACTGCATAGACCCATTGGACACTTGGTCATTGACAATCCTGATGCCAGTGGGGGCCTATCACCCTCTCAATTGTAAAGGCTTGCTTACGATCCCTCCCAGGCCAAGCACTATCCTGCACTCTAACACATGTCTCATGAAAACTAATGACGCAGGTTCAAGTAACTTGAAGAGCATTAGACAGTACTGACTTGTGTCTGAAATTGTCAGAAGTGCAAACCTGCTATCACCACCATGACTGCCATTAACCACAAGATACGTAGTCCAGAAAGGACTCACTGTGCATAACAAAAAGGTAGTAATATGCGTAAAGAGGATCTGGCAAACTGTATATACTCTGCCTTCTATCTGTACAGTGCTACAGGTTCTTTAGGCACACTATAAACAATTATATGAATAGTAAACACATATATTGCGGTACAAAGTTAGCTCTGGAGACACAGGAAACCATGTGACATCAAGAGTACACCTTATTGGCTATCTGTAGAGGTTTGCATTCAAGACCGCTACTGGCCCCTCCTCAGGCATATAAAAAGTATGTTCTACCATTTTTTACATTAATTTACAAATAATGTTGTCACAAAGGCTACATCTTTGGTAATTACCTCTTCTTAAAGACATCAGCAGAATATATCAACAATTTACATGATGAACATGTATTGGAATTTGTGATGGACAAACTAATGATGTTCTATAGATCTTCACAGACCTTGCCACAGACATGTCCTTATATAAACTGCCTATGCCTGCTCTGGCTGTTTTTATTCTATTTGTTTTCCTAACCATATTGTGGCTAATGACAGATTATTCAAAAGTTTATACAAGGGACAGTTCCCAATCAATTAGATTGTGTAACTATATCCACCTTGAAGCAGCTCATCGCTGCACAGTTGACAAAAAAAAATCTTCCATTCAAATCACTGGGAGAATATTGAGTTACTCGTGTCCCAAACCAAATAATATTACATCTTCTGAGAACTTGTGTTGAAAGAATCACATGCATTTTAGCAGTTTAAAAATTAATATATGGGCTCATTTCAGTTTGACTCATGATCCACAGTTTTAAATTGCTACTCTCGATCAGCATTCTTCAAAATGATCTCATTATCGAAGATGACGAACAAAAGCCATCCAGGCTCCACGGAAATGAGAAATTCACCAGAACTCTGTTTTGCTGTAAAAGCACGTGGAGGAAATGTCCTCTTCTGGAATGAGGCCCACTGATCATTTAGGAACAGATGCAATGTCGGCAATTATTAAAGACAATGTGAAAAGGCAAAATGCTTGTTTTATATGGAGTCTGGTTTACTGGCTCAATACAGAGACATTATCTAGGGATACAAGGAGGTAGCTAACAATTTTATTGGCCCTAAATGAAAAATTCAAAAGTTAGATCTCCAAAACCATGAAATGAAAATATTATTTTTAGGACAAAATGTCATAACATTTTTGGGCAGTCTCTTCATCACCACACAACCGTGTCTGTTTAAAAGTGTCACAGTGATCAGTGGAAAGCATGGCAGTGGTAGTGAATACAGTGTGGCAAACCTAGCCACTTATTGCAGAACATTTAAAGGTTGTCTGAAATAGCTGTGTTAACCTGGTCTAAAAATGTATTCATGTTAATGTCAAAGTTATATATTGTTATGTTAAAACCAGGTTCTGCTGTATTGAGGGATAATCCACTTAACAGGATTATCTAGTGTGAGTGCCCCTCCCGTACAGCAGTTCATGGTGGGAGAAATGTCCTGTATTTGCACTTCCCAGGTAATCTACTATTGTATAGCCCCTGTAAGGGGATTAAGTAAACCCCTTGCATGGGGAATTGCATAAATGCTGGAGCTGTGAATAAAGTAATCAGTTGACTCCCAGAACTGTGTTTCGTCCGGTTACTGGGGGATTTGGGATATTGCCTTACTTTCCAGCGCTTTATTTGGATTACCTTCTTTTACCAGCGGAGATATGGGGATTTAATATTGCAGCTCCGCTACATTTGGTGGCAGCGGCGGGATCCAACCTTACAGCCGAAAAGCGGTGTTCGGGTAATTGAAACTACCGAACAGGAAAGTGAATGGCAATTTGAATGCAACAAAGAACCGAACACAGAGGTGAATGGAGACAGACTACACTGCATTGAAACGGCAGACGTTAAAGGAACTACTGGAAGCCAGGGGTAAGATAGCCAGCAATAAGCCAAAAGCTGTGCTGATTGCTGAATTGATGGAGGGAGACAGAGCTTGCAGCGTTACACCCCCACCAGCCATGGAGGAAACCCCCTTCCAAAAGGAAATGAGGACCAGGATGGAATTTTTACCCCAGCCAGTACCCCTGGAAATACTGACAGTACTGATGGCGGATGTGCAGGAGTATGTGATGGCACACGGACCGCAGGACGCTCCTCCCAGAGCAGAGTCTATTACTGCTTCAGTCGTCAGCCAGGTAAAGCCTAAGATCCCATACCATGCGTTTAAAATGTTCTGTGAAGAGAAAGACGAGATTGATGGGTATCTACAAGACTTTGAGAGGCTATGTGACTTGCATGATTTGGAGCAGGCAGTGTGGGTACCTTTACTGGCGGGCAAACTGTCAGGTCGGGCAGCAGAAGCCTATCGGGCTGTACCCAGGGAGGACAGCAAAGATTATGCCCGGGTGAAACAGGCTTTACTGGAAAGATACGCCATTACCCCAGAGGCATACCGGCGCAAGTTTCGAGGGTTGCGCAAACCAGAGAAAGATTCCCACGCAGAGTATGCCCACAAACTGGACCAAGCTTCCCAGGGGTGGATACAAGCCAGTCAAGCAACCACCATGGAGGAGTTACGGCAATTGCTGCTGTTAGAACAGTTTTTCAATGGCCTGTCCCCAGAGGCACAGGAATGGGTGAGAGATAGAAAACCCCTCACCCTAACAGAAGCTGCACGACTTGCCGACCAGCACTATGACGCCAGGAGGCATCACGGTAACCTCAACCGAGGGTACCCTCGACCCACCGCTCAACCTCACACAGCTACCCCTACTGCACCTACAGCGACCTCATTCCGGCCAACCCCGGGGGGGCACACTCCACCATCCAGATATAATGGCAGAGCGAATATCCAGTGCCATACGTGCAAACAATGGGGCCACATGGCGAGAGAGTGTACCCAGAACCGGAGCCGCCAAGCATGGAGCCAGGCACGGCAGAACCCAGCACCACGAGCAGCCGCCCACCACTACCAAGCGGAGCCAGCAACACAGGAGATACTGTTTAATCAGACCGAAGAGCCCCTGGGGATACTACACGATGTGATGTCGGTACAAGCCACAGACAACAGGCAACACCATCGCCAGCTAGTAACCCTGGAAGGGAAAGAGGTCCAAGGGCTCCGGGATTCGGGAGCCACTCTGACTCTGGTAGCCCCTCATTTGGTTCCAGGCTCCGCACACACCGGCGGATCTGTAGCAGTGCGAGTAGCAGGGGGAGCGGTATACAGATTACCCACCGCCAAAGTACATTTGAATTGGGGTGTTGGGGAGGGCATGGTAGAGGTGGGCCTGATGCAGAAACTGCCAGCGGATGTCATATTGGGGAACGACCTGGGTCGAATGACCTCCACCTTTATTCCTCAAGCTTCACTTCAAGAGGCCCACCCAGTAACCACAAGGCTACAGGCTCGCACCACGGCTCCAGCAACGCACTCTGAGGCTCAGGTAAGAGACAGTGACCCTCCTACGACCCGTGTTACCTGGGATACCCCAACTGAATTTGAGGCTGAGGTTAAGATAGACCCCACGTTAAAAGTATACAGGGATAGGGTGATCTCCGACCAGGCCGGATTAGAGGGAGAACGGTATACCTGGGAAAAGGGGTTACTGTACCGCATTTCTGAAAGGGTAGTGGGGGGATCTGTGAATGTGACTACTAGACAGCTAGTGGTCCCCCAGAAATATAGACAGGAACTTCTTCGGATCGCTCACGACATCCCCTTGTCTGGGCATCTGGGGATGACTCGCACCAGATACCGCTTGACCCACACTTTTTTCTGGCCGGGTATATCCAAGGATGTGCGGCAGTACTGCCAGACATGTGACATCTGTCAGCGAGTAGGCAAGAGGGGTGACCGCCACAAGGCCAAATTATGCCCACTGCCAATCATAGAAGAACCATTTAGTAGAGTGGCCGTAGATATAGTAGGGCCCTTACCAAAACCCAGTCCCTCCGGCAAGAGATATATCTTGACCATAGTCGATTACGCCACCCGGTACCCCGAAGCAGTAGCCCTCTCTAATATCCACGCCGAGACAGTGGCCGAGGCCTTAATGAAAGTATTCTCCCGAGTGGGGTTCCCCCAGGAGATCATATCGGATAGGGGTACACAGTTCACGGCCGAGGTGACCCACCAACTATGGAGAATATGTGGCATTAAGCCTATTGTGAACTCTGCGTACCACCCGCAGTCTAATGGGTTATGTGAAAGGTTTAATGGGACGTTAAAGCAGATGCTCCGTACCTTTGGAGAGGCCCATAAGGACTGGGAGCGATTCCTACCACATCTGCTATTCGCCTACAGAGAGGTACCCCAAGAATCCACGGGCTTTTCTCCCTTTGAACTACTGTTTGGGAGAAGGGTGCGAGGACCTTTAGATTTAATTAGGGAGCACTGGGAGGGGGAAAGTAGTACAGATGGGACACCCATTGTACCATATGTGCTGGAGTTCAGGGACCGCTTGGAGGCACTAACCCAGACCGTACGGACCAACCTCCAGGCGGCCCAACAACGCCAGCGCCGATGGTATGATAGGGGAGCCAGAGACCGCAGCTTTCACGTGGGACAGAAAGTTTTGATTTTAAAACCTGTTCGCAATGACAAGCTGCAGGCCATCTGGCAAGGCCCATACCAGGTGGTGGAACAAAGATGTGACACCACCTATGTGATTGGCCCCTGCTCAGGGACAGGGAAGAGACGCATGCTCCACGTGAATATGCTCAAACCCTACCACGAGAGGATAGAGGACGTGGCGGCGATATGCGCTTCAGCCTCTGAGGATCAGGAGAATCTTCCGCTCCCTGACTTATTAGAGCAGGAAGATCAGGCAGAGGCCTCCACAGGTGTTCAGCTGGGGGAGCGGCTAAGTCCTCAGGAGCGTGCCCAGGTACAGGAGTTAATCGCGGCTAAGGGAGCCACTTTCTCCAATTTACCAGGGTACACCCCGCTAGCTACTCACCGAGTTGAGACCCCCGGACAGCTACCTATGCGGCAGACCCCATACCGTATCCCGGAAGCGGTCAGGGAACATATGAGGAAGGAAATTGAGGAAATGTTGCAGCTAGGGGTTATTGAACATTCCGATAGCCCCTGGGCATCGCCGGTAGTGCTGGTACCCAAGAAGGACGGCACAACACGCTTTTGTGTAGACTACCGGAGGCTAAATGACAAAACAGTGTCTGATGCCTACCCGATGCCCCGGATAGACGAGCTGCTAGACAAAATGGCACGAGGCCAGTACCTTACTACAATAGATTTATGCAAAGGGTACTGGCAAATTCCACTAGCCCAGGATGCCATCCCTAAGTCGGCGTTTGTCACCCCGTTTGGCTTGTATCAGTTTCGAGTCATGCCATTCGGGATGAAAAACGCTCCGGCTACCTTTCAACGGATGGTGGATCGGCTACTGGATGGGTTCCAGGAATATGCATGTGCATACCTGGATGATATCGCCATCTATAGCCAGACTTGGTCAGATCACCTGCGACATATTGGAGCAGTCATTGACCGTATCGGAGAGGCAGGGTTGACGCTAAAGCCCAGCAAGTGTCACATAGGGATGGCAGAGGTGCAGTACCTGGGGCACCGGGTAGGGAGTGGACAGCAAAAGCCCGAACCAGCAAAAATTGAGGCAGTAGCTAAGTGGCCTACCCCCCGGACGAAAACCCAAGTGTTAGCCTTCCTGGGTACTGCAGGGTACTACCGAAAATTCGTACCCAATTATAGTGCCCTAGCCAAACCACTGACTGACTTGACCCGCAAAAACCTTCCGCGACAGGTCATCTGGGCCCCAGAGTGTGATCAGGCGTTCCAACAACTCAAGACTGCGTTAACCAATGCACCGGTACTTGCTGCTCCTAAACCAACTAAACGATTTCTTGTCCACACAGACGCTTCAATGTTTGGATTGGGAGCAGTGCTGAGCCAAGTTGGAGCAGATGGCGGAGAACATCCCGTAGCTTACTTAAGCCGAAAGTTATTACCCCGTGAAGTGAGCTACGCCGCCATTGAGAAAGAATGCCTGGCCGTGGTGTGGGCCCTCAAAAAGTTGCAGCCTTATTTATATGGACAACCTTTTTCCCTACTCACAGATCACAACCCGTTGGTGTGGCTGAACCGTGTGGCAGGGGACAATGCCAGGCTGCTGCGCTGGAGTTTGGCGCTGCAGCCTTTTGACTTTACTATTCATTACCGCCCACGAAAGCAAAACGGTAACGCCGACGGGTTATCTAGACAGACTGACCTTGAGAAGTGATCTGTGAGTACTCCTCCGGACATCCCCAAGCCGATCCGTTTGGATCAGACTGTGTATGCCGGCTTGGTTCTGGGGGAGCATTGTGGCAAACCTAGCCACTTATTGCAGAACATTTAAAGGTTGTCTGAAATAGCTGTGTTAACCTGGTCTAAAAATGTATTCATGTTAATGTCAAAGTTATATATTGTTATGTTAAAACCAGGTTCTGCTGTATTGAGGGATAATCCACTTAACAGGATTATCTAGTGTGAGTGCCCCTCCCGTACAGCAGTTCATGGTGGGAGAAATGTCCTGTATTTGCACTTCCCAGGTAATCTACTATTGTATAGCCCCTGTAAGGGGATTAAGTAAACCCCTTGCATGGGGAATTGCATAAATGCTGGAGCTGTGAATAAAGTAATCAGTTGACTCCCAGAACTGTGTTTCGTCCGGTTACTGGGGGATTTGGGATATTGCCTTACTTTCCAGCGCTTTATTTGGATTACCTTCTTTTACCAGCGGAGATATGGGGATTTAATATTGCAGCTCCGCTACATACAGTTTCTAGTTTTGGCAACGTGGTAACTGTCACTGGTAATTTGAAAATAAATAATAAAAATAGTTTTATATTAGTTAACACCTTCGCGACAAAGGACGTGCCAGGCACGTCCTGGGAGAAACTCCCTTAACGACAAAGGACGTGCCCGGCACGGCTTGCGGTGAATCAAGCGGAAAACCGATGGCAATTGAGGCAATAGCCAGCACCGAAATTTCTGTTTTGGAGCACCCATGATCGCCCCACGGAGCGATCGTGGGGAGCCATATTGACGGAGCATGCTGCTCCGTCAATATGGCTAAGCCCTCTGCCGGTCTAAGCTTCGGAAGTGAAAGTAACTTCACTTCTGTCGCTCTGAATATGCTAATTGACTGCCCCTAGTGGTAGTTTAGTAGCATTGCAATGGAAAATATTTAAAATACATATTTAATTAATTAAAAACAGGTTATATAGCTATATTAGCCTATAGGGTTAAAATTAAATATTTTTTAGCATAAGGGATAGGGTTAAAATCAAATTAAAATTAAAAAATATTAAGGGATATAATAAGGATTAGAGTTGGGGTTAAATTTAGTGTTAGGGTTAAATTTTGGGTTCGGGTTGGTGTCAAAAGGTCAATATAGGAAAAAAACAAAAAACACTATTTTTGGTTTTTGCCCCATAACTCGCAAAAAATACCGAAAAATATGGAAACATGCATATTTTTGAACTCGGGACAACATTTAGAAACTATTTAGACGGGGTCTTTTTTAATGATTTTATTTGTATAAATTATATTTTAGGTCAAAAATAGAAAAAGTGTTTTTTTTTCATCATATTTTATGATTTTTTTTGTAGTAAATTATAAGATATGATGAAAATAATGGTATCTAATGAAAGCCCTTCTTATGACGATAAAAACAACATATAATTTGTGTGGGTACTGTATGTGAGAAAGAAAAAAATTACAGATAAACACAAACACACTAGAAATGTCAAAACAGCCATTGTCACCAAGGAAAAGTCAAGGTGAAAATGTCTTGTCACTAAGGGGTTAAAAATATTTGTGTATTTTTATTTCTCTTATATAGATATACAACTAAGATTATGTTTGTTCCATAGCAGCGGCACTGTCTATATGGCGAGGTGCTGCCTTTTTCTTAATCCTTTTAGAAAACGTAGTTCTCATTTAAATAAAAAGGTAAGTGGACCGTGTCTGGCTGTCACTGGGTATATGCCATTAATGCATTCATGGTGAAGCCATTTAATGCCAGCTCATAGCGCGGCATTGCAGTTGAGGAGCACACATTAAGATTGTCACCTGTACAAGTAGTGACAGAGAGGCCCCATTTCCCATTGCTTGGATGATATATGTTACCTGAAGGGATGGAGAAAATTGCCGTTCCCTCCACATGGATAAAATGGTAAAAAGGTAAGCCAATAGACAAATCTGGACACTTTACTCCATGGGCAAATGAGGGAGCTAGATTTCGATTGGTTAGCACAATGAAATAAACACTTTTTAAGCACTGAATAAAGCACTTGAATAAAATGGTGAGGTACTCTTGTTTATGTTGTTTATTTTTTTTTATGGATTAGGCTCACTGTTATGATGTTTACCTTTCATGCCAAGTGACAGGACAAATCTCAGTATGAAATGTATAAAGCAGTGTTGTCCAACTTATTAATGTGAACGTCTGCGCCATTAAGAAGGTTACGTTTGGGGGGCAAATATTACTTCTTTAATGAGGTAATAGAATAGATCTTATGGGCTTTTACCCATAATGGTGGCCATACAGTTGGACATCAGTGCTATTAAGGATAGTTAAGTTGTTTCCTTCATACTGTGTCCTCATAGGTTGAGTAGAAGTGTCCCTAAACATAAAGATGCATTATTAAGGGAAAAAGTAGTACACAAGTATCTATGACTTAACTCATATTAATGGCATATAAATGGTATCACAGTATGAAATCTGTGATGGCTAGCCCCACAGGAAATTACAAATCTTCTTCTTGATTACTGTTCCCAATTTGATTGGTTTACGCCAATGAAAACAAAGTGTTTTACCATTTCCCCTTTTCTTTTGAGTTCTGCTTGTATTATGTTGGAAATAAAGTCCCAGCAAAAAATCCATTGGGGTCCATTTGTATTAGTAAAATTGCAATCAAATTCATAAATTAAGAAGAAAATGTGTTTTAAATGTGTCTGTGGAGTTTCCTGTTTATGACATCACCTGTGGTTTGGTATACAAATTACACATTTCCCATAGAAAATTAGTTCATTTGCATATCAAGCCATAGGTCATGTCATAAACAGGAAACACCACAGAAGTTTTTAGTAATTTAGCTTGGAATTGTTCTAATACAATGTATAGATTATTATTATTTTTTTTTTTACTACAGTGGTCTTGCATCATAAAATCATTTGTGTGGTAGCAAATACTAAGTTTGTTTTCATGGAAGTACAGTTTCCTTTGTAGTAGGTTAGTAGATACATACGGGTTATGGTCATATCAGCTTTCCAGAAGTGTTGTTTGCTCTTCAACATTCGCAGCCATATTGTCTCCACGCTAATGTGTTAACACTTGGCCCACACAACTTGGTCACTAGCCTGACTTAACCTTATGTTGCTACAGTGTGTATAGCAGACACAATGTCAATGCTTCACCCCAGAGGAAGAGATAAGGAACATGAGGACACACTTCAATGAATTAAGTGGATTTCTAAATTATGGTCAACAGTGCCATGTTGCAATCAAAATTGCTGGGAAAGTAAGTTTCGAGTGAACAATGGAATAATGGAAATAAATCTCTGCTGAGGAATAGAAAGTTACTCCGATTTACGGGAGTGAGATATCAGAATGAGATAGATAAACACAGACAGTAAAGGAGTGCTTTGTTCCTTGTATTGACATTGGAACTGTAACCCGTCTAACAGTCTTATTATGGAGCTACTTATGTTCATTGCTGAATCCAATCTTATTGTAGAAGACCAAAAAAGGAATTGTTAGAAGTCGCAAAATTCAAAGTAAACAAATAAATCATGTAATCCGTCACTACCAAAAAAATGCCATTGGGAGATCTCCCTAAAAAAACGGGCTGCCCATGTGCTACTCTGCACCCTCCAGAGCCTGGTGCATTAGAGCAGCGACGGTTCTGCAGCTCGGTGCTGCACTTCTGCCTCGACTCCCCTGAGCCTGGACGCGGAGCACCCCGTGCACCCGCCCAGGATCGGCCCTGATGGTGTCTACACAAGTTAAACTTGTCAGTTAATCCTTGCAGGTAGGTAGGTAAAAATGCCAAAATATTCAAAATGCAAATCAAGTGCAAAACCTACATACACCAATGTACCTTTAACCTACATGCTAGGCTCCAAAAACAGCTGTGGATCTCTGGTTTTTTGTTTCACACCACAAAGGCTGCAATAGAATCATAAAGGACTATAAAAGTTTCGTAATAATAACTATCATCATAATTTCCTGCTGAATGGAGTGTTCCATGTGACCTGTCGGAAGATATGCTAAAGACTAATTTTAAGATGAAAATAAAAAAAGTGGCAAATATTTTCCTTTTCTATTACAATGTTCGGACCATCTTTAAATTTCACTGACAAAGCAAATATTTATGATAAATGTTTTACCAACTATCCACCAATGGACTAAACCCTGAAAACTCCATTGCAATGCTGAGAAAGGGAGTTGTCGTCCATTAGCAACTGAGGGGCCACAGCTGGATGCCAGGATTCTAGACTGTGTAACACATGTTGATATGTGTAACTGCAACTTAATTGCATGTTTTTAGCAATAGGAATGCCAGTTTTATCAGCAGACCCACACGTAGAACATTATACTAGAGTCCAGTTGCCAACTGTGTATTTGCGATCCCTACAATACTGCCAATCTGAGACTGCATTTTCATTTAATTAATTATATTTAAATTTAAACTCTATTTTTACTACGACTAAATTAATGAATGTTTTTCTTTCCAATTTCCTATACTTTCTCCAGATCAAATGTAAACATAGAAGTAAAGACCGTGATGTCATATAAGAACTAACTAGTCCATAGATTGTGTAATGAAAGCAAGCAAATGTAGTTTACTTATAGTTTCATAGTTTTACTATTTGTAGTTTAACTCCAGAATACCCTTATGGGGATCAAAGGCATTGTGCTCTTTTTGCAGAATATTTTCTCATATTTCCCCTAAGTCTTCCACCCAGTAATCTCATTCAGGTCTAATTTTATAAAAACCTATTCATTCTTTAATTCTACTTAGTGTTGTAGTTTAAGAATTCTATTGTCTCCTCTCTCGCTTTTCTTGCTTCCAAAGTGTAATTTTTTTATTTTTTTTTTATATTAATCTTTTTATTGTTTATACAAATATTAAATTCACAACATTATCATCGAAGAGGTAAACCCATTTCGAGACCTCAACACAAAAAACAAACAAAAACACAAACAACAGTACAAAATCCATCGACAAGAATTAGAACATTTAAATATATAGTTTTTCCGCTACAGTATTACATTCCTGTCCACATTTACATTTAGTAGTCGCATTGGCGTATGAGGAGTCTCTGAGAAAAAGACACAGCCATTGTAACGGACTGTCTACTGGACGTAGTAGACCCTCTGCCTGTTATAAGGAATCATCTCCTTAGCCCGCGATTAAAGCTCAGCCTCCACCCAGGAAGCCTTTCTTGGACCCTTGCTCTTTGTACCCAAATAGACAGGACCACTAGCAGTTAGGTACAGCAAGAATGAACAACAACTTTATTTGTGAAACCACATAGACATAACAAAACATAAACGTGACATCACAGATATTTAGATATCTACAATCAATTCCTGAAATGGTATCATGTTTTAACCTCTAAGCATATCTCCTTCCCATTTTTTTAAGTCAATATCTTTTATGTTACATCTCAGGAGTCTCAATGGGAGTTCTGGAAATACTTTTGTCTCTAGCTTTATCTTCTTTCTAAATTTCTTCCAGAAATTCTGAATATTTTTAAAGATTATACTATTATCTTCACATGGGCCTTCTTTATTGTCCACCTTATATCCCGAGTCAAGCGGGTCTTTTCTGTCTATAAGTTCCTTCTCTATTTCGAACCAATGTTACTTCCTTGAGACTTCCAGTTGTGTCGTCATGGCATGAGATAGACGACTAGCTCCATAATAATCAAATATATCAGGTGCTGACAGCCCTCCCCTTGAGATCTTTTTTTAAGACTTACTATATTCATTCCAGGCTTTTTATTTTGCCAAATAAAATTCCAGAATGCAGACTGAACCATTGTAAGCCAACTAGCAGGGACTTCCAAAGGGAACATACGAAACAAATACAGCCATTTATGCAAAATATATGATGTTTTGATGAGATTAATTCTCCCCAACCAAGAAAAGGTTAAATTGTTCCAGTCTCTGAGCTGTTTTATGGTCTGGTTCAATAGTGGGAGAAAATCAATCTCAATTATTTTTCCTGGATCTTAACAGACTTTAATTCCCAAGTAAGTCAGATTATCAGTTGCCATATAAACCCAAATTAATTTTTTTAAGACAGATTTTATACTAGCTGATACCTTATTTGCCAATACAATTGTCTTTTCCACATTCAACTTATATCCTGAGATTTCTGAATAATCATTCAGAGCCATCATAAATTTATCTACTGAGCCAAAGTGTAACTGCTAGTGTTAAAGTGTTTTGTCACAAGTTTAAATAAATTGAAAGTTTATTTCCCAAAACACTGGAATTCTTTTTTTAATCCACTCAATGTTGAATCTACAATTTAGTGTTTGTGTTCTTGAAGTAAAAGACTAGGTAACATTCCTAACTAGAAGATAAATTCATTTGATCACTTGTCATATTCAAGTGTACTTACCTTACCCACTGAAGTATTGAAAGAATTGACTGCAAATCTACAGATTTCAAAGAGTTTATAATCTTAAGAAGTAAAAAAGCTGTTAAAAAAATAGATTTTTTTTTAGACTCAGGTAGAGTAAGTAAACAGACGATTGCTGAGGCAAAATTTTTATGGTTTTATGGGGTCACTAGGAAGAAACTTGATTGCTCTAAATTCCATCCACACATGAATTATGAATTTGGCTTTGTAAATGTCAAGAATTAATAATTTAAATATATTATTATAAAGAACTTATTGCTCCTATGGCAGATGTTACAAATTAAAACACAAGACCTCATTCCTTCAGCCTCATATATTTATGCTGGAAGTGAGGGCAAGTTGGGAACGCTGTAACAGTATATAGTATTCTAATGGCTATGGATCAGGTGGGCAAAATATGAGAGGAAAGTTACATTCCAAAACCACAGTCTGTTTATTGGTTCTCATAGGTTAAATCCAACAGTTGTCAACACCCCAGGGGACCTTAATACTGTCTGGAGTCCAAATGCCAGAATACACAGAGCATAGTGTAGGGAAACCATTCACCTCCAGTTTGTGTATCCATATATCACCTATGGCAGCAGCAGGCATCAAGTACAGGGATTGGAAATGTACATGGGTCTGCAGGTGAGCACACAAACAGGACAGGGAGCTGAATTGAGGGAACAAACATACAGAACATTAGAACTTGGCATAGAGGATAAATGTTGGAATATTTAGTTACACCAAGCTTACATAAGCTCACCAGCTTGCCACCTAAGAAAAATATAGTACATAATGTTACAGCATTAGAACAATATAATCATTCATTTGTCTGTAGCAGCCATGGCTGTTTCAACACAAATGTTGAATATTCTATTGGGAAACAAAGATTCTCCACAGATCATCAACACATAGGAGATGCATTGTCACTTGGTGTATCTTCAAAGACCCAGGTGGACATATGGGGAGGAAGAAAGAAAGTACATAGTGTAATATTGTTGATAAAAGTTTAACACACTTTATTCCAAATAAAACTGACATCTCACGTGTGCACCAAGACCAGCTAGTGCAAAACACTCTCAATAAAGAGATTACTGGCAACTGTCCTCTAGATCTCTGTTATAGATGGGAATAAACATCTAAACTGAAAATATCAGTCTACTCTGGTAACTGGAAAATGAGAGACATAGATGTAAACTGGTGTTTAACACAATTAAGTAGATATCTTCCAAATACCATCATTGGCATGTATAAACACATAAACCAAAAAGCCCAAAAAAGGTTGATGCTGAATAGATTTTTCAATAGTTTTAACAACTGGTTCAGCTGCCACAGATGACAGTTCAAGTTTTTTATTTCATCAAACACATATTTGCCAGTAGGGAGTGATGTGAGTAGTACAAAAATCTTTCCTGATGCATATCTCTCCATATCTCGCCAAGATAAAATAACCATTGTCTTCACTACATGATGAAGTGTCTCCTCTGTGGCATGCTTGTTTTTAAAGGAACACTCTAGGGCTCAAACTAACTTTGAGGAATCTATAAGTGTTTAACCTGTATATGGTACAGTTTTGGGTTTCTTGCATACAAATACCTGCAAGAAATCCTTGGGAATGTCTCCCAACATTTCTTGGTAAAGCCCTCTTTTCTTCATTATTTCTTTATTTACATTGCAAAATGATCAGGGCAGATGAACTGAGTCCTCTTGCAATAAGCATGTGTATAAACAAGAGGCTTGTAACTGTCACCATATTTTTTGCCAGCAGTCAATGGAGGAAGATCACCGATATTGTGAAAATCTGCAATGGTCTTCACAATGTATTTTTACACATTTACTCTTAAAGTGTTTTAAGCTGTAAAAAGGATTTGTATTGTTTTTGTGCTGGTTGGAATAATCCTTTAAGCACCCATATTCATTGAGTTTAATGTCTGATTTTATAATAAATGCTATCTAAAAATTCCTATTTAAAATATCTTACACACTTTTAAGTAATTCCATCTCCTTCTGATGAAGTTCCTGTGTACCAGTGGAAACCGATGGAGTTATAGTAAAATATGTTACTGTTTGACGTGCTTAATTTGGTTAGATTTACTAATATATAGACACTGTCTCAATATACAAGATTCCATTTTCTCCATATCTAGTTCCTGTCTCATAGTAATTGTAAGACATGTTCCATGAAATGTAAAAAAGATACAAACAGAGAAACCAATCAGAACCACACTTAGGATACTCTAAGCTCAAGAGAGAGACATTTAAATGTAATGTTGTTTTATTAAAATTGATGTAAGTATAAGGTTTAACCATTTTAAATAAAATGCCAGCACAACACATGAACAGGTTTCTATACATTGATTCAACGTTTTTTTCCACATTATAAATTCTTTGTAACACAGCACACTGAGCTTAAATACTACTCTGCTGTATACCATGTAATAGTTGAGCTATCGGAAAAGATTATTTAATAGCACTTTTCCTTTAAGGACAAAGGTACAGATGCATCATTGTCTTTACCCAGAATCCACAATAGTTTTCACTAGCCACCATATAATTTGCTACCTGTGATATTAGTAATCATCTGTTTATTAGTTGGTAAACAGAAACTGAAGTCGATGAGTCAAAAACCTTCATTATATTATCTGTTTGACAGTGTTGGAGATCAGTGTTATGAATCTCCCATCAGATTAAAGGTTTCAATCATACCGGCTGAGACTTAGATATATGGAAGAATATTACAAAGAACAATGTTGCTAGGTTCATTTTATTATCATACCAGTATGTGTTTTCTACTCATGGTGCATTTTATTAAAAGATGCATCCTTTGAGTGGAATTAAATACATTATGAGACTGATGTTAAATGGTTTTGGAAAAATGTAATTTTATTACTTCAGACTATTGATGTCTTGTTATCAAAATGTTACACTGATGGTAGCTGATTCAGAATTTATGTTTTAACACCTCTCTGATGTAGTTTCAAATATGTGGCATACGGTAAAATATGGGTTTTTGATACAGTGAATACAGTGAATAAAGTTTACATAATAGTATAACAAATTGACAATTTTGTACTTATTGAGACCTGAAAGATCCTACTGTGTACAAGAGCAAGTCTATTACAGTCCACACAAATGACTACATGTTCAGTGTCTATTTAATCAGTGCTGCCACATCAAATATTAAAAATGTGTTTTATGCAGACTGCCTGCAGAAAAAGCCTGTGTACTATAAAAGCAATAGTCTTCAACTTGCACCAAAGTGATTTTGGGGACTAGGACTACACTGTGCCTTTAAGCCCCACAATGTGGTATAATTATCATAATTATTAAAACGATATGCAATTTATGTAGTTAAACATTCAGAGGGTGCTTTTTTTTTACACTCATTCTTTTATAATCCCTTTTTTTATTTTTATGTAAAGTAATAATAACTATGAATTAATATCAACATTCTCTCCCAGATTTGTTGTTTACATGTAATTTGCTAATTGCAACATTCATTATTGTGTCTTTTTTTTTGGGGGGGGGGGTGTGACATTTTCTGGTGTTCGCAGTCCCTAGCACCATGTCTTTTTTAGTATAGTGGATGAGGCCATGAAGAATGGACAGGAAAGGAAGAGACATTGGGTTACCTTTGCATTTTTGGATTATGGTTAACTTTTCATCTATCAACAGCTAGGGACTGAACACCCTCAGAAAAGAGGTATTTAACAGAGTATATTAAGAAGAAAAAGGCACATGTATGTTTCTTACAGGAGGCGCATTTGTTTTTGGTAAAAATTGCTCTAGTATTCTATGCGCATCTATGGAACACAAAAAAACAAAGAAGGGTGGCAATCATATTCAGAAAGGGCATATAATTAGAATTAAAATATCAAGATAAAGGGAATCAACACAGTAAAGGAAGAGAGTATATTTAAAGAATAAAAACTACAACAACTTGAGGACATAATCTTAAATTAGAGGGGAAACGATTTAAAAGTAATATGAGGAAGTATTACTTTACTGAGAGGGTAGTGGATGTATGGAATAGCCTTTCAGCGGAAGTGGTAGAGGTAAAACAGTCAAGGATTTTAAGCATGCGTGGGATAGGCACAAGGCTATCCTACTTATAAGATAGGGAACTGAGGACTAATAAAAGTATTTAGAAAATTGGACAGACAGGATGGACTGAATGGTACTTATCTGCCGACACATTCTCTGTTTCTATGTTTCTAGGATATAGATAGAGAAGTTAAATATATAATAATAATGATATATAATGAGTTATTCGCAATGGTAAATTTATATGCGCCAACTAACACTTTCCTAGCTGAGATTCTAGAGAACAGAGATAAGGTATGTCAAGGAATATTCTTAATTGCTGCCAATTTTAATTGTATACCTGACACAGCATTGTATAAGCAATTATCAAAAGGAGAAATAATCATTAGTAAATGGTAAGGGATGTCAAGATCTCTTCTCATTAAAAAGTTCAGTTTGTTTGATGTATGGTGGATGATATGGTAGTGTAGAACTATAATACCATAAAACAGGATGATGAAATCATGTGATACTGGATGGGGAAATGATTCACAGACTAGCTTATGTCATGCCAGTCATGTGTAGAAGAACTAATCACAGCTATGTAGCAGGACCCTAGATGCACCCACATCAATTATACACTTCATCCACCATAGCTCCAGCTACATTATAGTGCCTATTCTTTAAATGATATTTTAATTCTCTTTCAAATATGCAAAATCTATGAATGTTTGAGCAGGAATAAAAACAGGCCTTAATGAATACATATATTATAGGCAGATACAAACTTTTAAAATGGAGAAATTTTGTTTAGAACTATAGTATCTAGTCTATTATTTTCTGTACTGATATTGCTACATACCTGTGTGTTGATAAGAGGAGATCATTCCTCAGATTGCTAGATCTTCAGTAATGGGCACAAGTTGTGCGGTAGCCTGCAGTGCTGAGCTTATAGAATTAAAGACATAAATGGCAGCATAAATGGTCATACAACCATTAAATAAAGTTGACTGTCTGTACAATGGGGGTTATGTATAAAAACTCCTGCACTACAAAGTGACAGGTGTTTTATAAAAAGGCTCAATTGCCGTTTTTTATGTGTAACAGTGATTGCACCTTTTTTTTTATAACTCCTGAAACTTTGCAGTGCAGGAGTGATAACTCTGACAATAATCAGGCACATTTAAGCGCCTGATGTTTTTTTACATTGGCCGCGATGTGGCACGAAATTTGTCGGGAGTCTGTTTTTTAAATAGACGCAGACACCAATAGCACCACTATTTGGCGCTATCAGCATGTGCTCCGTCTTTATACATAACCTCTGATGTCTTTTGCTATAAGGGTGTACTGTCCCCTTAAAACTTTTGAGTGCCAGTAGGATGACTAATGGCGGTTTTATTGCAAAGCAGTGGCATTCACATAAAAGCACTTACTTTTGTTTATCTGGTTTTAGAGAAGTGTGGAATCCTCTAATTTGTATAATAATAGTATCTGTCAGGTAAACAGACTCACCAATAAAACTACAATTCTTGGAAGCCATTCTGGCTGTTAAGGTCTAAAGAGGATCAATATATCCTGTAATAAATGGTTTTGCTGCAATTGTTTTACATGACCTTGAGGAAGAATATGAATATATAATTAGAATAATTCTCTCCTAGTCTTTGAATTTTGTGTAAAGGTTTTTGTTCTTCTGAATTTTATTTGTTAAAGGGACAGTCAAGTCCCCAAACTCACTTTGGTGCAAGATGAAGATCACTGCTTGTATAATGGCTTTTATCCCTGTGTGATTTGATGCAGGCATTCTGTATAAATCGCATTTTTAATATTTGACTCAAGCCCTCCCCAGTGATTACTCTGCATGTTTACTGCGGTTGCGGCAGCACTGATTCTATAGACACTGAGGATATAAAGTTTTGTTTCAAATAGTCACTTCCTGTCCTCCTCAAATTGAGTCTATTGAGTGGCCTATGAGTGACCTTGTCTGATGACATCACTAGAGAGACAGGATATTCCATTCATTTGAATGGTATTATTCTCATTGGTTCTTGCAGCAAAAAAAATAAATGACTTTTACTCAGCTAGTGTGGGCAGTGCTTATTTCTTGCAAACTTCTGTAATTTCACATTTTCCTATAGCTGTAAGTATTTTATATTTTAAGCAATGCAAAATGTAAGACATGCATTTGAAAGTACTTTGAAAGCCCATTAATATATATTAATATTTGGAAGATGCATTTTGGGTACTAGACAGTCCCTTTAATCACAAAAATATTGTCTGCTTAGATTCAGGGCAACATTTTCAATATGTATATTCTTGTTGTCTGTATTACAACTAATATACTAATACTAAGTTCTATCACATACTATGGCGTAACTCCTATCAGTGGCAGACAGAAATGCATTAGAGGGCAGTGGAAATAGTAAATACATTTACTTGTGATTCAAGGAATAATGTTAAAAAATGAAACATGTATAGTGACACAGTTTTTTTAAACAGTGTGCGACCTCTTCCAACTTTCATAAAAATAATATGTAATATTGAGTGTTCAGTATTTTCCTATTGGGCAAGATAAAAGCGAAGTTTTTCCAACTGATTTTAGAGTACAATAATAGAGTACAAAAAAATAATGGGTTGATTCTTTTATGAAAGGCTTATAATGTTTTTATTTATAAATATAAATATTTATTCTGTCAGCTTTGCAAAGCAGCAAGACATTGGTTTGCGCAGACATGATTAAATGGCCAGTTTGTCTTAGGTTGTTTGTTAGAGATATGTACATTTTGGAACCAATATACATTAATATTTAATTACATTTGAAAAAGACTTGAACAACACTCAGTTTTTACTATTGTAATTCAAACTACTTAGACATCTAGAATGTCTAACCGTGCCATCCATTGGTTATTCATGTTATTTTAAATAATAAATGGGTTTTACTCACTGATCTCACTAATCAGTGTATTATAGTAAATTGACAATTGAGTTTCAAACCTCAGCCCAAAACAGCAGACTTAAAAAAAAAAGTAGGGATAATTTTTTATCCTAATAGTGCACTTGTTGTTAGTTCAGTCCAGGGATGTCTGCCTGGTTTTTATTAAGAGATGCTTTTGATATATGAAAAAATGCAAGAGCTACTTCATAAATGTATTGGAGAAAAAATGGAATAGCATCAATTTAAAACATTATAAAAAGATGTAATCACGTATAAATAAATTAGTTATTTGGATATGTTCATCCTAATATGGAATCACTTTATTCCTGTAGATAGCTGTTAGGAACCAAGCAAGCACACTAGCACACACTACTACTCAGATGTTACTGACAAGCTCCCAGTAACTTGCAATCTACACTTTAGACACCATGGTTTTCCCTAATCCCTGTCCAGTGATTTAACCCCAAGGAGATAAAGACTTGTTTGGCAAGTGCTTGTATGTTAGATATAATATACTTTCCAAATACGTGAAAGTTTGTTTTTAATACAACAGAGGTGGCAACATTTCCAGCATCCATTTTGTATGTTAGACATAACCTTTCATGAAGCTTGTTTGGGTGTACAGTTTTCTTTAAAATAAATAAATAAATGACCGGCCATGCTGTAAATCCATACATTTAACATTGGCCTAGATGGAGTTGACTGTTCCTAAAAACCTATATTTATTTTGGGTGGTTTGAGCAAAAGGCTAACTAACAGGTTACTATTTTGAGCATTCAGAAGTACTTAGATCTATTATAAGTAATTGAAAAACAGTGGTCCTTGGTCAAGAAGTTTTTCTCTTTGGCTACTTACATAGTTGCAGTGGTGTATCTTGGTATTGTGCTGCCCTAGGCAGACAAATTTTGGGCACCCCCTCTACCCACGATGCACACCTACGACATGACCCATAACCCACGTTGCACACCAGGGACATGCCCCATCACCTCATTTGCATGCCTCTATCACCCCATTACATACACATTGCCAATATTATTTGCCCATAATATTCCCCAGCTAATTTGCCCAATAATGTGCAAGTATTATTTGCCATTAATAAGTCACAGCCAATTTCCCCAATAATATGCCAGTATTTGCCATTTAATCAGCCTCTGCCAATTTGCCCAATATTATGCCAGTATAATTTGCCATTAATATTCCCCAGCCAATTTGCCCAATAATATGCCAGTGTTATTCTGCCATTTACCGATAATATGCCCCAGCCAATTTGCCCAATATTAAGCCAGTATTATTTGCCATTTAATATGACCCTGCCAATTTGCCTAATAATATGTTAGTGTTATTTGTCATTAATAAGCTCCAGCCAATTTTCCCAATAATATGCCAGTGTTATTTACCTTTTAATATGCCCCTGCTAATTTGCCCAATAATATGCCAGTGTTATTTGCCATGTTATATCCCACAGCCAATTTGCCCAATAATATGCCAGTGTTATTTGCCATTTAATATGCCCCTGCTAATTTGCCCAACAATATGCCAGTGTTATTTGCCATTTAATATGCCCCTGCTAATTTGCCCAATAATATGCCAGTGTTATTTGCCATGTTATATCCCACAGCCAATTTGCCCAATAATATGCCAGTGTTATTTGCCATTTAATATGCCCCTGCTAATTTGCCCAACAATATGCCAGTGTTATTTGCCATTTAATATGCCCCTGCCAATTTGCCCAATAACATGCCAGTGTGATTTGCCATTTAATATGCCCCTGCCAATTTGCCCAATAATATGCCAGTGTGATTTGCCATTTAATATGCTCCTGCCAATTTGCCCAATTATATGCCAGTGTTATTTGCCATTTAATGTGCCCCTGCCAATTTGCCCAATAACATGCCAGTGTGATTTGCCATTTAATGTGCCCCTGCCAATTTGTCCAATAATATGCCTGTGTGATTTGCCATTTAATGTGCCCAGCTAATTTGCCCAATAATATGCCAGTGTGATTTGCCATTTAATGTGCCCAGCTAATTTGTCCAGTAATATGCCAGTGTGATTTGCCATTTAATGGGCCCTGCTTATTTGCCCAATAATATGCCAGTGTGATTTGCCATTTAATGTGCCCAGCTAATTTTCCCAATAATATGCCAGTGTGATTTGCCATTTAATGTGCCCAGCTAATTTGCCCAGTAATATGCCAGTGTGATTTGCCATTTAATGTGCCCCTGCTAATGGCCAAATCCCCCCATTTCCCCATCACTTACCTTTCCCTGGTGGCTAGTGGCAGGCAGCATGGAGTCCTCCATGCTGCCTCTTTGGCTCCCCGGCGGTTGTGCCGACAGGAAGTGCCGACAGTCACGTGATAGGCGCGCTGATGTCATAGGCGCGCCCGTCACGTGACTGTCGGCACTTCCGTGTCAGACTGCACGGGGAGCCGAACAGGCAGCACGGAGGTTTCTCTGTGCTGCCTGTTCGGCTCCCCGTGCAGCCTGGCAGGCAGAGCGATGGTGAGGGGGGATCTTCCGATCCCCTCTCACCTCCGTTTCTGCCTGCAAGCACGGTGGGGTTTATTTTTTTTAAAGGGCCGGATTTTTTTCAGTGCTGGGGGGCGCCCTAGTCCTAGGATGCCTCGCGGTAAATACAGCACTGCATAGTTGCCAACATCGGCCATGTTTCCAGGGACACATATTTGTTTCACATGCTGCAGCATGCAAAGTGTAGCCCGGCAGTTTTGTAAGATGGATATACACACAGACACAATCCAATTAATTAATCATTGTGGAGGTCTCATAGGACCTACCATGATTAATTAATTGGATTGTGTCTGTGCGTATATCCATCCTAAATACTGTCGGGCTGCACTTTGCATGGTCTTTCTGCAGCTTGTGGAACAAATATGTGTCCCTGGAAACATGGTTGAACTTTGCAATTTACTTAAAACTTATGGCCTTCGTCAATTGGTTACTGTTAGAATCTGTTTTGTTCCTACCATCTCTCTTCAATCTAAAGAAGCTCTATGGTGTTGAAATCATACTTATAGAAAACAACATCTAGCAAACTGTTAGAGCACTGCATGCTATGGGGTAAAATGTATGCAGCGTATTGATTATACAATAATGTTGAGCAGTAACTGCAATGCTGTCTTGACAACTTGTATATTTGTAATTTCATTGAGAGTGACCCATGAATATTACAGTAGGTTTGTATAGATAGGTATGCATATTGATATATGTTTATATGGACTATGAAGAATGCTTAAAACATATTTATTACATGCTGTGTTTAGACTGGATACTTACTCACCAATTCTGTTTCACCAGGTGCAGTCATCATAGAAAAATTAGGGACTCCATCTCAGTAGCATTACTTATGTAAAGAGTACAAAATTATCCATATAATTTGTTACCAAAATGCAAGCAAATGTTTTGGGTAAAGAAACAAATGTTGTGAATATCTGAGCTATTTCTGACATTGTGGCCTGAGATTCAAATTGCTCAGTCAACATACCTTCGTTCAGTCATATATGAAGCCTCAAGGTGATGTCATACACAAGAGACAGTACAGCCATACATAAAAATAATTTAAAAAAACCATTTTATTAACCTATACAAAAAGTGGCTCATCTGGATGTGTATCACAGGAAATAGCGTTCATAGCTTGTGGTGTGTCAACGATTATGGTAAGCGTGACTATGAAAATAACTAACTGAACCACTCTCCTTTTTACCCCAAAATGGGAAAGGAAAAAAAGGAAAAACTTTGGATGGTTGGTTGGTGAGGCATAGTAAAGTCTGAGCTATGACTTCCATGGGTATACCTAGAATAATGTAACTGCCTGGCAAACCAAATGGAAATCATGACCCTTTCTTCAGCGGCTCACTGTTGGTAAGCTGAAGATGCTATGGCCAGCATAGATTTAGTATTGGCCTCAAGCCAATTTTTTCTTACCAGCCTGCCGGTAAAATACATATTGGGTGTAAATGCTACATTAGTGACACAAATTGTGTTGCATCTGGGATTTATGTTGAATCATGAGTGTCTTCTGCTGCAAAAGACATTATCAGAGGAATTATTAAACATAAATCTACACACAAGTCAGAAGACTTGCAGTGCTACCACCACTAAGGATTCTGGGTAGACATATGCAAATTTGATCACCTTTTTATGTCTATATGCAAAGATGTTGTTGAAGTGGAATATCACAATAATACTACAATACTTGTGAGCAGAGCTAGCTCCAGCTGCACCTGAGGCAAGCACTGAAAATTGTGCCCCCCTTTGAAATAGTTTCATAGAGAAACAGTAGCATTGCTCTTGTCTGGGCTACTGGTTCATGGCTTACTCCTGCACACAGTGTCATAACTACTTGAGAGCAGGTCCTGTGGGGGCATAAGTCTAGCTATGTAGCTATAATCGCTGCTCCCCCCAGTTGTGTGCTCCCTGAGGTGAGTGTCTCACCCTAGTTACTGCACTGTTTTTAGACTGTCACTGAATATCTTACAGCTGGTATGAATAGTCCCTTCAGGATAAACAAAGATGACATACATATGACATATATATTATAAAACGCATGGTTTTTATTTTTGTTTTCCTAAATACTAGGTACTTTTTGAAAATGAGCATAGAGAATTATAGCGTCTACTGATTTAGAAAGTCAATGAATATTTTAAGTTCCACAAATCTGTGGGAAGAAATCGCGTAGCCCTACATTCATTAAAGCATTGCTTACATTGTGCATTAGAATGCATCCTCATTTAAAAAAAAAAAAGAAAAAAAAGAAAAGGAAAAAAAAAAAAGAAAAAAAAGAAAAGGAAAAAAAAAAAAAAAGAATGCATCCTCATGTTCTTTAAATTAGAGTTTTATAATCACAGTAACTATTTCATGTATATTGATTGGTCAGACTAGATGGACCGAATGGCCCTTATCTGCCGACACATTCTATGTTTCTATGTTTAATAGTTGAATAAATCTTTTCAAGGCCTATCTTCATCTCTTTCACTGATACAGCGTATTTAACAGGATCGAGGATAGCCATTCAAATCATGTCTACAGTGAGGTAATCCTTTGTTCTGAAACCTGAAAAGCATAGCATGGCCTGTCCACACATAAGTAAAGGACAGATACAATAGACGCTGCAAAAATTGCATTTATCTGTTCACAGCAAGTATACCAGAGCAAGCATTGAACTGTCATGACATTGTCTTATTCTTTTCATGGAATTATTATTTTCTGTCTGAGCCATGACAAAGCGCCAAGTTTGGGCGCGAAACGCGTAGGCGTTAAGTGTTTCACCGGGTAGGACCTGGCACTTTCTGACAATCAAGCTGTACATGCATGAAAATTAAAACTCACCTTCAGCTTCGTTTGTGTGCTGGTTTGTGTATTTCTTCCTGTTTGGCCGCCACCGCTGTTCCTTTGAAGTTTTCTTCTCCTCGTTGAGCCATAATAAAGTTTGGTTCCTTTCCAAGTCCTCATTAAAACATTATGGGCCAAATTTATCAATTTATATTTTTTTTTAAAAAGTGCTAAATCTGGAGCAAACTGACATAACTTTGCATTGGTTTCCATGGTTACTGCTACTATTTTAACACTTTGTCCTTAAATACCACATATTTTGTCTTGATAAATACGGCCCTATGTCTTAATGAGACTTATTTACATTAACTGTAAACTAGCATCCAGCATTGTAAATTACCTATTACATTATTACAATAGCCTGCAGGGCAGCTCAAAGGTCCAATTTCAGAGATAAATGGGAATTATTTTTGTTTTCTTGATATAATGTAATGGATAATCAGACTTTAAATTGAATTATTTACATTAAGTTTTGAAGTTGAGCTGTAATGGATCCATTTTGTTCTGTGTGCCGTTATGATGATAACTGATATGTTAGTTCCCTCTCTCCCTCCCAGAAAGCGTTTTATTGAGAACATTCATTTCTTGTTTACAAGAGCACAATGTCGAGGTCAAACAGCATGTCTATTTTGATATTCTGAGTAGGGTAATTGGAGTGTTGTGTCTCCTTTCACTTGTCCAATTATTACAGTACATGGAATGATATGTTATCCAGTAATGGGAAGTAGATTGCTTAGCTGCAATCCTCATTCACATATAGGTAATATTGGCCTAGAAATGCATTAATTGGAGGCATTTTTAGAAGTACTTTTTAATGATTTATATGACATGCATTGTACATAATCACATGAGATAATTATTTTATTGAAAAAAAAAAAAGAAATATTATTTGTTAAGTGTTATGGAGAGATGTATTTGTCCTAGGATATGCTATTACAATTAACCTGTTAAGTAGTAGGAAGGGCACCAAGTTGAAATGGCAGTTGTAGATTAGAGTACAAAGCTGTTCAGGAGGTCAACACCCCATTGCAAACCAGTGTTTAGTCTAGTGAGTGTAACAGGACATCTGTATATCTGATTGGATGGATCTCTTTTCCTTCTTGAAAAAGCTCTAATGCAAACTGAGTGGACCAGAATATGATGCATTGTCACAGCGCACTCAGTCAGAACTAAAGAAGAACTGTGAAAATATCCAGGCTATTTTTTATCCTACCCAGCAATTATTTGCTTTGCTTAAAGTGCACACACATGGGTCAGTGTAGAGGATCAACAAATGTAACATGAATTGGGTTCATGGCCCTATGTGAACTTCCTAAGTTTCTTAAGCTATTGCAGTCATTCGAAGCATGTATATCGTCCTAGCGTCCTCGATAAGAGCTCTGTATTCTGGGAAGATTGCCATATTAATAGTGTTTAATCTCATGATAACACTATTTATCACCATGGCAGAGAGTCTAACCAGAATTGTCCTTACTAGCCTATTGCTGTATATATGCGATAGGGATGTTTTTCATAGAAATCGTACCCCAAAAAAAGTTATTTTTGAAATATTGCTTTAATAACAACCTGGGAATAATCCAATCAATTTTATTAATAATTGCATTGCGTAGGCATCCACCAGCTGTTTGCGAGGGGGATCCAGGTCCCCTGCAGCTCTGCAGGGGACCTGGATCCCAGTCTTATAGTCAGACCTCAATTTGAGGTCTGATTATAAGATGAACCTCGAATATAAGACAAGGGGTCTTTTTCAGAGCATTTGCTTTGAAAAAAACTTTGTCTTATATTGTAGCAAATAGGGTATTTTCAGTGCAGAGACAATACAAGCATTCAAATATATTAGATAATTGCAAATACACTGATATAGAATTGGAAAGAAGTATTTTGCAATAAGGTTGAATATTAGTGCTGCACAGTGCAGTATAGCCCTTTGATACCAAGTGATAGCCTGCTACCTGGATATTGATGGGACACATTCATGAAAGATTAGAGGATTTCTATGCCGAGTAGTACTTTGCATGTTTAATAGTATAATTACTATACTCATTACAGTTTGTGTTTATAAAGACTTTTATTTTTTGCCTGTGTCTTGCCTTTGTAATGTAACAGTGTAATAAAATAACTGCATTTCTCTTTGCAGTGTGCAGGGGAAGAGAACTGGGTAGACAATCGTACTGTTTACGTTGGCCACAAGCAGCCTCCGCCAGGCACTGAAGCATACATTCCTCAGAGGTATCCAGATAACAGAATAGTCTCCTCAAAGGTAATGATGTTTACTGTTCTGCAACTAAGTACTTGTGTGATCACTTGTGTGATACTTGCAGTTTTCCGTAGCTACTGTATGATATGGCATGTTACCCAATCACTGTTGTGCCTATTATAGTCTGTAATGACTAAAACTATTTTTAGGGGGTCAAGTTTCTGAGGTATTTCGTCAATTTATCTCAAGGGCTGAGGTCAGGGGCAGCAGATAAGTGGTGAATAGGCTGTGCATAACTTTCTAACATTACTATTTCACATTTACAACAGTGATATGCAATAGCCTTAGGAAAACTGAATACATATCTAAAATATCTCTGTGGCAGGAGGAACATACAGTACTACCATTATCAAAAAGACAGTAAATGGAAGAACTATATAAGAACACACACCACACAAGACAGAACACACACCACACTATATAAGAACCAAAATGAACAATTATAACGCTTAAAGTGAACATCATTACAGTATGTCGTGTGATGTCATAAGACACTGCATGATGTCACAAGACTAAACTCCAGCCTGTCTGTAGCTCATTTCTTTATGTTACTGTGTACATTACTTAGACATGCATAGTTTAAACACAAAGCTAATGTGTAAATGTTATACAACGTGCCTATTTTTGCTTCAAACCTACTTTTGTAAAATACAGAACAGCTACAATATTTAATATTTATGGGTGCCTATTGTGAATAATGATCTGAAAAATTCTTAAAGCACTAATAATCTGATGACATAAAAGTCACTTATAAATAATTTTATTTACAGACAAACAAAGAGAACAATATGAGCTCAGCTATCAAATGGGCTAATCATCATGATATTGTCGTTGTCCCCCTCCCAGCTAATGTTCCAGTTGGGTGGACTAGATTTCTCATGATGCTCAGCAACCCATAGAGGCCCCAGATTATTGCTCACTCAGAGTGTTATTAGGATTGATATGGTGATCACAAGCTTGGGTTTAGCACTGCCAGGGCCACCACCAGGAATTTCAGGGCCCCTTACTATACAAATTTTCTGGGCCCCCTACACCCCCCCCCCCCGACAATATCTCCCACTCGCCCCACCTACCCTCACAAACATGTTATACTGGTCTAGTGTAATATGGAGGGTGGTTGGGAGCAGTTGGTCAATATGCCAGTAATATTTTGCCACTCAATATGCCACTAATATTTTGCCACTCAATAAGTTAGTATTTTGCCCTCAATATGCCATTCTTTTGCCATTTAATATGCCAGTAATATTTTGCCACTCAAGAAGTTAGTATTTTGCCCTCAATAGGCCATTCTTTTGCCATTTAATATGCCAGGATTTTGCCCCTCCATGTGCCATTCTTTTCCTATTTAATATGCCAGGATATTGCCCCTCAATATGCCATTTAATATGCCAGGATTTTGCCCCTCAATATGCCATTTAATATGCCAGGATTTTGCCCCTCAATATGCCATTTAATATGTCAGTATTTTGCCCCTCAATATTCCATTATTTTGCCAATTAATATGCCAGTATTTTGCCCCTCAATATGCCAGGAATTTGCTAATTAATATGCCAGTATTTTGCCCCTCAATATGCCAGCAATTTGCCAATTAATATGCCAGTATTTTGCCCCTCAATATGCCAGGAATTTGCCAATTAATATGCCAGTATTTTGCCCCTCAATATGCCAGGAATTTGCCAATTAATATGCCAGGATTTTGCCCCACAATATGCCAGGAATTTGAAAATTAATATGACAGGATTTTGCCCCTCAATATGCCAGGAATTTGCCAAATAATATGCCAGGAATTTGCCAATTAATATGCTAGGATTTTGTCACTCAATATGCCAAGATTTTGCCCCTCAATATGCCAGGATTTAGCCCCTCAATATGCCAGGATTTAGCCATTTAATATGTCAGGCTTTTCCCCCTCAATATGCCAATTAATATGCCAGGAATTTGCCAATTAATTTGCCAGGAATTTGCCAATTAATTTGCCAGGAATTTGCCAATTAATATGCCAGGATTTTATCAATCAATATGCCAGGATTTTGCCCCTCAATAAGCCAGGAATTTGCCAATTAAAATGCCAGTATTTTGCCCCTCAATTCGCCAGGAATTTGCCAATTAATATGCCAGGATTTTGTCACTCAATATGCCAAGATTTTGCCCCTCAATATGCCAAGATTTAGCCCCTCAATATGCCAGGATTTAGCCAAATAATATGCCAGGATTTTGTCACTCAATATGCCAAGATTTTGCCCCTCAATATGCCAAGATTTAGCCCCTCAATATGCCAGGATTTAGCCCCTCAATATGCCAGGATTTAGCCATTTAATATGCCAGGATTTTTCTCCTCCATATGCCAATTAAAATGCCAGGAATTTGCCAATTAATTTGCCAGCAATTTGCCAATTAATATGCCAGGATTTTGCCCCTCAATATGCCAGTAATATTTTTCCACTTAATAAGTTAGTATTTTGCCCTCACTATGCCATTATTTTGCCATTTAATATGCCAGTATTTTGCCCCTCAATATGCCATTCTTTTGCCATTTAATATGCCAGGATTTTGCCCCTCAATATGCCATTTAATATGCCAGTATTTTTCCCCTCAATATGCCATTTAAAATGCCAGTATTTTGCCTCTCAATATTCCATTATTTTGCAAATTAATATGCCAGTATTTTGCCCCTCAATATGTCAGGAATTTGCCAATTAATATGCCAGTATTTTGCCCCTCAATATGCCAGGAATTTGCCAATTAACATGCCAGTATTTTGCCCCTCAATATGCCAGGAATTTGAAAATTAATATGATAGGATTTTGCCCCTCAATATGCCAGGAATTTGCCAATTAATATGCCAGGAATTTGCCAATTAAAATGCCAGGATTTTGTCACACAATATGCCAGGATTTTGCCCCTCAATATGCCAGGAATTTGCCAATTAATATGCCAGGATTTTTTCACTCAATATGGCAAGATTTTGCCCCTCCATATGCCAGGATTTAGCTCCTCAATATGCCAGGATTTTTTCACTTAATATGCCAAGATTTTGCCCCTCAATATGCCAGGATTTAGCCCCTCAATATGCCAGGATTTAGGCATTTAATATGCCAGGATTTCCCCCCTCAATATGCCAATTAATATGCCAGGAATTTGCCAATTAATATGCCAGGATTTTGTCACTCAATATGCCAGGACTTTGCCCCTCAATATGCCAGGAATTTGCCAATTAATATGCCATTATTTTGTCACTCAATATGCCAAGATTTTGCCCCTCAATATGCCAGGAATTTGCCAATTAATATGCCAGGATTTTGTCACTCAATATGCCAAGATTTAGCCCCTCAATATGCCAGGATTTAGCCATTTAATATGCCAGGATTTCTCCCCTCAATATGCCAATTAAAATGCCAGGAATTTGCCAATTAATTTGCCAGGTATTTGCCAATTAATATGCCAGGATTTTGTCACTCAATATGCCAGTATTTTGCCCCTCAATATGCCAGGAATTTGCCAATTAATATGCCAGGATTTTGTCACTCCATATGCCAGGATTTTGTCCCTCAATATGCCAGGAATTTGCCAATTAATATGCCAGTATTTTGCCCCCAATATGCCAGGAATTTGAAAATTAATATGACAGGATTTTGCCCCTCAATATGCCAGGAATTTGCCAATTAATATGCCAGGAATTTGCCAATTAATATGACAGTAATATTTTGCCACTCAATAAGTTAGTATTTTGCCTTCACTATGCCATTCTTTTGCCATTTAATATGCCAGTATTTTGCCCCTCAATATGCCATTCTTTTCCTATTTAAAATGCCAGGATTTTGCCCCTCAATATGCCATTTAATATGCCAGGATTTCCCCCCTCAATATGCCATTTAATATGCCAGTATTTTGCCCCTCAATATGTAATTTAATATGCCAGTATTTTGCCCCTCAATATTCCATTATTTTGCAAATTAATATGCCAGTATTTTGCCCCTCAATATGCCAGGAATTTGAAAATTAATATGACAGGATTTTGCCCCTCAATATGCCAGGAATTTGCCAATTAATATGCCAGGAATTTGCCAATTAATATGCCAGGATTTTGTCACACAATATGCCAGGATTTTGCCAATTAATATGGCAGGATTTTGTCACTCAATATGCCAGGATTTTGCCCCTCAATATGCCAGGAATTTTCCAATTAATATGCCAGGATTTTGTCACTCAATATGCCAAGATTTTGCCCCTCAATATGCCAGGATTTTGCCCCTCAATATGCCAGGAATTTGCCAATTAATATGCCAGGATTTTGTCACTCAATATGCCAAGATTTTGCCCCTCAATATGCCAAGATTTAGCCCCTCAATATGCCACGATTTAGCCATTTAATATGTCAGGATTTCCTCCCTCAATATGCCACTTAAAATGCCAGGAATTTGCCAATTAATTTGCCAGGAATTTGCCAATTAATATGCCAGGATGTTGTCACTCAATATGCCAGGATCTTGCCCCTCAATATGCCAGGAATTAGCTTCAATAAAAATTGTTTAATAAAAAAAAAATGCGACCAGCGTTACTCCGGTTGCATTTAAAAAAAAAAAAAAACTTTATTGAAGCCGTGCGGCTGGAGGGGAGCGCACAATGCTTCTATCACTGAAACTGAATACAACAAGTTGTACATTATTAAGCTTTACACCATGATCTTTAATTTTATTTGTGAGTATGTATGTGTTTGCTTATGAATCTTAAAAATCTGGAACAAGGAGAGTTAAATTTATATCATTTTAAGGTTTACTGCGTTTGATTGCAAACTTTTAAACCCTAGTTGCTAGGCCGCTTCCACAGGCATGTGAATTCTTCTTTAAAGATAGAGTGTTAATGAAAATATACACTACTGGACTGCTTTAAAATAACTCTAGGGTATATTGTTAAATGGTCACCTAACAATGCCTGTAGACACTTGATGTGAACACTACAAGCCTTTTGATTAGGACTTTATACATCATTACATTTTTAAAGTGGAAACCATATATTTATCCATTTCCCTTTAAATAATGATAATAAACTTGTGGTGTGTTTTCTTGTGTTTCTATTCCTTTGCTTCTTTACTCTACAAGGATATGTAGGTAGTTGCCGTGTACATTAATTTGTGTATAATACATCCTCCTAAGCTCAGTAATTAGTACAATTATTTATCAAATAAAATTAGGTGTCCAGCCTTCTGCTAATAAGACATTACACATATCTTCTTGTTTAGCGCTTATTAAAATCATCCCAGCTGTGCGTTACATTGATTGCGCACCATCATTAAGAACCGTAGTCATGCATAGGTAATCGGGAAATCAGCATGTACAGAGATTTATTTTTGTTTCTGCCTTTTTTTTTTCTTCTGCCTATTCTAGGTTAAAATGTCTATTGAATTAAATAATTGCATTTGCTTTGAAAAAACAAATCCCTTTGTTATACATAAATTAATGTACTACATAGACGTTTCATCCATAAAAAATATTTCTAATAAAATTAACAGGCACATTTTCATTACTCATAATGCAGTATTTACTTATTAGTATTTAAAGCCCTCGTAATTTGGCAGCAGGGTGTCTGGTTTTCAACACAAAGGTCATAATAGGTAATTATTTGTAAACATAAATAAAAATACTGTAACTATTCAGGCTCTACTAATTGATATAGCATGGTGATGTGATCAGTGTCAGTACTAATTTGTATAAATATTTATATACCAAAGATGTACTAATTGCATTTTTTTTTTTTTATGCTCTGCAATAGTCAAGAGGGAGTGGTGCAGTTTAGTACAACACGTATAGCGGACTGAGACAATATAGACACTTCTCTGTGTTGTCACTTAACTATTGGACACTGGGTCACCCAGGTCTTGCCTATATATAGGCACACTCTTTCCTATTCTTACTATTTTGGGTTTGTTATCTTAGTCTTTTTTTATTGAATACTGTGGAATTTGACACTACAAAGATAGTTGTCCATGCCCAACATTTCAAATGCATAAAGAGGGACACTTTTGATTTTGGAGGAGGTATGGCTTTGTGTGAAACATTTTAAGTCAAAATATGGCAAATTTATGGTAAGTCATGTAAAAAATGAAAATAACACATTTTATTAACAAACAGTAATATTGTAATATATATTGTAATATTATTACAGCTCAATATGCTACAAACATTCTGAGCTCCTAGAAAAGAGAGACCTCAGAGGCAGGGCTAGGGACTGAGAAATTTAGGTCTAAAATAGGGACAGTCCCTGCTAAATATGGAGATATGTATCAGTGCTAAGTGCTGCACCTACTTGATAATTGCAGTTACTGTATACAAGTGTACCAGTACCATTTAATCCAACACTTCCCACTCTGGGGATAGAGAAGGCATGGGCATGAGTCGTTTAATGGCTATTGAAGCAGGGCTATGTTATCCACAAAGTAGGCCAAGTTAATAAAATGCAGGCGCTGTGCTGTTATAGAGAGCATCCCCTACACTCAGTGCAAAATAATCCATAAAACATAGACAAAAAGAAACCATGCACACAACTAATAGTTGTCCGCAAGAAATGAGTGTATTACACACTACATTATTAGCTGTGCGCCTGGTTCTTTAGTGTTTGATGACCTTAGTCTTGTTGGGAGTCATGGAAATCACATGGACGGACCAATTTCCAAAAAAAAACGATGAGTCATTTGCCAAGTCTTTTAGCTCTTGGCGTATGATCACACGAAATTAAAAAAAAAAATTACTTTCACATTTATGCTAAGATGTGGTATGTGTGACACTAAATCAGGCAAACTCATATTTTGTAGCACACCATGCACCCATTACTGCTCTGACATAACTATTTAAACTTACAAATAGTTTAGTAAACACATATTCAGTGGCTTTCATGATCTCTAGTCTTTAACTGTTCAAAAAAAAAAAGCCTGTGTACACAATCACATTATCTTAGAAGCAGAAACATTTTGCGGCCTCTGTTTTTATTCTGTTGACTTATGTTAGTGTTCAGGTTACTGTTTAATGGTATTTTATTTGGCTTGTTTCCCATGTCAGGATGTTTTGACAATTTGCACTTTGAAGCTGGATCTTATTCTGCATGTCAAGCACATTAAATTTAATTTTTATATATCGACATGTATTATCTGCCGAGACCAGTACCCAAGCTAAAATATTGCATTCCAAACCATTTTCTTTTGCTTTGGTTTTTGTGCCTCATGAAATATAATACAGTTTGGCAGAACATCCAGATTGTTGCTATAGTAACAATAGATAGAACTGAGTAAATACACAAAAAGTCATATCTACTAAACAAAATGCAATAAATAAATAAATTAGGATAGGATTCATTTCCTGCAATATCACCAAAAATATAGTTTTTCTTTACTTATATCTAATATTGAAGAAGTGTTCATGAAATGCATAGCGTGTACACTTTCATTTTTACGTTGGTTAGTATACTACAATGTTGTTATTTATAGTAGTCTTTGTGGCCGCTTCATAGTTTCTCATCATCGCGGGTAGTTTGAGCTCCTGGCAGTTCATCGCTGTCAGGTGTTCCGTTGATGCAGGTTAGTTTTATGGCTCGTTTAGGGTTAATATTAGGGTGTTAGGTTCAGTATTAGGGTATTAGGTTTAGGGTTTGGTTTAAGGATTAGCATTAATGTTGTAATTCGGGTTAGTTTAGGAGTTTGCGGTTAGTGTTAGGGTTAGTTTAAAATTTAGGGTTTGGGGTTAGGGGTACTTTTAGGTTAAGAAGGGATTATTTTACTAAGGGGTAGTATTTGACACGAGACAGTTAAGCGCTGAATTGTCAGCGATCGATCTTCTGCAGTGAAACGGACATGAGGAAGTGTCTTAGACCCGAGAGAGGAGTCTACTTGAGGACAAGCAATGGTTGTCTGCTAATACCGGGATATTGAGCTCCAGCTTCTCCAGTAGACATACACAGTTTGACCACAATGCTGTCTGTGCATAGGCAGTATTAAAATAGTACAGACCTAAATTTGACAGCACTAGACCCAAAAAAAGGAACTGTCCCAGCTAATTTGGGATTGTTGCCAACTATGAGTCATGTGACCAGAAGAAAATCAATTAGTTCATTTCTCAATTTCTGTGGGATCCTCCCCTTAATTAATTAATTGATTTCTGAGCCTAGTGGCACTAATAGTCAATAATGACAGTGTTAGCATTCTCTTTGTTAACGGTAAAGCAGAATCAGAATGGAGACGGATACATGGATGTGGGGATAGTGTGAATTAGGACTTTCAAGTATTCTTAGCATATTATACCTGTACACTGAACATGATGTTCCACTGTCAGATAGCGTAGAACATTTATTTTATATTTAGGCTGAACATGCAGTTTAGTATAGTTGGGCTGCCTTCAAACACAGGTTCATGAATACTTTTGTTATAAGTGACTACTTACCAGATACTGATCATAAAATAAATAGGCACGTCACATTCCTGAGTTCATGATATTTCTTATCAACAAATCGGTTGTCATAACAGACAGCATACTATGACATTCTCATTATTCACCTGTTCAAATGCAGGGTGTGGTAACTAGAAAACCTGTTCCAAAACGTACGGCAGTTCAGTTCATTATATGCAATTGTTCACAAAAGGCAGTAGTTACTGTTAGATATAAAGTACTGGTTACGTCCCTGCGTCACTGGATAATCAGCTGCTTCCAATCATCTCCATGTTTCCACACATGCCACAGACAGTAGACAGACAGTAGCGCTAAATAAAAGATATCAGATACATAATATATAAATAGGATGCTAGTCCAAGGAAATATTTTTTGAACTCACTCAATACAATACTTATCCTGAACTATACCCAATATAAACTAATAGACAAGAAATCTGTCTGTTGCCCATTTAAAGTGACCACAAACATGTTGGGAAGGTATCCTGAGAGATATAACTAAAAATTGTTTAAAAATTGTGTGAAATCAGCATGCATTCTATTCACAACAAGCCAACCAGTGATGGCAAAATGCATCATTATTTTTTAAAACTGTCCTGTTATGCATTTTTGTGTGTATGACCTAAATTCACTATTCTCTGAAAGGTGAGTTGCAAGTAAATTGAGGTGAGATGAGCACAGACTCACTTGTACAAAATAGACACCTGAGGGGTGTTCTTCCTTTTTGTGTTTGTGCAATATTGTGAATTTTATACGTATGTTCAATACCTGGCCAGGTGAACTAAAAGCAGTGGGTAAGGGGGGCGGAGCTAACTCTCATGGCGAGCGGTCGCATTTAACCTGAGCTCTGCGATTCCTTCCACGATTGACAGTATTTTCGATGGCCACAACGACAAAACCCCCCAAATCAAATCGGTATACACCTGAGAACCAGATGGGGCAACGAAAGAAGAAGGAAAAACGGCACTTTAAAGCCAAAGAACAAGATATTGGCGTCCTCCTTTCTAGGCCGCAAAAGCCTATACCTGGCGGACCCTCAATGATGCACTCCCCGACAGGGCCAATCTCCGATGAAGCATCGGACGACTCTGAGGAGGATCAACCTGTCACACTTAATTCTCACCCTCGCTCTAACGCTGATGGCTCGCTAGCCACTAAAGGTGACATTAGCAGACTACTTACAGAAATGAGGGATGCTATTATAATGGAGGTGTCCGCGGTGAGAAACGAAGTCTCCACGTTGCGAGGCAAAGTGGACGCCATAGAAGCTAGCCAGACTGAACACGAACAGTCTTGCGCTGATCTCAGAACACAGGTTGGGCAGATGGCACAACAAATACAACACTTAAATGTCTTCACAGTAACACTGGATGCCAGAGCCCGCCATACCAACATCAGAGTCAGAGGTATACCTGAGACGGTTGGGCCCGCCGCTCTCGAAGGATACCTCAAGGACTGGCTCGGTAAACTATGCCCGAAAATGGAAAGATCAGCCTTAACTAACTTGGACTACTTCCGAATTAAGAAGGCACAAAAGGCAGATTCGGAGGCACCAAGAGATGTATTACTGAGACTTAGATCTTCCTCTGACAAGGCGCTCATAATGTCAGCCTCCCGTCAACATACAGAGTTACAACATGGAGCGGACACCTTACTGGTCTTTGAAGATCTCTCGCCAAGCATTCTATTATGGAGACGATCCATGATCCCGCTAACTAAACACCTTAGGGACTTGAAGATAAAATACCGATGGGGAGCCACATACTCCCTCTCGGTCCAGCAAGAGGGACGGATACTAAGCCTTACCTGCCCAGAAGAGATCCCGAACTTTCTCATTTCACTTGGATTACCTCCATTATCACTTTCTCCACAAGCTTTGGGAAAGTCCAATGCCCCTCGGCGAGAAGCTGCTGATTCCCGCTGAGGACTGTGACTGCAGCAAGAGGTTCCCTTCCAAGTGATTTTTTTTTTTTTGACAATACTTTGCTTATACTATGTTATTCTCACTAAGATTAAGGACTCTATCCAGAAGTAATGACTATCGCCTCCACTAATTCTTGTATTTTGCATGTGACCCCCCCCCCCCCAGGGCACTACTTTAGCACAGCTATGTCTGTGCGACAAGTAGGTTTTGCTCCCTGGCCACCAAAAGTGTGGTCCAGTGGCCCCTCTTTTAGGCGCCTCTCCCTTGAGGTTGCCAGCATTTCTCTCTTGAAATGCTCTTTCCTCCCCCTCTGTAACTCTTTCTCACATTCTGCTCTAATCGCCTCTCCGCTTTTCCCTTTTATTCCGCTCTCCTTTTTAAATCACATTTCTTCTCCAAATACCTTGAAGTTATAAGTATAACCAATGTTACGTTAAACTACTGACGATAGCAGTCCCCGGCTCCACCGGGAGTAATATCCAGATATTTACATACCTTTAATGACTACATTATTATATTAAGATATTTATATATGAGAAAACAAAAAATATTGCAAAGTTTCAATACCTATTGATAAAAACAGCTATGTTTGTAATGCATATGTTATATTTTGAATAATACCATGTGCTGTTTGTGCCTCTACTGCAATAAAACATATATTTAAAAAAAAAAAGCAGTGAGTAAGATTGTATTTATTTATTCCTTTCTTCCCGTTTTTTGTATATTTTATACTGTTATATCTGTATGTTATTTTTATACTCTGTCCGTGTGACCAGCTTTTGTACTCAATTTTATAGTGGCACTAGACTCCTATTTCATATGTAAATATATTTTATTTTTATTTTGTGATGTATAATTAAATATTACTATTTTCATAAAAATATGCTTTGTTTCTGGGGTTTATTTTAGCGCTGTCTCCTTCTTTTGTTAACTCTCACTTTTTAACAATGCATTATGCAAGACCGACTTTGTTCTTCTTTCTACCAAAAAAACCCAAAACTACGTGTAACCTCAACTCACCTGCAAATTACCTGTCAGAGGAGACTATTTTCTAGATTTTATAAGACCACACACTTGTTAAACCTATGATGCAAATTATCTTTTTATTTGATCACTTTGGGTCCTTCAAGGAAAAGGAGAATGCAAAGCTATAATAAAGGCATTACAAAAATGAACCTTTGATTTTGAATATAATCCAATTTCTTTTCTCCTCTTTTGTAGTATACTTTCTGGAACTTTGTACCGAAGAACCTGTTTGAACAATTCAGAAGAATAGCAAATTTTTATTTCCTTATAATATTTCTTGTACAGGTATGAATACTAAAAAAAACAACACTTCATTACAATGGTGCTTTTTGTTTGTTGACATTTGTGTAAAACACATACCCATCTGTGGCAATTAAAGACTGGTGTTATTGGCTAAGTAAGTTTTACAACCTTTTAGAGGGACTGCTCATTGTTTGATGCGCCTCTCATTTTAACCCCTTAGTGACAAGACCTTTTGACCTTGTCTTTCCCTTGGTGACAAGGGCTGTTTTGACATATCTAGGGTGTTTGTGTTTATCTGTAATTTTCTTCTTTCTCGCACACTGTACCCACACGAATCATATGTTGTGTTTATCATCATAAGAAGGGCTTTCAGTAGATACCATTATGCTCATCATATCTTATAACGGACTACAAAAAAAATGAAATATGATGAAAAAAAACCAACAAAATACTTTTTCTAACTTTGACCTAAGAAATTATTTACACAAATACAATCATAAAAAAGACCCCATCTAAATATTTTCTAATTTTTTTCCCGGGTTCAGAAAAATGCTTCTTTCCATGTTTTCTCTTGTTTTTTATGAGCTATAGGGCAAAAAACAAAAATAGTGTTTTTTGTTTTTTTCCCTAGTGACCTTTTGACCCCAACCTGAACCCTATATTTAACCCTAAATGTAACCCCAACTCTAACCTTTATGCTAACCCTTAATATATTCTAATTTTAATATATTTGTAACACTATACCTTATGCTAACCCTAGTTTAATGGTAACCCTAACAACTATTCTAACCCTAACCCTAGATTTTAGCTAATTAAGTCTTTTTTTTATTGTAAGATTGCTGCATGCCTCTAGGGGCAGTCAGCATCAGAGTGACCCACAAGAGAGCAGCAGCCATAATGGAGAAGCATGCTGCCCCAGAGCCGAAATTTCAGTACTGCCTAATGCCTCGATATCGAGGCAATAGAGCAGCACCGTCAGAGGGGTTTTCGTGATTGTTGATCGCGAAAATCGCTCGTTCCACCGCAGGACGTGTCAGGCACATTGCTCTGTTGCCGGCTGGATGTGCCTGGCACGTCTATTGTCGCGAAGGGGTTAAGGAAAACTTAGCCCTTCCCTCCTATTTTACAGGACTGTCCCATTGCTGCACTCAAGCGAAGATAAAGGAGAGAATCTCTCTTTTGGTTTGAGGTGAAGCCAATAGGACAATCAATAGGAAATGTAATCCCCTAGAGGAGGACAAAACCATGCTCTTGGCATCTTTCAGCACAGCAAGAGTTAGCTCTCAGATATATCAGAATGTCCTCCAATTCCTTTATTAAAGTGCTCAAATAGAAAGGGAAACCTCATAGGGTAATAACGTATTAAAACTTTTTAATAAGGCATAAAAATAGAAAGAGGCTTACATAAAAAAATGGTGGACTATACCGCAAGATGTCCACAATAGAGCTTAGTGAAAAACAGAAGGTTACATCATCCATGTGGCAGACTTGGCTATTATGACTCATGGTCTTCTTGATATGGAGCTAGTAAGTCCTCCCAAAGTCCAAATGTATGCGGGTGCCGGCCGGATGGAACTTCCGTGTAGAGTGTGTCAATGTCACAAAGGGGAGGAGGCACAACATGTTTAACTCTCGTAGTGGGCTTTATCAAGTAACACCGACACCCTCTACAAGGAAGTTTAATTTTGCCGGCACCAGAATAAATTCAGCTTATATACTCATATACTGACTTTGGGAGGACTTACTGGCTACATACTTTGCTCTCCTCTAGGTGATTAAATCTCTTATTGCTTGTCCTATTGGGTGCCCCCATTTACATACAGACAACTCTATAATTTATGTTGTGTTTATTTCTTTCAAGTATATGAAACCAAGTTGCTGAGGAATACAAATATAAGTATTTCTTTTAATCCACTTTTTCACAGAGGTGTATAATGTTATTATTTTCTGCCATTTATTATTTCACTTCTCTACTGAGTATTTTATTATTGTAAAATGATTATTTTTGTGTGTTGTAGTCCTCACTATACAAACAGCTCTTTCCCCAATTATTTTTATTTGATTGTACATAATATATGAAGAGTACTCTGAATCCATTATATTTGCTAGTATCATACTTCATCAAATGCTAGAATCCATTTCCATCATTATTAGATTCTGAAGAATTATATCCTGGGATAGCCTGGTTGTTAGGGGCTTTAAGTGAAAACATGAAAAAAGATTCTGTTTAACCATTTGCATCAGGGACACACCCAGTGGCATAGAAGTTTAGGAGACAGTACATCCATGGTCCAATTTAAGTTCATGGGTTGTCTGCTATGAAGCACCAAATTTAAATTGTCCCACGATTAATTTCAGTTCCAGATGGGGGAACACAATATTAAACAATCATGTGCTCCTACAGTTAAATGAGATGTACAATCTGTCACATTTGGTGAGAATAAACCTCCAATCAGTCTAACAATGCTTGTTAATGTGTATCGTTATAGTTAAAAATAATTATATAACACTAATTGGTTATTTTAATATAATGTTAAATCATATTCTCTCATATTTATTTTTTCAAAGCTCCACCTTGATGTGATTTTTTTTTGCTTCTATCTTGTTTCAATTTGTAGCCCTTCTCTTTTAATGACTTTCTGTCTTTGCACATTTCTTTACATTCTACTGTATCTTCACCATGTTTGAGAGGAAGAAATAACCTCTGCAGTTTGAAATACAAAACATTCTAAAAGTTTAGTGTTTGCAAGATTTTACTAAACTCATGTGATCTCTCCATACACATCACACTGACCTTGGTTGCAGGATTCTGTTGAGTTCAGTTGCCGATTACCAAAAAGTATTTTTTTTCTCTTGCAGTTAATCATTGACACACCAACAAGTCCAATTACCAGTGGTCTACCGCTCTTCTTTGTCATCACTGTGACAGCAATTAAACAGGTAACTAAAACATGTAGCTTTTCCATCACAGGACCTAGATGAGCAAGTCTGAAATACCACGATGTCACCTTGTTTCCTAACCCATGATGCATTATTTATCACTGCTCTATAGGGCTATGAAGACTGGCTCAGGCACAAAGCAGACAACGCAATGAACCAATACTCTGTCCATGTCATACAGCATGGCAAACTGGTCAGGAATCAAAGCAAGAAACTTAGAGTAAGTGTCTTCATCAGCTAGTGTAATGGCTACTCTGCTCAATATCAGCAGGGGTTAAAACTGAACTGACACATCAGAAATCCTCCAACTCTATCCAACATAATGCTTGTTTTTGTAGATCACTAGTCAGTTTAGTTTTAGTGAATAGCCCCCTATAATACTATACTGCAGATGAGATGCTCAGTAATTTCTACTTGATAGTGGCAATCACTATCATGCACTATGTGCTGTTTGATCCAGGAAGGTACAGTGTGGTTAGACTTGAGGGGCTTGTACTTCTGACTTATTACTGGGTGCCCCCTACAGGTGGTTATGAGTTGCCCAGATGGTTCTGAGTTGATATAAGAAGTGTGTTAACTGAAATGTTTACAGGTTTTTGATCATTTGTATTATATTTAATATTAATAATGTTTTCTTTGTTTATTCATACCAGTTTAAATAATACGTTTCTATTGTTATGAAACGATACCTCTGAATTATGATAACAAATAAAATCAAATATCTGGCTAAGCGTTGTAATGCTGAAATATAACCTGTGCTTTGTACGTTTACCCAGCATGTTTCTTTCCCCGGCAGGTTGGAGACATTGTAATGGTTAAAGAAGATGAAGCTTTTCCATGTGATTTGATACTGCTATCATCAAGCAGGGAAGATGGAACTTGTTTTGTGACAACAGCTAGTTTGGATGGAGAGTCTAGTCACAAAGTGAGATCTTTTTGTTCTCCTTTGTTCTGAATGTCATGCTTTTTCTAGGATTTAAATGAATGCCTGTAGGCTGGGTTGTTCAATTCATTTAAACTGCATTGATCTTCTGAAACAAGCAACACTATTTCATTTTCCTGAAAATTCATAATATGTATGCAAATTTACCGACTCATTTGATACAGACTGACTGCAAATATTGGCTTTCACCTACCAAATGTACCATGGGTGCACACAGGGGTCAGATATTCGGGTTATTCCTGTCATCATCAACCATGCTTAACCATGGATTGCTAGTGACTCATCCATTGCACAATTATTCATGTGCGTACAGAAATTGCAACACAGTGCTATGAATAGTAATATGCATTACCATTTCTATTGGATCCGCAATGTAGGGTAATATGTTCATGAGTTTTAAAGTGGGTAGCAATAATCTGAATCCATCTTAATTTGCAAATTATTATTTTTCCCTAGTGCCTTTGTCTTTCTCACACATCATTTGACACATGAAGAGCATTTTTAGAATTTCCATAGCACGGCCATTAGTGTTACCAGCGTTACGTCAAACCAAATACCGCCAGTGCTATTAGCGCCACAGATTACCATTAAGCCACTTATTTACCTGCCTGCCACTAAAAGATGGCTGGGTGGTAACCCTAATGGACATTACCATTGTGTTTTCACAACTCAGATTAGTATTGGATGAAGTGCTTGACGCATAAAACGCATAGGACAACGAATAGGACATGAGTATGACCTATGTTTTTGAATGTAAATGAAATTTAAAAGTTCTAAAAAATATATAATTATTTAAATTTGAATGTTTATATTGTAACTATGTTTAATTTTATCACAGCAGCTTCAACTGATCCTCCTGTTCAGCTATATATACATTTAAATATCAGGCCAACACAACCCTCTGTAAATATTTTTGAATATTTTGGCACATGTACATTTAATGGTGCCATTGGTGAAAATATTTAGCATTGACTCTAATGTTGCATCAATATGATAAACTACTATGTATGCTCACATGTTATGTATGTGTAACATTATGGCATGTTTATTCCAATGAAACCATCAGATTGTCACCAATGTGTTGTTTAAGTCACCACTTGTGAATGAACGCTGTCACGATTACACATATTAAATGAGTCTATAAATGACTTTAAAACTTGCTGAAATATTCTGTTTCTGTTCCCCAATCTAGACGTACTTTTCTGTTCAGGACACACGAGCATTTCACCATGAGCAGGAAATGGAGACACTGCATGCAACTATTGAGTGTGAACAACCACAGCCAGATCTTTACAAGTAAGAAATTACTACTCAGGACAAGGCTATTAACCACTTATTACTGGACATTTAAAATTATTGTTGTGCTGGACAATGTTTTTTCATTACATTTCTGCGATGTTTGTGTTTAGCTGTAATTTTCCTCTTTCTCATTTTCTGTACCAACACAAATTATATATTTTTTTCTTTAGTATAAGGCTGGCTTTCTTAAAATACCATTATTTGGATAGTACCATCATTTATTCAAAAAGATTTTTTTATAAAATATGGTGGGAAAAAAATAAACACTTGTCCAACTTTTACAAACATAAGCACTGGTCCAACAAAAAACTCTTCAAATATTTGTCCTGAGTTTGAGAGTACCCCATGTATTTCTTTTTGCTTATTTTTGGACATTATAATGCAATAATTAGAGCATTGGTATTTCCAAACAATTTGTTTTTAAATGAACAATAGTGACATTTTAACATTCATATTCACATGTACACATTTTTTTTAAAGTACACAACCCAGGGTATGCAACTTGGATTATAAGTTCAGCAACTTATCCTGATTATAATGATACCCCACATGCATAGGTTTGCTAGGTTTATGTGGCAGATATAAGGACATATGTGGGATATGTCATGGCAGCTAGGGTTGTGGAATTTTGATGTATTGCTCTGTGAGAAACATATCTTTGCTATTCTTGCTTCTCTCTACTGCTGGGGGCCAGTGCAAAGCATCTTTTTTCATCTCCCTAGAGGACCACTAAAAGGCCTAACATTCGTGTCTTATATTATATACGAAAGTGGCAAATGAGGTTCAATATAGACAAATGTGAAGTTATGCATTATGGGAAAAATAATAACAAAGCAACATATACGTTAAATGGTATTTCCCTGGGAAAAACTACTAACAAAAAGGATTTAGGAATCATTGTAGATAACAAACTTGGCAACAGTGCCCAATGCCAGTCAGCAGCTGCAAGGGCCAATAAGATATTGGCATGTATAAAACGAGGTATAGATTCACGGGACATCATCTTGCCTCTTTACAAATCAATGGTAAGACCTCACCTTGAATATGCAGTACAATTCTGGGCACCAGTCCTTAAAAAGGATATTAAGGAACTAGAAAAAGTGCAAAGGAGAGCTACAAAATTAATAAGGGGATTGGAGGATCTTTGTTATGAAGAGAGACTTAAAAAATTGCATTTATTTAATTTAGAAAAAAGGCGTCTTAGAGGGGATATGATAACATTATATAAATATGTGCAGGGCCAATATAAGGAGCTCTCCAGGGACCTGTTCATTAACAGAAATGTACAAAGAACAAGAGGTCACCCCTGAGACTGGAAGAGCAAAGATTTCATAGACAGCAAAGGAAGGGATTCTTTACTGTAAGGACAATAAAGTTATGGAACTCACTGCCAAGAGGTCTGGATGTTTTTTTTAGAAAAGCAGAACATACAGGGGTATTAATAATAGAATAAGCATTAATAATAGAACTTATTGATCCAAGGAGAAATCTGATAGCCCTTTTGGAGTCAAGAAGCAACAGTGTCCTACCATGAAAAAAGTGCTTGGAAGGCAGGCTGATGATTTAATTAATCTCCCCCTGCCCAAAATATGCAGTAGGACGTGGAGGGCACTGGCTTCAACAGTTATAGACATCCCCGTCGCTGCTATTGGTTGTCAGAAAGTTCTGAGGCACTCAGCCTTGCCATTTGCAGCCCAATCTCGGCACATCCTTTATTATTTATAGGACATTTTCCTGTGACGTGCCTGGCACATCCTTTGTTTCGAATGGGCAGTGTTAATTTTGACAGCAAATGTTTATTTAGTTTTAGCCATTGTCTGTTGACTAAAATGCCATTTTCGTTTAGTCTAGTCATATTTCAGTCGTCTGAATTATTTAAGGTGTAGTCTAATTCTAGTGGACTTAATCTCTAGTAGATTTTAGTCAACTAAATCTCCAGCAGTGAAGGATGGGTGCAGGTCTGAGAAGGGTGTTACAGAGTCTTAAGTTAACTTTCAAGGCATGTTCCATGTGGCAGACAGGCACAGGGAGTCTATGTCCAAGCCAGCTATGTCCAAACCTAGAGTCAGGGGACTAAGCTTTGGCAGAGATCCATGGGAACCAAAACCAGTCCAAATATGTAAAAACAATAGTCCCTCCACAACATTTTAATCAGTTAACGAAAATTGCAATGAATTTTATTCATAATTTTAGTCCTATTAATTAATTTTTTTTGTTATTGTTTAGCTTTAGTTACTGACAACATGCAGTTGACTAAAACTATGACAAATATTGTCCCTTTAACTGTCTCTTGTTCACATGGAGTGTACCTAGAGAATGTGGCATCCAGGGCATACCCTGTATTTTACAATTACTACATTCTTTTCAGTCAGCCTGTCTATTGTATAACTGTGTCTAATATAATTTTGCTTATCATTTAAATCTATATCTTGGGTCATGTTCATGGAGTACTCCTGTTTCACTACATTTTTCATTTTGTAGGTTTGTTGGTCGTATAAATATTTATCATGAACAAGATGACACTGTTGCAAGGTCAGTATAAATACTGAATTGTTTTCTAGCATAACTGAAATCAACTCATCTGAGCTTACTATTTTTTATTTATTGTATTAAGCACTGAGAAGGTCCTTGACGTTTATTTACCAGTGACTTCTTGTGAAGTATCTGTCAAAATTGGTACCAAAATGGTTGAGCAAAATATTTTTTAACAAACTATATTTGCTGAGCAACTGCATGATTGACAATCTTTGTTTTTGTTTAATATTTTATTGATTAACCAAGTATTAAATGGATGTGCTTCAATTTAAAAATAGATATATTTATCAGCTCAACCAATTATGTAGCCACGTTTTCAATATTTGGTTCTGTGATGGTATTTTGTGTATTGTGTGCCACATTTTGGTCATTCAGCAGCACTCCTGTTACCAAATCTATTTCCACAATGTCGGTTCCATGATCCCAACTCCTACTTCCCTCTGTCTTACCTTGGGGTAGAAAGGCAATTCTATCCTTGGTGTTCTAGTGGGCAGTGATTTCTAGGCAGCATTCACCCATACTTCCAGCTCTTCCATGGACGCAACTGACTGGCAAATTATGGGGGGTCATATGACCAAAGCTTAAAATAAATTAAAATGAGTCACATTATGTCCGTGTTTAGTCCATGGCTCTTTAATTATTAGTGTTTGCAATAGACTTAAGTTAATACCATGTCTTCTTCTGAACTAGGCCCCTTGGATCTGAAAATCTGCTGCTTCGAGGTGCCACTTTGAAGAACACAGAGAAAATATTTGGTAACAATTACCAACTAATCATTAAGACAATATTTGATACAGTGGGGTAGATTATTTGCCACCCGATAAGGCAAACGTTAAAGATATAATACTGAACATTATTCCTTAAGGAAGATTCCCAAGAAAACACATACAAATGTGCCCCCCTCTGGGGCCAGCAGCCTCCTGCATGAGATGTTCCCCTGGTACACTCTAATAAATGAAACATTGACATGGTGCCTATTTCCTGGCTACACTGTGTTATTATTATAATTATGTGATTGTGTTTCTCTTAGTTTTCGCTGTAGATGTTACTGTTCACAGATGTTGGTCTCAAGTAACAGTCTCCTGTAACCTTTGCTTCTAATTCTAGGTGTTGCAATATACACCGGCATGGAGACCAAGATGGCATTAAATTACCAGTCAAAATCACAGAAAAGATCTGCTGTTGAAAAGTAAAGACGGTTTTCTTGCATTATTTATCACCAATGTTCAGTTTAGTAATAAATTAATGCCTGCTAGGAGATCTTTATCCATTGCAAATCTAAAATCACTTCTTAAGTGGTTGATCTGGGAGAAATATGCTGTTAATTTCAGATGACTTTAATTATGTGATCCACACAGTGGTGTATCTTGATTTTGTGCTGCCCTAGGCAGACAAAATCCGGGTACCCCCCTACCCAAGCTGCACACCCACGTTACACACCTAAGACATGCCCCATCACCTCCATTTCATGACCCCACATCACACATAACATTCAGACTCACATCAAGCTCATACTCCCATCACACACACACTCCTACTCCCATCACACTCAGTCACACACTTCTACTCCCATCACACTCAGTCACACACTCCTACTCCCATCACACTCAGTCACACACACTGACTCCCATCACACACACTGTCTCCCATCACACACACTCTGACTCCCATCACACTCAGTCACACACACTGTCTCCCATCACACACACTCTGACTCCCATCACACTCAGTCACACACACTGTCTCCCATCACACACACTCTGACTCCCAGCAGCACTTACCTTTCCCTGGTGGCTAGTGGCAGGCAGCATGGTCCCTCCATGCTGCCTGTTCGGCTCCCCAGCAATTGTGCCGACAGGTCACGTGACCGGGCGCGCGTATGACGGCAGCGTGCCCGTCACGTGACTGTCGGCACTTCCGTGTCAGACTGCACGGGGAGCCGAACAGGCAGCACGGAGGTTTCTCTGTGCTGCCTGTTCGGCTCCCCGTGCAGCCTGGCAGGCAGAGCGATGGTAAGGGGGGATCTTCCGATCCCCTCTCACCTCCGTCTCTGCCTGCAAGCGCGGTCTTTTTTTTTTTTTTTTAAAGGGCCGGGTTAGTATTTTTTTTTTATTTTTACATTTTTTTTTCTTTCACTCTTTCCGCCCCCCAAAATTTGCCGCCCAAAGGAGAATAGCCAAATGAACCATTGTCATTTGCCTATCATCTCTCTGTACTCATTTCCAGGGATCATATATTGACAGCATTACCTTCTTTCAGAATAAACAATAAATGAAAACAAATAAAAAATATTGAACTGCAAACATCTGCACCAACAACTGTGGTCTTTATTTGTTCTAAGATTTAATATTGTTTTAAAGAAAAATTCTGATCTGCCTTTAACATGGCACTTAGAGAAGGATGTAAGGGGGAGATTTCTCCCTGCAGCCTTGTTACTTTGGACAACTAGCACATGATATGATTGATTTAAAAAGACAGAAGATAAATGACAGTTATCCCTTAAATGTAACCAGTATAAAAGTAACATTCATAAGTGTAGTATTAAATGGTTAAATTCATGATCTCATGAACATGTTTGCATTGTTCATGATTAAAAATTTAATTTTGAGAGCAAGAGGGTTTTAGCTGAGCCAATATTTATACAAACCCACTAGTTTTCCATGGTACATGGGGGGTTATGAATAAAAAGTCCCGCACTGTATAGTGTCAGGAAATGAAAAATAGGTGAAATTGCCGTTCATTATGTATTGCAACGATTGCCCCTTTTTTAATAAATAAAAACACATTTTGATGCCCTTTTCTTTTTGGCACCTGATTCTTTATAAATGGGCTTGCGCTAGTGCGTTCTGGCAGTTCGGGAAGTGTGAATCTGGTTGAGGTGGCGCACTATTCGGCCCTATCTATATGTGTGCCTTATTCATACATAATTGTATTACTTACCTCGAGGTTCCGTCCGCGAGGATCCACCGCTACTGTTTCGGAGAGTGTGCGCATGCGCTTACGCAGCGCACACTCCTCCACACTACGCAATGCCAATGGCTTAGCTATTTACATACGGAAGTCTCTTCCATACAGCGCCGCCATCTTAGTTTTTAAAGGCTACTTCCTATTTTGCCTCCAAGCCTCGTTTTCATCCCAGAGGCGGAGATATGTTTTGGAGGGATATTTAAAGGCTCAGTCTGCATTAAACCTTTGCCTGTGATAGTGCCTTGTGCCTATTTGTGGTATTGTGATTCGGTATTCCTTATTTCTGGCATTCTGACTCCTGCATGTTTTTACCATTCTGACTTCTATATTCCTGCTCGTGTTTATCCTGCTTCCCGTGTTTTGTCCTTGTTCCTTATTTGTTCCTAATTGATTCCCTGGATTCTGACCTCAGCTTGTTCATCGTTTATCCTGCCTTCTCCTACCCTTCTGACCGGCTGTTATCCCGACCTGCCTCTTTAGTTGTTTTTGTTCTTAGGTTTACCGAGGTTCTGTAGGTAGTTCTGGGTTCCGCACAAGTCTCTGGCCTTCTCCATCTGAAACTCATCCATAGGGTGCATGTTGGTCAGAGTGAAAACCATCTCGACTACCTCTAAAGTCCTCAGTTTCCTTCGACACTAGGTTCTGCATCGCTGAACCTCATAATAATGTCCCTTAAATAAAATCTTGGCAGACATGTTACTTATAATAAGGTTAATAGATTGTATGATGATTCTATTCCACATTTATTTTGTTTCAGAACACTCAAGGACACACTTCAAAACAATATACTGTGTTGACTGAAAGTTTGCATTCCTTTCCTAGATCAATGAATGCCTTCCTTGTCGTATACCTCTGTATTCTGATCAGCAAAGCCTTAATAAACACTATGTTGAAGTATGTTTGGCAGACTGAATCTTCCCGAGATGAGCCTTGGTACAACCAAAAAACTGACTCTGAAAGACAAAGGAACCTGGTAAGGATAACATTCTTGTTTTTGACTCCATTACATGTAACTGAAGAAAGAACAGTAACGAAAACCATTAGACATGTTTAACATGTGGTGCCCACTACTCACTTACTTTCTAAAAAATAAACAGTGTACTAGAAAAAAACTCAACAAACTAACATAATATACTGAAAAGAAGAAGCTCCTAAAAGACTAAAATGTATATCAAGGAAAAGTGTTAAGGTCCCAGCCTCCATGGTGTTAACCAGTAACAATAGGGTCTATTCATTAAGAACTGAGTTAGGTGGTCAAGTTTGGAGGTTGAATTTGATTTAGTCTCAAAACTGAATTTGACCATCCAACTTGACCACCTTGAGCTATTCACTAATCTAATTTCTCACTCCAATGCTTTAAAAAAAATCCTTATAAATAACAATAAACTATGCACCTTCCCCCTGTTAAATACAATGGGCCAGTGCCTGTCCAACTGGGGATGTCGGATCTGTCCAGGTTTGGTTGTTGAGTTCTCATCTCGAACTCGAAAACATCTCTAGGGTATAATTGTATTAATATAATATTATGTATATCTGGTAAAAGAGAAATGAGAGCTCTAAATAATGGAAATAGTTACCCCAAACCCTGACACCTTGTGGAGGTGTGTAGTTTAAACCCTTCACACCTGAAGCCATACATGTACATGTTCAGAATGCATTGCAATCTACCCTCAGGCAAATAAACTACATACTTGAATGAGTTAGAGGAGGTGAGTAGTTTATTTATGATTGGTCTGGTTATTTAAGGACAAAAATACAATGTAGACCAAATGCTAAGACGTTTTTACATAAATCTACTATATATATCTATACATAGCATATACCATAATTTGCTTTTAATGACTACACATGCACCAATATTAATGTGATGCACTATAATGTGGCTCCATTTATAGAGCAGACACTTGATGACGCCCATGCTTTCTTCGGCATTTTAAAGCAAAAGCGTAGTTTTGCTTCACTCAGTGGGGATGCTTGTGGTCAAAATAATCATCATGTGATGTGAGGGGCCCCAAGCACCACTGTGTAAAGAGCTTTGCTTCTGCTGCCTTTTCTGTTCTGACCTTCTGATTCCTTTCATTGTTTACTTTCCCTTTTGTGTTCCACTTCTTTCCTATTTAACTTGCTTTATTTCAAACTTGTCTGCCTTTACCGATTCCACTTGTCAAACCACACTCAGTTCTCTGTCTTTATAGGTAACCCTTACCCTGTTCTTCAGTTGCACTGAAGTGTATGTGTGTTTTGGAAGAAAAGATTGAATTTAGTATTTTGCCTTTTTCTTCATGTGTCTATAAAGTGTCTTGTTTTGTACTATTTCAGTTTCTCAGAGCATTTACAGACTTTCTGGCTTTCATGGTCCTTTTCAACTACATTATTCCCGTGTCTATGTATGTGACAGTGGAAATGCAGAAATTTCTGGGCTCCTATTTCCTTACATGGGATGAGGAGATGTTTGATGAGACCACAGGAGAAGGTCCTTTGGTGAACACGTCAGATCTCAATGAAGAGCTTGGACAGGTGAACATTGTTATAATAATAGACTGGAACCTAGAGATATGGACGTGACCACATGCATGTTTAATGTCTCTAATTCACTGACGAAAGCAGATCGTCACCATGTACTGTTCTGTATACCTGTAGAATGCATTATGTATTTATGTCCCTGTTTATTATGGTTATTAGTAAACAATAGAAGAGTCTAACAATAATCCTTCTTTTGTACTGACTTAAATCTCATTCTTCTAAATTTTCATCCCCCTTTTATCCACCTGTCTCCTTCCAGCCGTCTTCCACTTAAGGAAACAGTGAGCAGGGCAGGGTGGTTCCTGAGACTATATACTGTACTACACAATAGACTTGGGCATTCGTTTTCAGACAAAAATCATCTCTTTCGTTCATTTGTCCGTATACCAAATGCAAAGCTGAACGAAAGATCAAATGCGCAATGAACAAACATGTAATTTGTTCATTCAGATGCCGTTTGCATTACTTTTACATCACACATAACACTCACTAATACACGCTCACGCTAATACACACAAACACACTCTCACACATAACACTCACTAATATACACAAAATGCACTCACACATAACACTCACTAATAAACACAAATGCACTCTTACACAAACACACTCAATGATACACACTTACACAAATACACAAACACATTTTCACACATAACACTCACTAATACACCTAACCTCTAACTGTGCTCGTGCATTTCTTTTTTGTTTTCAGATTAAATTTGTCTCTTTCGTCCGAATTCCCTAACCCTATCCTAAATTGTTTGACTTAATCTGAAATTAACTTTGGCGTAATTCCATTCATCTGAATGAAATTTCTAAAACCAAAATAATGTCCAAATTTTGTCCTAAAACAAATGTGTCAATGGATGAAATTCGGTTTGGATGATCCAACATTGTTTTTTCTGGTTGAATGCTTTTGTGTAGAAAGAACATTTCAGTGACGCCCAATTCTACAGCACAAAAAGGATGAGACCAAACTTTATTTTCATACATAAACGATTGCCTTTATGCTTCATGACATAACCTTGTGGCATTATGAACAAATAATCTACTTCAATGGAAAGTAGTGATTTTCACATTATAACACAAGATATCCATTAACAAAAAGTAGCAGGTATGAGTCAGGTGACTCTAGACCAGTAAGTCTTACGTCTGTAGTGGGGAAACAAAACGAAGCCATATTTAAGCATCAGACTATTGAATAACTAAAATTCCATGGTATGCAAGAAGGCTTAGGTTTGGATTGTACAATTTTTTTGACTAGATGAGGCTGCAGCAGAGTAACTGAAAACAATGGGTTGTAGTCAATGAAGCATATCCCGAGAAAGGTAATACCACTAGGGGGAAACATCAGGGCTTGATCAAATCACTTTAATATTTTTATTAGCAGTATTACAATAAGTATGATGGTAATGTAATTCTTTTTTCTATTGACAAAAATTTAAAACAGGGTATATGTTCCTTGGGCATGACAAATGATTTAAGTAAAATAAGAAAGACTTTTTGCCACCCAAGGCAAACGTATATTTTAGTTTGCATTGAAAACAGTAGTTCCTGGTACTTGCTTGTAACAATAACAGGATGCACACCACATCACTGCTGAGCAGCTTAATATTTTTCCTCAAATTGAGGTTCTCTGCAGACCAAAAACTAATTTACACTTTGAAAAATATAAAAGACAAAAGTAAACATTTATGAAGATAAATATATTTACACAAAAATGTGTCCGTTCATGAATCAATTTTAACAGCATATCTGCCTTTCCTGACTCATTCTAACAATGCAATTAAATCATATACGCATAGTTTTACATGGCTTTGGTTATCTTCTTTGTCCGCTATTTAAAAAGGAGGTAAACTATGCTGACAAGAAAGCAGAGATTTAAAGACGGTCACAGATTTAATATATAGCAAAGTACCACTTTGGTTAGTGGTTCATGAATGCATTGAATAGACTTCCAATAAAAGTAGGGGTTAAAGTATGTATTGGACAAGCATAACATGAATACAAGATAAGGCCACGAGACAAAGATAGGAAAATTACATACAATATCGTTAAGTTGTCCAGGCACAAAGGTCCAGTAAATCACCCACTGGTTTTCTGTGTTACTTGATAAAAGGGAGACAGCACAAATACATATACAACATATTTTTATGTCTATGAATTCTCCTTGCAATACCACTAACAAAATGTAGATATTTTTATACCCAGTGTAAATCATATAGATGATAAATTCTCTTTAACGGCATACAATTTTGGTATACCAAACCTAATTAAAATAGCCAATACGTATATGGTAGTATAGCACTGGATATTAGCCTATTCTGTGGATTGCAATGGGTGCCTTGCATAATGATACCTTTTTTAAAGAACGCATGTAGTTCCATGCTTCAGATTCGGAAAGGGAACAAATGCTTTTTACTGCCATAAAACAAATCAGCTATTTGCTTTGTTGCGTTTGTTTGATAGTCCTGAGTTCCCTTAGTTATTTATAATGTATATTAATTATAATAGCTGGAATTATAAGTTGAGTGTTGGAGGATGCCTTTTATATGACTTGGCAGCTATAACACTTACAAGAAGCTGTCTAAAGATATAAGCAATTATCAGCATTTTAAATCACACACCTACAAAACCAAATGCTGCCAACTAGCATAGAAAAAGTGCTGCCAAGCTTTAATAGAACAGATAAATAATACATTTGTAATAGCAGAAATCTCATTGGAGTGTGTGTAGTTCACGTCTCGGTGGGAAACCTGCGGTGTTCAGTCATGCCAGATTTATTTGTCAGATTAAATGGATGATCTTCCAACCCCACCTCCAATATGTCCTCATAGTGAATCTGCTTAAACTTGCCACAGCATCATCTCTGAGCCCATAAGCTCCCTAGAGTCATCTCTGAGCCCATCAGCACCCCAGAATCATCTCTGTCTGCAATCAGCTCCCCAATGACATCTCTGTCTCCAGACAGCTTCCCAATATTATCTCTGTCCCCAATCAGCTCCACAGCATCATCTCTGACCCCAATCGGCTCTCCAGCATCATCTCTGTCCCTAATCAGCTCCCCAGCATCATCTCTGACCCCAATCGGCTCTCCAGCATCACTTCTATCTCCAATCGGCTTCCCAGTATAACCTCTGTGTCCCTTTTAGCTCTCCTGTGTCATCTCTGTCCCCAATCAGCTTTCCTGGGGTCCTCTCTGTGCTCAGTTATCTCCCCAGTAGCATCCATGTCACCAAACAGAGATTTTTTTTATGGGGGTGACATCATGAGTTACCACATGAGGTCACACCAACCCTAGAGACATCTGTGACTGTATGTGAAGATCAATGCCAACATCCTTAGTCAGCGTCGGTGTCACTGACACCTCCTAATAATAATGAAACAAGGACTCAGCACTACGTGGATGGAATTCATTCCCAGATCAAGCAGCTACATTTCAACACGGAGACTTTTTAAAGGCTTTTTCACTCGTTGAAACGTAGCTGCTTGATCTGGGAATTATTCTATCAATGGAGTGCTGAGTTCCTATTTCATTATTTTGTATGTTTAGAAAATCACATCTTGCAATACATTTATTTGCCAATATACACATTGAACACCCAGGATTTACCCCAGCCAGCACCCAGATTGCATCCACAAGACATGCACACAGCATCCACATTGCACACCCAGTATTTGCCCAAGCACCCACATTGCACACCCAGGACATTCACCAGCACCCACATTGAATACCCAAGACTTATCCCAGCCAGCACCTAGATTGCATCAACAGGACATACCCCAGAACCCACATTGTACATCCAGGAAATGCCCAGCATCTAAATTGCATATCCAGGACCTACCCCAGTCAGCACCCAAATTAAATCCACAGGACTTCTCCAACACTCTCTTGTGTCTAGTGGTAGGCAACTGGATGTCTGTGTGCTGCAATAGAGTCTAAAGTTGGCAAGTTCTGACCTCAGAACAGGCGTGGGGAGCATGAGAGAGAGCCTGGGAAGATGTCTGTGTACATCTAGATACCTGCTTACACACAGAGAGGCTGGTGAGGGGGAGCTTTTGATCTCCAAAGCCAGCGCCTCTGCTGGACATTCTGTTTTCAGAGGGCATTAGGTGCCTTTGAAAGAGGCCTGGATGATTTTTAATAAACCAGAACATAGAGGGCTGCTTATGTTAGTTTAGGCATTAATATTGATTTAGTGCTTGTTGATTTAAGGAGAAAAAGGATTTGTTTTCTCCATTGAAAGCAGGTTTTGAAATATTCTCTGCAATGATGCTCCAGTCTGAAGCTCTGAGGTACCAGGAGCCTCAACTTCAGTAAATGAGAATCAGATCCAGTGTCCATTTGTGATAAATGTCTGTCTGCAACTGCTGTTTCAGTCGTATCCGGTTGAGTACCCTCCTATTGTAGAATTCCTGTGAAAGAATAAACATGCAAAATAGTTGAAATCATACAATACTAATCTCCATACCACACATGCTGGTGAGAATGCCTGTAAAACCCAATGTTGAACCCAAGTGAAAACACACAGCAGTACATCAATGTGTCTTATACTGAAGATAAAGCTCAGACACTAAGCATGTAGTGTGTACAGCTGGTATTTATTTGCTGTAATATGCACTGATGGTAAATACACAGGGATGTTGCTGGTGAGATGGAGAGCAGTGTGTGTGTATAATTAGCACCTTCTGTTTGGAATCTTTATTAATGCATACACTGTTGCTAATTGCTTTAGCTGTTTTTTAATAGTAGCTTTTCTAATGTACCGACAAGAACATTGCAAGCGTGGTAATTGAACAAATGTTGAAAAGAAGAGCTTGCAAACTCACCATGGGATTTCAAATCTCTGGAAACAATGAGAATAGATATCTGCACCTTGCACATCGAGAAGAATGGCTGACTGTGTTATGTTACAGCTGTCACTGTGATATCTGCATTTTACAACTATTTGGAGACTATACTACCTTTCCCATGATAGCCCAATTGGATATTTTTAAAAGTATGTAGCTTTCACATGTTGGCAGAGTGACGTCAATGAAACTATATATATATATATATATATATATATATATATACACACACACACATTCGTCCAGTATACAGGAGGAGAAGCTGCTAATTGAAAAAGCTCTTTAATTCGATGATACTACAAGATAAAACCACCGATGGGACAGTAATAGTTCACTTACAGAAGCCCATCATGTAGGAATAAGCTACATGGTGCTGAAAAACACAGCTTTCAGCTTGCCAGACACTACTGGAACTTCAAATTGGAGCAGGTTATATGGTCAGATAAATCCAAGGTAGACTAGTGATAGTTCTGGTATATCGCAGCATTGAATAAGTGGCACAAAAGATTTAAATAATTTTTCATGCTAATTAAAAGTTTATATGGTTAATATGATATAAATACATAAATTGTGTGGGAGCACTAATCAAAAAAGAGATTACACAAATACATCACATAATTGATAAAAAGGGTCCGTTCCTCAAGGAGTTAACCTGTTTTCCTGTATTTTTCCTGCATAAAAATAATAATAATAATCTTCTCTATCTCTGTCCTTGCAGGTCGAATATATATTCACAGATAAAACAGGGACACTGACTGAGAACAACATGGAGTTTATCGAGTGCTGCATTGAAGGTCACGTCTATGTACCACATGTCATCTGCAATGGCCAAATTCTTCATGACTGCATGGGAATTGACATGATTGATTCTTCCCCTGGGCCTGGCGGAAAAGTATGATTATTTGTGTAGACATTCAGTCTTTCAGAGGCAAATGCTTGTTTGTTCTGCAGCCTCAGCATGCAATATTCAATGTGAGCTTTACAAAAAGCAGGATTTACTATGGGTCAGGATGATCACTTTCTAGAAACAAATAGAATGTAGTGTTGATCAAAACCAAGCAGAATTTTCCTACCTGCCTAACAACACATATGTATTTGTCCTTTAGTATAGCCTTAGCTTAGTGATCAGATTTCCCCTCAGGAACATAAAAATAAAAGAAGGGCAGTAATGTTATAATGAGTCCCTGCAGTTTACATTTTTCAACAAGCGTTCCTGGTTAAAGGACATATCTGCTTGCCCTTACTTTATTCTAGGTATTTGTGAATTTCTTTAGTTTTCTGCTTCCCCTTCACAGCAGTTTTACTTTCTTCTCTGTCTTACCTTTAAGTAAGTGCCATGAGTTCAGCTAACCTCAGTATTAATTTGTTACATATCTGTTCTTTGGGCTAGTTCCAAAAGAGTTGAGCTGAAGGCTTCAATCTGCATGAAGTTTACAGTGGCAAAGATTCATTTAGTGGACTTAAGTTGCTCAGGACTTTTCTTACAAGACCTGGAGCTAACATTTAGGGCCTATATGGAGGTGTTTATAATCCATTTTGGTTGAGAACTTTTCTTAAAAAACATTCATGGTTTAATTGTCCTGTATTTTAGTCGACAGCCTTCAAAGGAATATAACAGTATTTCATATCATGTAGGTTAACCTACTACAAAGATAAACACATTATTATTGGTGGTCTATGTTAGCAAGCAATGCATCTTCAATTTGCTCATATTTATTATTTGAGTATTAAATGTTCAATTCATTGCAAACAGCAAAGAGTAAAAATAGTGTTGCTCATAAGCCTAAGATAGGTGTATGTACAAACCCCTTTTTAGTATTCGGGTGGTATGGGTTTTTTATTTTATAGCTTTAATCATTTGAATCTGAAATCAGACATTTTGGTCCCTTTGTCCAATAGCCCTCTGTGGTGGTTATTTACCAAAACTGAACTGACAAGTGAACTACAACTGAAGTTAAACACTTAGGCATTAAAAGCAGAGTTGAAAAAATTCTCCAAGCTACCTGTCCTTTTAATGTGGCTGCTAATGCCTGATTTTTGCATTTAATTTTCAGTTTCCCTTTGTTAAAAGGGTGTAATTAAAGGCACAATCACTATTTTAGATTTAAAAGTAACAGTTATTTTTTAAGTTCCTGATACCTTCATGTCTGTCTAACTCCTGTTTTATCAGCTAATTATATACTTTCCTTCAGGAAAGAGAAGACCTCTTTTTTCGTGCTCTTTGCCTGTGTCACACCGTGCAGGTTAAAGAGGATGATCATATAGATGGAGAAAAAAAATCCAGTCACTCGGGTAAATCAAGTGTGTATATTTCCTCTTCGCCTGATGAAGTTGCTCTTGTTGAAGGCATACAGAGGTAAGTTTCTAAGATTTTTACTCATCCTTGATAATAAGAAAATGATTTGACCTTTAATGTTTAAATCTAAGATTCTATCATTCAGACACAAGTACCTGGTGATTTCTTTCTAGGTTAAAAATGGGCATTTTAATGCGAGTGGAAAAACATGGAAAAAAGCATATTTCTAAACTCAGGAAAAAATGTAGAAACTATTTAGATGGGGTCTTTTTTAATGATTGTGTTTGTGTAAATTATTTTTTAGATCAAAATTTGAAAAATGTAAAAAAAAAATCATCATATTTTATGATTTTGTTTGTAGTAAATTATAAGATATAATGAATATAATGGTATCTAATGAAAGTCCTTATTATAGCGATAAAAACAATATATAAATTGTGTGGGTACAGTATGTCAGAAAGAAGAAAATCACAGCTAAACACAAACACCACCGAAATGTCAAAACAGGCCATGTTACCAAGGCAAAGACAAGGTCAAAAGGTCATGTCACTAATTGGTTAAACTTAAAGGTAAAGTATCACCAATACATTGTTTTTAACTTTGAATGTAGAGAATAAAACATGATTGAAATGATCTACACACTGTGTTAGCAGAATTGCAAACAAATACCTAAATTAGAAGCAAAATGTATATTGTATGTGTCTGTGGAGTCTCCTGTTTATAAACATCACCTGTGACTTATGCAAATTACACATTTCCCATTGAGAACCGGGTAATTTGCATATTATGCCACAGGCGATGTATCATAAACAGCAGGCTACATGTAGAACATATTTGTCTCCTAATTTAGGCATTTGCTTGCAGTTTTTCTAACACAATGTAAACATAATTTTCAATCATTTTATTATTCTCTACCTTTACAGTAAACACAATAGTTAGGTGATACAGTCCCTTTAACCCCCAAAATTTTCTACACTTCCCACAAAGTGTTTAATTGGGAAAAAGTATGTTCAGATATGTTCAGGTTATAAAGTACATCCTGGGAATTGCTTACATCCAGATGGTCCCTATTCTGTGAATTTCAGTAGATTTACATTAATGAAATCAATTTTTTCTTTCTGTTTATGTTATAGCCAAGTTAATAGTATTTTCAAAACTGGTGCACTACAAAAATGTTTTGCCTTGAATCAAACCATTCATTTGGAGGTCTCTGTTTCTTGTAATAAACACTTTCTACTCTCAAACTGGATCTTTTATCACTTTGTTGCATAGTTGCCAGCATGTGCCATGTTTCCAGGGACACATATTTGTTCCACATGCTGCAGAAAGACCATAAAAAGTGCAGTATGTAGGGTGGATATACGCACAGACAGAATCCAATTTATCAGGGTGGAGATCTCATAGGACCTACCATGATTAATTAATTGGATTGTGTATGTGATGATATGCATCCTACAGATTGCCTGACTGCACTTTGCATGCTCTTTCTGCAGCATGTGGAACAAATATGTGTCCCTGGAAACATGGCCGATGTTGGCAAGTATCCATTGGCTCAAAGCAGGATGACTCAGGTGGAGGTTTATTTGTATGGATTCCCATGAAAATAATCTGTGGATGCCCCTCCATTTTTCCAAAAAAGTTGTCATGTCTGCCATCGCAAGACCATGTGTACATACCCATGTAACTGATATCACATATAAGTGCATCCCAGCATTGCCTAAAGAATTTACATTTGTCCACAAAAGTCATGGAGTTGTGCTTTAAATGCTTTAAATATAAAAAGGATGAGTGAGTATTGTATTATTCTGTCTTTACTTCCTGGAGACAGAAGGAACCTACACTTTGCTGCATTGTGCATCCGTCTATCTCTCTGTATCTCTCTATCTGCCAATACTCGTGAGCAATGCTTAGTATAATGTGTCTGACTCTCTTTTCAGACTCGGTTATACATTTCTGAGGCTAAAAGACAGTCACATGGAAATTTGTAACAGAGAAAATAACATTGAAAGGTGAGTGTTTTGAACAATTTACTGGTCTTGTCTACATTGTCAGATACTTGTCTACTTTGCCCATGAAATACAAGCAATAAAAAAACAGGAAATATCATTTACATCAAATAAATGTGAATGTCTGCGGCTTACAATCCCATAGCTCTCATCCGTACATCCCCATGTCCTTCCTTCACAACTCATGTAACAGTCTTATAAACCTACATAAAAATAGAAAGTCATGAATCTAGGTTAAGCTGCTCTAATATATTATATGAAGACATTAAACTGTGCTCATTCAGAGATGTTCATTGAACTGTGTTAACAATAATGGTACTGCTGAGGAAAGCTCTAAATGTTTCCTATAGAAAGACACCTACATACATCACTAGGATAACGAGGATTATTTTTAAACTGTGGAAAAATAGAGGTGTTAGGAAAATAGGGAGTGTCCCCTTCTAGAGTATTGTGTCCAATCTTTTCAAAGTGCATAGGTTAAGGTGACATTTGTAAATATCCTACATAGCTATTTAACATTGAACAATTACAATTAAGTGTGTTCTTTGATGCATATTCTGAAACATTTATGTTGTAAGTATTTCCTGATAACTTAAAAAATCAATAAAATGTTATATATAAAGTCTGGCTTTCCTCTATTCTGAGAGATTTCTAATTTCTTGGTCCCCAGGTTTGAATTGCTGCAAGTACTGACGTTTGACTCTGTAAGGAGACGGATGAGTGTGATTGTAAAATCATTCACAGGTACCATGTTTCTCTAAGCTATGTGTTACATGCCGTTGTTATGACTGTTTGTGCTGACTTGGGAATGTTTATCCCAGCTGTTAAAAGGTCTGGATTGGTACATTTTCAAAAAGGTGTGCCCAGGAAAGGCCTACTAGTGAGAACTGATAATATGCAAAACATATCATTATTATTAATATTATCATATGTGATTATATGTCTGTATATGCATGACTTTGTATTGTAAATATAGTTATTAATATAACTGGACACTAAGGGCTTTGTTCATCAAAGAGGGAATTGCAGGGAATTGACAAGTACATTTTAAACTTATGGCCAAAGTAGTCAAGTTGGAAAGTTTCCCTGCTATCCCCTCTTTCATGAACAAAGCCCTAACTGTAGCTTCAATGGCAGTGTAGAAACAGCGGTGACCACATTGCTGTGTTATTCGGAGACATGTTTGAAAATACATACTTCATGGCATTGGATACATTCAGGATTGTAATCTTTCTGCAGCCCTTGAACTAACATTTTTCAATGTGTCCTAGAACAATAAGGTGATGTTGTCACATTAGCACAAACCATGTACTTTGTAACAGTATTGTTATGTGGTATGAGAATGCTGAAACAGTAGCATAATTTAAATGTGGATAGTGTTACATTACCTTATTTGGTTGGGAGCAGTTGGTCAATATTCCAGTAATATTTTGCCAATCAGTATGCCATTTAATATGCCAGGATTTTGCCCGTCAATATGCCATTATTTTCCCATTTAATATGCCAGGGTTTTTCACCCTCAATATGCCATTTAATATGACAGGATTTTTCCCTCAATATGCCATTTAATATGCCAGTATTTTGACCCTCAAATGCCATTCTTTTGCCAATTAATATGCCAGTATTTTGCCCCTCAATATGCCAGGATTTTTCCAATTAATATGCCAGGATTTTGCCCCTCTATATGCCAGGATTTTGCCAATTAATATGCCAGGATTTTGCCCCTCAATATGCCAGGATTTTGCCCCTCAATATGCCAGGATTTTGCCAATTAATATGCCAGCATTTTACCAATTAATATGCCAGGATTTTGCAAATTAATATGCCAGTATTTTACCAGTTAATATGCCAGGATTTTTGCCACTCAATATGCCAGGATTTTGCCACTCAATATGCCAGGAATTTGCCAATTAATATGCCAGGATTTTGCCCCTCAATATGCCAGGAATTTGGCAATTAATATGCCAGGATTTTGCCCCTCAATATGCCAGGATTTAGCCCCTCAATATACCAGGATTTTGCCCCTCAGAATGTTCGTTATGTGCCACCTTCCTCCCTCCTTCCCCAGTACTTACCTCCTTGCTGCTGTCTCCCGGTGCTCTGCAGGTCCGCAGCTGTGAGGGAAGTGTTTTGCTTCAAACCTTATTGAAGCCACGCGGCTGGAGGGGACCGCAGAACTCTTCCCTCACAGCCATGGACCGGCTTAACAGAGGGGGTGATTGGAATTTTTTTTTTTCTGGCGTGACCTAGGCCCGCCGGGGCCCCTTGGACCCACCGGACCCAGGATGCGAGTATTGCCCGTGACCCCCTGATGGCGGGCCTGTCTGAAGTTACCATATTTGCTTGAATATAAGACGACCCCCCAAACTTTGGATATTCCTTTAGGAAAAAAACTAAAAGCCTGAATATAAGACTACCCTATAGGAAAAAAGTTTAACTTGTATATATTCACATGTAAATTGTTTTTATTTCCTTTTTATGTGCCAATGCTGCCTCTCTCTCCCCCTCCCCCCAGCTTTGTCTCTCTCTTTCTCTTTCTTTCTCTTTCCACCTCCCTTTTCTCTCTCCCCCCCCATCCCTCTCACCTTCTCTCTCTCTGCCCCCCTCCCACCTTGTTCTCTCTGCCCCCCACTCTTGTCTCTCTCTGCCCCCCCTTGCCTCTCTGCCCCCCCCCCCCTTGTCTCTATCTGTTCCCCCTTGTCTCTCTCTGGCACCCCTCCCCTTGTCTCTCTGCCCCCCCCCCCTTGTCTCTCTCTGCCCCCCTCCCTCCCCTTGTCTCTCTCGCTCCGCCCCCCCACCCCCCGCTTCATCATAGAAGTCCCGGCGGTTGTGCCGGGTGGCAGCGGAGGATGTCTGCACGCATTGCGCAGACCTCCACCGGCTGTTAGCGAGGGGGATCCAGGTCCCCTGCAGCTCTGTGGGGGACCTGGATCCCTGTCTTTTAGTCTGACCTCGATTTGAGGTCAGATTATAAAACGACCTTGAATATAAGACTAGGGGTCTTTTTCAGAGCATTTGCTCTGAAAAAAACCTTGTCTTATATTTGAGCAAATACGGTATTTGATTAACCTTCTTTTTCAAGATGTTTATTAAATAATTAACATGAACATGTGCTTTCCATTGTTTGAAGCCTCTGTTTCACACTCTCGGGGTGCTGACATGCTAGTAGGAATCTTCATTTGTAAAAGACCTGTATTTCTGTAAGATGGGTGCTATTTGCTGTGTATTTTCTTTATTGCAGGTGATATTTTCCTGTTTTGCAAAGGAGCAGATTCTTCTATATTTCCAAGGGTTAGAGAAGGGAAAGTGGACCAAATTCGAGCCAGAGTTGAACGCAATGCTGTGGTAAGATACCAAACTTTATCTTATTGAATTATCCTTGAATAATCAATACAGATAATCTAAACCTTTTGCCCTAGAAGGGCAAAGATTTAAAAGTAATATCAGGAAGTATTACTTTACTGAGAGTGTAGTGGATGAATGGAATAGCCTTCCAACGAAAGTGGTAGAGGTAAGCACAGTCAAGGAGTTTAAGCATGAGTGGTATAGGCACAAGGCTATCCTAGATACAAGATAGGGAACTGATGAAATTATTTTGAAAAATTGGGCAGACTAGATGGACCGAATGTTTTTTTTTGTCTGCTGACACATTCTATGTTTCTATACATTGCAGCTGTTTATATCATGGCTGTGCCAGTATAATGAGCATCGGCACCACCAGAAAGTACTTATCTGTTGGAGGCTGCACAGACTCCTGAAATTTGTCAGGAGTCTGTTTTCTACATAGGTGCACACGCCAATAACGCCATTATTTGGATCTATCTGTGTGTGCGCCATGTTTATACATGACCCCCAATGTACATAGTGTATTTATTGCATGCTATGTAGTCAGATGGTTTCATAAAGTGATTAACCCAACAACAGAAGTTCTTCTCACAGTTGTAGTTTTAAATATTATTTAGCAAAAAAACAATGTAAAGCAGGGAGAATGGCCTATCATATCTAGATAAAAAAGGTTGGGGTTTAGTGCCTCATTATTTAGCAAAATTTTATTGAAACAGAATTGTCAGTAAGAATAGTGATAGCCATGTGTTATAAACAATTTAAATTTAATCACTGCCATCTACATATATTTTAGCCATTTTTTTTAGCCAAGTTTAATATACAATCCTAGCAGGATTGAGCTCTGCCTAAGTTATTCCTTTATTGATGTGTTTCTAAAGGACTCTGCCAGACTGTCCGATGTTATTTATAGAGCTCAGATTTCTTTTGTGATCACAGCTTTCACTACCATAACAGAAAATCGTCTGTCTGGTTTTCCAGTAAACCAACCATGCTCTGTTGTTCATAATTTAGGAAGGGCTGAGGACTTTATGTGTGGCTTATAAAAAGTTTACAACAGAAGAGTTTGAAACTGCCAATAAATTACTCCGAGATGCTCAGCTAGCACTGCAAGACAGGGAAAAGAAGCTAGCAGAGGCATATGAACAAATAGAACAGGATCTCATTCTTCTGGGAGCCACAGCAGTAGAAGACAGGTGTGTTACCATAGTATCATTATTGATTTTGATTTGATTTATTTTGATGCAGCTTGTAGTTTTTTTCCCCAGGTTTTGTCATATAATATTTGCATAAATGACCCAGTAGAATATTGAAATTCTCCTTCTCCTTCAACGAATCCTTAATTAAGCTGTATCACTGCAACCAAATATAGTAAGTGATTTAAAAAGTGACTAACTGTAGAATATGGCCAATGAAATAGCAATTTGTTTTGTTAAGCGTTAAGGTCTCCCTCTTTTATTAAATACTAATAATTCACAAATACTTCTTATAACTATGTGTCTCTATGTACATCCTAGCATAGTTTAAAGTATGCTTCATGACTGCGCAAAGTCAAATTATCATTTATTATTTATTAATCTATAATAAAAATACGGAGGCATGCTGGATTATAATGACTGCAGTGTTTATGAAAACACTGCAACAATTTTATTGAATATTTAACAAACTTACAAATATAACAGTATTAACTTATCTCCAAATCGATAGCCTGAACTGGCAAACTGAATTTATTCCATAAAATTATAGTATGAAGTACTGGTATAGGTGTGATATCGATCTTGCTTGCACTGTAGTCCCAGTATTCCCCTGCATGGTCCCGATCCATGGAGAGCCCAGCACTTAGCAACTTCGCTACTGTCACACAAGTTAGCTGTACATCAGACAGCAAACTCCTGCATTGATGTCAGACATCAAAGATCCATGCCACAGCCACTTAGATTAACCTGAAAAGGGAGGTGGGAGAGAAACAATTACTTGTGGCAATCCAAAGTGGCCTGGCACCTGTCTAGCATAACCTCACTTCCAAGCTTCTCCCGCTCATGTGTCACTAAAGATTTGAACCCAAATTAAAAGAACCCAATCTGAGATCTGTATGATAATGCCTTTTCCATACTCAGTATAGCTGTCTTTTTTATCAATGATTACTGCCAGAGCTGGTATTGAATATGCAATTACCCCCTCATTATAATGAGGATTTGTATCTAGTCTTAAACAAACTAAACCATGTGCTCTGTGTGACATTACTGATTTATATCCAATGAAACAGCCATTTTAGGACTACATACTACCAGGGCTTATCTAGCATGTGCAATATGTAACTACCTCTCGTATCACTGAGGGGTATTATCTAGTCTTAAAAATAGAAACCCTGCACAATGTATAGTTTAATGTCTTTCATCCATGGTCACTGTGTAAATAGTTCAAATATTTTTTTGCCAATATTCTTTTTTTTCCTACTCATATGCTTACCATGAGAAGAATAGACTGTGCCTAAGGCCTTTGGTATAGTGATTCCCAATATGACAAACAGGAGCTTGGCAATGGCCTGGCAATACTACAGGGAGCCCATTATATATGCACAAGGATCAAACTGTGATTTATAAATGTATATATAAGTCCAATAATACCTATTGTTATAGTAAATGTCTGTAAACGGTATGTTGGTAAGTGTATTTATTTAATTAGAAATGGCTATAGTATTTATTGTATAATGTAACACATACTCTACTCAATACAGAGAGAACTGCAGAGAATTGACATTTCAAACTTTAGGCCAACGTAGTCGAGTTGGAAAAATTATTCAATGCGGCCTAATGGAAGAAATTGTCCAACTCAGCTACTTTGGCTTTAACTTTGAATATCCCATCTCAATTCCCTGCAATTCGTACTTTATTGAGTAAACCCATTAATTTGTTGTGCAGATCTTTGTACTATAATTCAGTATAAATATTATAACATCTGCGTGGCAAAGGAATATCCTCCTGCTTACCTGCTCAAGAGGCTAAGGTGATCTGTGTTTCTTTTCCATAACCCTGCCTGCAGGCTCCAGGAAAAAGCAGCAGATACCATTGAATCTCTGCAGAAGGCTGGCATTAAAGTATGGGTCTTAACTGGAGACAAAATGGAGACTGCCTCTGCCACCTGTTACGCCTGCAAACTGTTCAGGAGAAATACACAGCTGCTGGAGCTCACAACAAAGAAGATAGAGGAGCAAAGTTTACATGATGTTCTCTTTGAACTCAGTAAAACAGTCTTGAGGCACCGAGACAGCTTGACAAGGGACAATTTCTCTGGGTATGATATAGCCAATAAGTAGTGATGTGATATTCAGTAGGTTTTGTTTTTAAAAAGTAATTAAATACTTTAGACGATAGTTCAATCCTATTAAGAACTGGCAGCACTGACTGGTGCACGGTGTCTGAGATGGAATCCTCCTAGTCTTTTCTTTTGTTATTGCATAATTATTATGGTATACTATGTTGGTATGATGCAAGGCTATAGGTTCAATGTTGCATTAAGTAGAACAAAGTGTGCACTCCACTCGCCAAGTAGTGAATGAATAAAGTGCTTTAATTCTTTAAAAAAATCCAAACAAACAGGGTAAGGTACAATCCACGGATGATAAAGTGAAGAAGGAAGGCCACCTAACGCGTTTCGCGTGTCACCACGCTTAGTCATAGTTTTGACACCTATGACTAAGCGTGGTGACACGCGAAACGCGTTAGGTGGCCTTCCCTTTTCACTTTATCATCCGTGGATTGTACCTTACCCTGTTTGTTTGGATTTTTTGAAAGCATTTAAGCACTTTATTCATTCACTACTTGGCGAGTGGAGTGCACACTTTGTACTAATTAATGCTTAATTGTTGTGCCTAATCAGCACTGTGGAGCACCCACCCATCTCCTGCACTTTTGTTCCTGTGACTAGAGCCGGTGTTGCTTTTGTTTCTCATATAGGTTCAATGTTGGCCAATACATCCAGCTATTGCTTAACTTCACCTTTTTATTTTCCACTAATAAGGTACAAAATATACATACTGCCCAGTGCATGACTGATGTTGCTCCCAGGCTTAGGCTCCTTATCCTTCCAAATTAATAACACATTAATGGGATAGAACAATGGTCATAGCTTTGCTTAATTATACATTGTATCAATTTAACATTCCAACCAACTTGCCACAAGCAAGGCTGAGGGCCTGCAGGTCCATTATAACACACAGTTGACCATGAACTCTCAGGTCCTGCTGTGCCTTAAGCATATGTTAGTCTCACCAAGTTCTAAAGGCCAGTTCTGTCCACAACATTTAAAAGGAAGTGCTCTGAATAGAATAATGTAAGATCCAGAGATATTTAAAGCGAAATCACTCACATGCAACAGTTAATTATCCTATCAACACACACACCTTACAAACTTGGGACACATCATGTAATGTTGCTGCTGGCATGGTCATCCTTCCTGGACCTTTTCTTGTACTCACCCAAACTTATTTTGTTCAGCACCATTGTTCAGTCAGCCTATGAGCCTGCATATATGACAAGGGGGTTAATGTTTGTTCATTGTACAGTTACCACCTTTTCAAACTGTAACCTTTCAACAGAGAATTTTTTTTGGTTGTACATTATATTAACACCACAATACTTAATATTCTACCTTGATTAATGCATTTAATGGCAGAGTGTAATTTTTGTATTGATGATCTGTATTTAAACTTTGAATTCATTATGAAGCTGTATTCAGTTTATAGTAATTTGGATTGAAAAAAAAGTCAATTATTACTAAATCCTTCGCATTAATAGTTTTTTTTAAAGCAATGTAACTGCCTCTTGTATTAAAACTATATCTAATGTAATAATTGAAATAGACCTATTCATGTCTGAATCCTTATCAGGGTTATAAAATGTGCCCTACTAATTTTCCACCGTTCTTCGTGGAATAATGTTTCATAAAATACATTTTTACCCTCCTACTTCAAATGATTATGCCTTGTTATAACAGTCATTATTTTCTTTTAAATTCATTTGTCATTTCATGATATATTCATGCCTGATGTTGGCTGTAGCTTGTTTGTTGTATTGAAAGTTAATATAAAAGTCCCGTTAGTCCGTGTTCTATTCAATCTTGATTTTAAAGCAAGCAATAATGTACATTACGGAAAATTCTTAGAGCTGATGAAACATTCGGTTTAGTTCTTTTAATTTACTTTCTTCTACATGCTGTAGGTTTTCAACAGATTTCCAAGATTATGGTTTAATTATTGATGGAGCTGCATTGTCATTAATAATGAAACCCAGAGAAGACGGGAGATCTACAAATTACAGAGAGGTCTTCCTGGAGATCTGCAGAAACTGCAGTGCTGTCCTGTGCTGCCGGATGGCACCACTGCAGAAAGCACAGGTCTGGTCATTCATGTATAAACATTGTGAACTCATCAGTGACTTAAGGGGGGAAGTTCCACCTAGCTCATTTTCTGTAACATAGTCATTTAGGTTGAAAAAAACACCTACGTTCATTGGTCTACCTTGGTAGCTATCTATTCAAAGACCTAATTAACAAGATTTTTCACTTGGCAAATAGGATAGAAATTATTTCTTCACTACAAATAGGCTCCTTCGGTCAACAATCTCTAAATATTAATGTTGATTCTATAATTTATAGCCCTGTATGTTCTGCTTTTCTAAAAAAAGGTGCACCACCTCTCTTGGCAGTGAATTCCATAGCGTTATTGTCCTTACCATAAAGAATCCCTTCCTTTGTGGCCTATGAAAGCTTCACTCTTCCAGTCTCAGAGGATAACCTCATGGTCTTTGTACATTTTGTTAATTAACAGGTCACTGGAGAGTTCTTTATATTGGAACTCCATTGGGTTTATTCACTACAATTTTAGAATAGCTCAAGGAGTTTGACTTTGGAGGTCGACTTTCATTTTGAGACTAAGTCAAATTTGGTACCTGAGTTCGATTCTTACCCAGGTGCCAAATTTGACTTAGTCTCAAAAATAGCTATGGTCATTTTGCCTCCCATTACTTTCAAATGGGGAAGATTTGAATCTGGGGAATTTGACTTAGTCTCAGAAGGAAAGTCAACCTCCTCGACCTATTCTTGAATTTTAGAGAATAGACCAACATATATTGTAATCATACAATATCCCATACACAGGAGGTGGGCTGGCTTCCTCTGTAGCAGTTTTCATTTCTTCCCCCCTGAAAAAGTGCTATTATTTATTACTGTGGAATTAGCCTCTATTTGTTGAACTCCTTTGTTTCAAGTGTTTGGAATGCCGTGGTTACGGTTTCCCTTTAGAGCTCTGGTATTGATCGCAGCTCAGTATCCATGCTGACACACGACTAGCAAATCCATAGATTTAAAGAAGGTGAGTTTGATTTCTCCTGTTTATGACATCATAAATGGATTGATATGCAAATGAACTACTTTCACTGGGAAAAATTTGTAATTTGCATATCAAGCCACAATGTGATATCATAAACAAGAGTCACCACAGACACATATAAATCATGTTTTTCTCTGAATTCGTACGTTATTACAATTCTGCCAATGTATACATACTTTTTCATATGTTTTTTTTCTTTTCTACATTTACAGATTAAACACTGTTTAGCTGGCAGTGTCCCCTTTAGTTGTTCATTTGAAATGTTTATCTCACTGACCTGCTCCTAACTTTTATTGAATAGTACCCAGGGTTACATTCTGTATCATTAAAATTTGCTTTTCTATTATATACACTTAACATTAAGTAGGAAGTATCGTAAATTTGGAGAACGCCTATTTAAATAACGTTTACTGCTGAATAATACATGAGTTATAATGTTGCTAGGAAATATGTCATTTAAAATGTGTGCTATTATTGTCATTGAGATCTTTTGTCAGTAGGGTTGCCACCTTTTCCTCAAAAAAATACCGGCCTTGGTACTGTCTCCATAGACTTAACATTGGCCTGATGCCAAATTTTTACCGGCCTGCCGGTAAAATACCGGCCAGGTGGCAACCCTATTTGTCAGAGACTATAAAAGTAAATTGCGCCACCATACAAAGAGATATTTGTTCCTGCTATGATTTTTTTTTCTTCTAATCATAGATTGTTAAGTTGATTAAAACGTCAAGAGAACATCCAATTACATTGGCTATTGGAGACGGAGCCAATGATGTCAGCATGATTCTAGAAGCCCATGTTGGCATAGGTAGGTATATATAGATGGTACATTTCCCTTAGATACAGTTATGTTCACTATACCTGACCTGTTTAGACAGTATATTCCTCTGTCACTTACAATAGACTGTATTATCAAAACGGACTGAGAAAATCTTGGATGTAACATGAAGAGAAACCCTAAAATAGGGATAAATGCAAACTTGATAGATAAAATATCTTTCAAGGCATAATTGAGAATAAAAATAGGCAATTTTGCGAATATTTTTTCTACCTCTTTTGATAGCACTTGCTAAAAGCCGGTGTAATTTTCACACGCAAATAAGAATTAATTTTCACGAAATATTCGCAAAGCTCTTTAGCATGCGCGAATATAATCGCAATTAGCGCAGCCATAAAAATGCATGCTAAATAAAAAATAAACGGACGAGGCGCAAATCAGGGGAAAAAAAAGCGCAGAATGTTACAAATAGTCGCAAAATGCTCCTTACTCATGTTTTACTTACTTCTTCTCCCACTGCACTTGTTTACTACATGACCCCCATAGTGTTTAGCTTCAGTTTGCAGTTTTTTAAAGTATGTTTATTTTTGAATCGTACCATAATCGTCCAATTCCACTTGCAAAACAGTGGTGTTTTGGTCAACTCAAGATAATTGTAAGTGTTCACAGGTAGGAGATATGAAATCAATCAGAGCTTGCTAATTGAAGTATTACTCCAAAGAGTATGTGACCTGACAAGCACAAATCCATAAACTGATAGCCACTATTTATGGTTCGCACAAAAAATCCATTAGCATTAAATACAGTCCTGAACATGTGACAAGTGAGTCAGCCCTATTTGACATACTGCACGTTGGCTCTTTGAACTGCCGTGTTAAGTGCTGTTCCTTGTGTTTACTGTACTTTCAGGAATCATTGGAAAGGAAGGACGACAAGCTGCCAGGAACAGTGACTATGCAATCCCCAAATTTAAACATTTAAAAAAGATGCTGCTAGTTCATGGACATTTTTATTACATTAGGATAGCAGAGCTTGTTCAATACTTCTTTTATAAGGTACAGACATTTCTGAGTTATCAAACAAGTTCACAGAACACATACATTAATTGTATTTTTTAAAATGCCTTTAAATGTTATCTTTGTGTATTTATTTCAGAATGTTTGCTTCATTTTCCCTCAATTTTTATACCAGTTCTTCTGTGGATTTTCACAACAGGTTAGTAATATGTGCAGCAAATAGTGCATCAATTGATAAAGTCACCATGAATTGTGGGATACTTTGTAAAGACACTGAAAAATGTGCCTTTTTTTCAACCTCAATTTCATACTTCATTATACAAACAAAAACATGCAGTGATATGCATATCATATGATGCATATATTAATTGAATTTAACATGACATTATTTCCATTAATTCAAAGTTTTGCTTAGGGAAATGTGCCAGTGGTAGCCATTTTGAATCTTTCCAGCTGTTGTTGAACTATACAACTCCATAGCACTTAGACAACACTTGACAAGACAAATCCTGGATAAGCATCATAGGATATGTAGTTAGGCAATAACTGGAGAACTTCCTGTTGCCTACTCATATAGGCCCAAATTTACTATACAATGGGACAATAGGTAGCCACTGTCGTTTTTGTTGAATGTAAGATTGCATAACAATTCACAGCATGCCTGTTTGTGTTTTGCAACATGCTTTTATTGTTGTTGAAGAATAATGTTACTGTCCAGAACCCACCCTGTGTCAGAAGGTAACTAGGAATTTGCTTATTATTGTTTCTTTTTCTATAAGATGTTTGTTCGATTATTAGATTGACTTTTAACATGCAGCAAGTCCCAGGTTTGAGAAATCTTGTTCTACATGCATTTCTGAAATATGTTCTTACCAAAATATTATTTGTGTTTTTCCAGCCTTTGTATGACACTGCGTATCTAACACTGTACAATATCAGCTTCACCTCCCTTCCTATCTTAATGTATAGTCTAATTGAGCAACATGTTAGTATGGATGTGCTGAAGAGAGACCCTTCACTGTACAGGTATAGTATGAAGTGAGATAAGCTGTCTAATGCTCTGGATAGCTTGCAGAGAACACAATGCAGAATGTTTTATAGAAATTATTGTATTATGCACTTAATATAAAAATACAAAAATAAATATACAGTTTAAAAAAAAAACATTGACTTATTTCCTTGTAATTTATACAAATCTAATAATAAAGAGTATGTACAAACATTCATTTTTCCATTCATTCAACACTCAGTCAGCTGTTGGATCTTTTTTCTTAATACTTCTTTACTGATTCAATTTCCAATGCAAAATGTAAACACATATAACCTCTTATTTATGTACATCCCAAAATGTATCCAATTCATTTGCTGCTTTATTGAATTCTGTCACCATTCTGTGCCATTTGACAAGTCCATTTTAAGCTACTTTTCCCTGTTTCAAAACAAAGCTATGTATATTTTTAAATACAACCTAATTATAATTTATGGTTACTATATATGATGTAATGAGAAGGAAACATTTTGTACACCATAAAGGAAAGTTTGGAAATCATGTGCTTAGATCACCTAAACATAATTATTACAGTGATTATAGAGAAAGAAAAAATATGCAAAATGGTATAATGTACATTATATTAGCAAAATTGCAAGCAAGTGCCTAAGTTAGGGGAAAAAGTGTTTTAAATGTGAATGTGACATCCTTTTTATTACATCACCTTTGGCTTGATATGCACATGAACTGCTCTGTACTTTGCATGTTAAGCCACCGATGATGTATTAAACTGGAAACTTAGACACATTTAAAATTAAATTTGGGCTTTTCAATTATTTTTTTTCTCTACATTCACAATAAAAACATTGTTTAGGTGATACAGTCCCTTTAGCCTTTGCTACAAAAAGCAGTAAACACATGGTATGCCTTCTTCTTTTGCAGAGATATCGCCAAGAATGAATTACTGCGTTGGCGTAGATTCATTTATTGGACTTTTCTGGGACTATTTGATGCTGTTGTTTTTTTCTTCGGGGCATACTTCTTATTTGACAATGCCACTGTGACTAGCAATGGACAGGTGTGTACTCATGGGGAATCGTGTCTGCCCATAGATGTGAGGCAGAAATTAAGTAATATGGTCACATGCATACACAAAAAGACTCTCTTGTTCCTGTTCACACTCTAGGAGCAAAACATGGCAGTTTTGTTTTGTTTTTTTGTTTCATTGCATGGCATCATTAGTTGATATTTATTTTTGATTTTATTTTTTAAATAATGTCTGTTTTAAAAAGTTGGTTCTAGATCTATCTACTATAGAAGATACAGGTGATAATTACATTGGAATGATTTTGCTTTCATTTAATTCTGTGTAGTCTAATTAGTGAGGCACCATAGGTTTTAAAATATTTTCTCTAGAACTATAACAGACTATTTTTCAGCATCACTTCTTTTGTTTCTCTGCTTCATTTTCATGTTGTTTTGTGTTGTGTATTTTATGCTTCTGTTTCTTTTGCTTTTGCAACTGTACCACACTTCAGCTATTGACAACCAACACGTATATGGTAAGAGACCCACTGTTCTGTTATGCTGTGCACTTCTATCCACATTCTGATTGGGCATTTGCTTCTGACAGGTCACATGGCAATTACTCGGGCTCTATTATGTATTGTAGCCTTCTATGAATATACTTAACATGCAATAAGGACTTAGAAACATAAATATGAATAAAATTTCTGTTTTATAAACAGAATTAAGCAGGATAAACTGGAAGTCATCTGTAATGAGAATTGTCAATAAAAATGAACCCAATCTGCCTTTTTATCATTGTTACCAGTGTGATTTAATTTGCTAGTTAATGTTTCACTTATATTAAAGGATAATTATCAGCAACAAAAATGTAGTTATGTTTAATTGAAAAGTTATATCAAGTGTAGGCATTTTAAGTAGAAATGCTTTAATAAACAATAAACTACCTTTTTTGAGCTATATTAGGGGAACAGACGTCTTACATAGTTATATAGTAGTTTAGGTTGAAAAAAGACTTGCGTCCATCAAGTTCAACCCTTTTCCTATTACTTGTTTACAGTCTTGGTCCAGATCTTGCTTCATCTAACTAGGTATTCGAAAGAGTGCCAGGAGCTGGGGAGCTGCTACTAGCCACTGGAATACTTTCCCGTTTCCTGGCAAGCTAGTACTCCCCAGCGCCATAATTGATTGTATAGTGCAGAAGAAGTAAACCTGCTCTTCTGCCCTCAAGGATGAGACCCATACTCTAGTGTAGTTTTATTTATTTATTTTTATTACTTTTTTGGTGTGGACTACAAACTATATAATAGAATCGTGCAAGGCTTTTGGCTGGCTAGGCATAGTGGGAGTTGTAGATAACATTCACTCACACTAATTATAATTCCCATAATACTCCACCAGACATAACTTTAATGATTCTGGCTGTGGATCATAGAAAAGTTAGTCCACAGCAGAAATAAATATTAATGGGATAACACTTAAAGAGTGACCTACCCTATTTCTTTCTTCTTCACAGGTTTCCTAATGAGGTGTGCTCTTCTTTTGTAATGTTTTGTTTGTAGTGCTTCTTTTAGCCATATCATACTAGTAACATTGCACACTTCTCAGTTTGTGAGAATATGGCGGTTTGCATCTTCACAGATAAGCATAAAAATCATATTCTTTTTTTGGATTTTTTTAACAGATGCTGGGAAATTGGACTTTTGGAACTTTGGTGTTCACCGTCCTGGTATTTACAGTTACACTCAAGGTACTGAAGAAATAGAAGTGTCTACTGGAAGCAATGATAACCATAGAGTAATGCAAGATGGAGGTCCATAGCTATTATGATGTTAATGATTACATCTCCAACTGAAGGATTGTGGGAGTTACAAGACACAAATAGTATCTTAGATAAAGGGAATCATGTCCTTGATATAAATTAACTGTAAGAGATTGGCAGTCTATCACATTAAGCATTCCATTACATTATATTTGTGTTGCCAACAAGTAAATATTATGCTTCCTCTCAGCTTGCACTGGATACTCACTACTGGACGTGGATAAACCACTTTGTGATCTGGGGGTCGCTTCTTTTCTACATCTTCTTTTCTCTACTATGGGGAGGAATTGTCTGGTAAGAACACCTCAATACTCTACATCACTCACTATATTACTGTTTGTGAAATCGACTATGTAATATAATACATAGGTGCAAAGTGGCTATAGGCCACCTTATAGACCTCACAGACTTTTTGTAATATCATAAGCGACATAGAAAAATAAACTCCTCTGAAATGGTGTAATGGAATACATAGGTGCAAAGTGGCTATAGGCCTGATTAAGACACTCACCTTATAGACCTCACAGACTTTTTGTAATATCATAAGCGACATAGAAAAATAAACTCCTCTGAAATGGTATTTCCAGTATACGCTTTTACATCATCAGATGTAATATTCTGAAAATGTCAGACTATTTAATATAAATAATAGAAAGTTGGCATTTTTGCTGTGATTTCCCAGTAAGTCACTTAAAGCTCAAATAAACTTTAATTTTCATATTCATTTTTAAATTATTTGTGTAGTTTGCCTACCTCTCTTCTTTCCTCCACGGGAACAGCAAAAACATGCACCATCTTGGATCTTCTTTTTTCCCTAGTAAAAGGCGTGCTGAACTATCTGAGTGTGCCTCTGCATCTTTTGCTTTGCCTTCTTTCTATTTTTTTTGCTTGTTACAGAATATTCATGTATTTCCCATGAATCTTCTGTAATAAGGAAAGGTAGTAGACACTTCTTCTCTAGTCAGACTTTCATGAGTTGTTTTTTTTAGCTTCTCTGTCTCATTGTCGATCATTTAAGTCACTCTGACATAGGAGAGCCCCAGTTTATCAGCTATATCTGCATCATCCCTCTTTGTACATTCCAGTCTGGCTGTCATTCTGCCCCAGGAAGAATACAGAGATTAGAAGAGACAGCCAGGGGTGTCACTATGGTTGGTGTCACCCGGTGCAGAAACTCATGGTGTCACCCCCCTGGATTTCCTCCAATACAATGCCAAACAGATTCCTTAGTAATGCCAGTTAGATGGCCTATTAACTATGCCACACACAGGAGCCCCATAACTATGCCACACACAGGAGACCCATAAATTATGCCACACCAGAGCCCCATAAATGATGCCACACCAGAGCCCCATAAATGATGCCACACCAGAGCCCCATAAATTATGCCACACCAGAGCCCCACTATTTATGCCTCACCTCTGCCCAATTAATTATGCCACACACACAGGTGCCCCATAATTATGCCAAACAAAAGAGTCCCTTAATTATGCCACACATGGGGCCCGATAAATATGCCACACACAAGCACCCCATAATTATGCACACAGGAGCCCCACGAGGTGACAATTGTACAATTATAGATACCAGGAATATTGTGCCACTCAGAGCCCAGTAATATTGTGCCAGTCAGATACCAGTAATATTGTGCCATTCAGATACCAGTAATATTGTGCCACTCAGAGCCCAGTAATATTGTTCCAGTCAGATACCAGTAATATTGTGCCAGTCAGATACCAGGAATATTATGCCAGTCAGATACCAGGAATATTGTGTCAGTGAGAGCCCAGTAATATTGTGCCAGTCAGAGCCCAGTAATATTGTGCCATTCAGAGCCCAGTAATATTGTGCCACTCAGAGCCCAGTAATATTGTGCCAGTCAGATACCAAGAATATTGTGTCATTCAGAGCCCAGTAATAGTGAGCCAGTCAGAGCTCAGTAATATTGTGCCAGTCAGATACCAGGAATATTGTGCCAGTCAGAGCCCAGTAATACGTAAGACGTAACGTCACATGCGGCCGCTGTGATTTTTTTTTCTTTTTTCCGGCGGATGCGGCTGCCAGAAAAAAAAAAAAAGTTAAGCAGCGCGGTGCGGGGGGTGCTGGCAGCACCGGTGTCACCCCCGCTGGAGGTGTCACCCGGTGCTGTCCGCACCCCCCTCTGGACGCCACTGGAGACAGCTAAGATTTGCAGCTAAGTTAATTTCTGGGGCTCTGGATTTTAAAACAAAGATTGAGAGTCCAGATGGAATCCAAGAATTGAAAAGAAATTATCTCACACTTTATGTAATGACCCAAATCAGAAACTATAAATCAAATCTAAAAAGTAAAACAACACTAGTTGAAAAGAAGAAATATGATCATTCTACATCATGCATCATACTACAGGTTATCCTCATAAATTACCGGTAACCGGTAATTATTTTACGTTTTTTCTTATCATTGTTACTTTGTTTTAACATATTTGTTCCATGTTTCCATTCTAGGCCTTTTCTCAATTATCAGAGAATGTATTATGTGTTCATGCAAATGCTATCGAGTGGTCCTGCATGGTCGGGCATTATTCTTTTAATTACGGTCAGCCTTCTACCAGACGTGCTGAAGAAAGTTATATGCAGACAGCTGTGGCCCACCACAACGGAAAGGATACAGGTAAATTACCCCCACTTTTCAATGTATTCATTTCATACAAGAACATTAATACAAACCTACCTAGTTTCTAACCTACCTCTATTGTACATTACGGTAGACAAATGCAATCAAGAGAAAACACTTTAGATGCTTTGCAACTGCAGTTCCCATAATTCTGATCCTCAAGCCAGACATATGAGTCATGCAATGGTCATGCATCATGGGAGGTGCATTTTCACTAGCAAAAGCTGGAGAACAACCTTTTGACTACCTCTGATCCATTGACCACCATTCTTGGCTCTCATGTACAAGTTGTTGATAGTATTTCATACACAGTATAGGAGAATAGTTTTTTTTATCACAAAGTAAGTTTTAAAGCCTTTACTTTTTGGTTTAGAGGTCAGTAAATATTGTGTAAGAAAAAATGCAATTGAAAGCACTTTATTCATTAACATAAATGTGTTATCTACAATAGAACCCAAAATTCAACATTAACACACTAGGATGGATTATTCTAACATTCTATCCACCATTTTGGAATTATGTAATTTTATTGGCTTAAAATCCCAGTAATGAGAACACAGTTGTCTAGCAATATAAAGGTATCCATAAAAGTGTTCAGAAACAAAACACATATTACCGTAATTTAAATTAGCTTTTTATATCTATAATCTAAAAATGGAATGTGTGACATGTTTGGTATATTTATCAAATGAAGAAATCTGGGACAAATCTTAGGGGATTTCTATGCATACTGCCAATTCACTAAGTATAGCAAGTAGATTTATTTGCTTCTTGCCTTAACCTGCTAAAAATATATACATTTTACAGTTGTGTGATTTGTAACTAATATTTTGCATAGAAAAGGGAGGGAAAAAAAGCTCAATGTAGAATGAGATCTTGTTTGCATTCTTCTGTGATAACACATTTCTGCAACTATATACATTAACACCATGACCGCTATGGTAGACCATTATTGATGCTTTAATTCATAGATCTCCACTTTGGGGGTCATTTCAGTCCAATAACTTAAGTTATAAAATGCCCACTTGTCTAGACTAGCTTAAGACAGAAACAACCCAGTGATGTTAACAAATACACTGATGTCCATTCAACAAAGTGCAAGTAGGCAGGCAAAGGTCATTTGTGTGATTTTCTAATCCGTTCACTTGTTTTCTCTTCAGTTCATTTTCTTCAGATACTCACTAATTAGTGAGAATCTGATGAGAACCACGGTGAATGGAGAATACACACAAATGACAAAGGAATGACAGCGAAATAGTAGAGCACTTAAAAGTAGAGAAGATATAACATGATAATTCTCCAAGAATTGTCATGGACATATCTTGGAGCTGTCCAACACAGAAAACTGCTCAAAAGGAACTTATACAGCAAGTTTATGTGTACACATCAGCCCAGAGTCCCCTACATGTTTTAAATTAATTAAACAAAAGTTATATATATATAAAAAAAAAAGTAAGATACGGTCATAAATAGAAGGGTGGTGTATTAATGAAGTTATAATTAACAAATAACAAGCTTTATCACAATAAAATGTACACAAATTGTGCAACTACTGCTAGCTTCTCTTATCCATAAATCAGTGCTGTGTACTATACTGTCATTTGTATTGCAGATGGAATTGACTACAAAGATAAATATTTAAGACATTATATAAGAATATTAAGAAAATGTTATTGGTTATATCATGAAAAAAAACTGCATTGAGCTTTTCTTTTTCTCTACACTGCACTAATATACATTAGCTTTAGTGTTTAATCAGATGTACCCCTTGTGTTTCTTCTTCCCTCTTCCATTTCCTGCCCTGTCTCAACCTGCTTTGCATAAATAACTGCTATCCCTGCTTAAACATTAATGATGCACGTGGTTACCTGCTGCCACCTACTGGGGAACTTTCAGACTAAACAACCGTGCCTTTCTGTTGAGCAGTCCACCATCTTTATGCTTTCTCAGACTTCCAGCAATATAACTTTCTAATGGATTTTAAGGTGATATTTCTTTCTGACTTTTGCATGCTCAACATTTCGTCTAACATTTCCTTAGCTTTTTTTTTTCTTTCCTTTAAACAAGTGCCTAATAAGTCACATTATTCTTTTTAATATTTGGTAAACCTGATCATATTGGTGTATAATGTATAATTAAACCTTTCCTGGTTACTTGGTTAAAATGTGTAGTGTAGATTTGGGAGACCAGAATTGCCCCGTAAGTAGTGGGACTTCTAGCATTGATTTTTAATTCACTCCTTTGCAGTATATTTCAATGTACACTATATGGACAACAGTATTGGGACACATCTCTTAATTATTGAATATGTTTTAATCAGACCCCTTGCCACAGGTGTATAAAATCAGGTACCTAACCATGCAGTCTGGATTTAAAAACATTTGTGAAAAGGATGAGTCATCCTGAAGAGCTCAGTGAATTCAAGTGTGGTACTCTGATACGATGCCACCTTTGCAATAAGTCAGTTTGTGAGATGTTATCCCTGCTAGATATTCCATGACCAACTGTAAGTGGTATTGGAGAACTGAAGCTTATAGGAACAGTATGTAAAGTCATAGTGCAGGGTCACAGAGTGCTGAGGTGCATTCTGGGTAAAAGTTGCCAATGCTCTGCTGATTCCATAGATGAAGACTTCTAAACTACTTCTGGCATTGATATCAGCATCTAGAACAATGCCGTTAGATCAAGTGGGGTAAAGCATGCCGTCACTGGACTCTGGAGTAGTGTAAATCTGTGGAGTCTTAACTGTTTGGCAGTGTAATGGGCGAGTCTTGGTTTGACAGATGCCAGAAGAACGTTAAATGTCTGACTGCATTGTGCAAAATGTAAAGTTTGGTGGAGGAGGGATAAAGTTATAAGGTTTTAGTGCTAGGCCACTCACTTCCAGTGAAGAGAATTTTTAATGCTTCAGCATGCCAAGATATTTTGGACAATGCTATGCTTCCAACTTTGCTGGAACAGTTTGGAGAAGGCCATTTTCTATTCCAGCATCAGTGCACATAGCAAGGTCAATAAAGACATAGTTGGATGGGTTTGGTGGGGAAGAACTTGACTGGCCCACAGAGAGTCTTGACCTAAACCCCATTGAACACCTTTGGGATGAACTGGAATTGAGAGTGTGAGACAGGTCTTCTTGTCCAAGGTCAGTGCCTGACCTCACAGATGCTCTACTGAATGAATGGGCAAACATTCCCACAGGAAAATCTTATGGAAAGCCTTCCTAGAGTGGAAGCTGTTATAGCTTAAAAGGTGGGACCAACTACATATTAATATTAGAAAGCAATGTCAAAAATGTCTCTGTTGGTAAAATAGTCAGTCGTCCCAATACTTTTGTCAATATGGCATATGTCATCTTACCTTAAAAAGCAGTGAAATATAAGATGAACTAGAATCCCTTTGTCTTCCTACAGAAAACTAATTGCTTATGAGGTTACCACCATTTATTTCGGAAACGATATATTGTGTAAGCAGTATTTCAAGCGCATTCATAAATTAAGAGAAAAAATATGTTTTAAATATGTCTGTATTGTCTCCTCTTTATGACATCACTTGTGGACATGAAGTAATTTCAATGGGCAATGTGAAATTTGGATATGTATATATGTATACAAATGTATGTATTTGTAGTTTCAAAGTGATGTCATAAACAGGAAACATAACAGACACATTTAAAGGACAACAAAACTCTTTTTTTCTACTAGTGCTCTGATAGGCTGTGCACATGCCAGCCTTTCCACCAACTCTGCCTCAAAGCTGGGTACTTATAAAGATGGATGTGTATTGGGACAAAGTTACAGTCTCTAAGCATTTGTTTGCAATCCTGCTAAAACAATGTTTCGATCTTTTTTTTTTTTTGCTGTATTCACAGTATAACCTGTTTAGGTGTCAGTCCCATAAAAAAGCTTGTTTCTTGTTGAAGCATTTATTTATAGTTTAAAAAATGTACAGACAGTATGCCTTTGGACGTAAAAGGTTTTCTGTTTCTATTTTTTTAAATAACTTAAAGATGAGGAAGTGAAAAATTCAGTTTTCATGTATGATCAGTATTCTGGGGGCTTTTCAGTCAGTAAACAGTTATGGGTTTTATTTTTATTAATGTAAAACTTACTTGTTGGATTTTGCTACTTTTGTTATTATTCCAGCGTGGCTGTTTTGGACTGAGTTTTGAAATATATTTACAAAAACAGTAGAGTACTATTTACGGAATTCATTAGTTAGTTAAAAACACACAGTCCACACAGTGCATCATAACTGTGCATGTTACTGTGATGCCAAATAAACTTGTGTTATTCTGGTTGAAGGAATGAAAATAAAAGGTTTTGCTAGGAAAAAAATGCCCCACCATAGGTTGCATGTTAAAATACATTTTGCTCCATTTGTAATGCTCTTCCTGTCTTTCCTTTAAATTCCACGTGCACTTAATACATACAGCTGTAATCAAAGCTATAGCTCCTCATGCCGAAGATTACAGAGTTTCGCTAATTCTTCCCTCACGCAGAACAGTGATGATTTCTCTGTAGATTTGCGTGGCTGTACAGTCTTGGGAGTAATGCTAATAATAACACAGCCTACAGTGAACAGCAAAATCTTTGGAGGATTTATATGCTTTGGAGAAAGCAATGTTTCCATTTTACTCACATGCTTGTTTTTTTTTTTCAATTATTTCTCAACTATTTCATCTAACCCCACAAATGATTTTTTTTTTTTTCGGGAACCAATCAACTCATAAAGCCACTTGCTTAATGCCTGTTCTTTTGAACTAACATCAGCTGATCATTATCTAACGACCAATCCGTCATATTACAGTATTTGGAACCATCATGGAGTTTATAGAGTCTCTCACATCTCTGTTCTAGCGATTAATTTGTTCTCTCTGCCATTCCTGCTGCTTCTGTGCAAAGCGAGTGTGTATAAGAGATTAACCTCAATAAAAAAAACAACACTGTAGTCCTAACCCCCAAAATATGAGTTTTTCTGAAGTACAACATCTCAATTATTATAGAACTGTGAGCATATATATAAATATAGATTAACAGTATATGTAGTATTACAATTATTCCAGGGCTTGGCAAATCCTGTTATTGTTATTTTTATAAAGTAGTATATAATATTACCATTTCCTTGGCTCATAAAGTCTATAACTATTTACCACACCATTCTTATTCTTATAGAATGTTTCTCGTTTTGCAATTATTTACCATGCCCTATTTGACCCCAAAATCCAAATTCCAGACATTGCAAATAATGGGCAGATCAACTGAACCATGTGACAAATCTTTATCTAGCCCTTTTTGTAAGCCACAATTGTTTCAAATCTTTTTTTACTTACCCCATTATCTTTATGTTTTTTATGTACCCCATTGTACAGTATAAATAGTGTTATTTGATTTAGGGTATTGTTCTTCAAGTTGTTGCCCAGAAAGCTCTTTTTAATATGTGTTCTTTTGTGCCAGTTTTGCAACAGCTATAGTACAGCAAAGTGGAAGCCAACCACATCTTACTTATAAATACATATGATAAAAGATAATACTAAATAAGACCTTTTGATCCATGCACACAAATTACTCATGCACAGGAGTGTTCAGCAGATATCTTCGTGTTTTCCTCATCCCTGCAGAAGTTATTGAAACAAAAATCAGCTATTAATGCAGTGCCGAGTGCTGAAGGGCCACTTCTGGAAGAATCCACTGCTGCTGACAGATAAGTGCAGGCGTTACGTGGCATAGGTACCGTATTGTATAGGTGTGGCCATTATGGAGTTTTCTATTGGCGTGCTTAAACTCTTTGTATATTTTTCCTCCAAACTCTTTTTTTTTTGCTGTGACTGCGATACAAGTAATAATGGTCATTTTTCCTTCTTAACTAGCAGCACATGATTTCAGATATTAAATGCAATACAGTTTTAGTTTGGGTAATGAACATACTGACATGTAAGACCGGCCTGAAATTGAGTGGCAAAATAAGCAAATAATAGTTATCTATTATGAACAGAAATGTACTTGGAAGCTTTAGATAATTAGGGTGGAGTGGTGCAAGTATCTCTTTAGGGCTTATACAATGCAAAGTATGTGTTGTTGTTAGGAGGATTCTGTTAAGATAATAATACATTTATGTCACTGAACATTTAAGTGTCTGAGGAATTTAAGAAACCTCTGACATTGGAGCAATTCAGAACAGATGCTGCTTATGATGATGTAACACACATGTGCACAGGCCTCTATCCTTCCCCAATTCCCATCAGGGACATACGGTAATCAGAGGCCAATGGACCCTGGTGTTAAAATTGCCCCACTCTCCCGACTTCACTGAGCAGGATGTTACCACCAGTGCCATACACCCTCACTGACCTGTTTGCCCCCATGTATGCCCCCAAACAGCTTGTCAGTACCAGCTTTGCCCCCAAACAGCTTGCCAATGCCAGTTTTTACCCAGACAGCTTGCCAGTGTCAGATTTGCCCCGAAACAGCTTGTCAGTGTCAGCCTTGCCCCAAAACAGCTTGCTAGTGTCAGCTTTGCCCCCAAACAACTTGCCAGTGCCAGCTTTGCCCCCAAACAGCTTACCAGTGTCAGCTTTGCCCCAAACAACTTGCCAGTGCCATATTATCCCCCTAAAAACTTGTCAGTGCCATATTTGCGCCCAAGCAGCATGTCAGCATCATGTTTGCCCCCAAACAGCATGTCAATGCCATATTTGCCATCAGACAGCCTGCCGGTGTCTGCTTTGCCCCAAAACAGCTTGCCAATACCAGTTTTTACCCAAGCAGTTTGCCAGTGCCATATTTGTCCCAAAACAGCGTGCCATTGGCATATTTGTTCCAAAACAGCTTGTTAGTGCCATGTTTAACTCCAAACAGCTTGTTAGTCCCATCTTTGAAAAATATGTAAAAAAGCTGGCACTTCTAGCTGCGGGCTGTAAGCAAGACACACACATTTTGTGCATCCTACATGTATTCATAAGTGATGATCAAGCATTATCAAATGCAAAACACGTTAAGTGTGGCTTGCTCATTCCACTATTGCTGTGATTCAATTATGGAACTACACCTTTTTTTACATTTTGCTTGCAACTACAGGTGTCAACCTTTTTGTATATTTTTTGTTGGAGGTAACACATGGACGGTGTTCACAATTCCTGGCTTTTGTGAAAGACCAAATACCTACTGTTGTGGAGCCCCGATTATCAGTGTCATCTATGCCAATCAAAGCTAGTTTCGCCTTATCATCTTTCTGCAGAACTGGAGAACAGTAGTGGTGTGTCTCGTTCCCTCCATGCTATGTGAAGACTGATCCAGCATGCCAGGAGTGGATGTGTCAGATACAGGGAGCGAGTGTTAGAGATCATCTGCTGGATGATCTATACATTCTCCTGCCATTAGGAGCGTATTAGCCACAGCTAGTGCTTTAAAGGGGTGGACATGCTAATGGTCACCTGGGACCCCAGAGCGGAGAGGCAGACAACGCCTGCGACCATGATTGTTACACCCCTGTCTTCTGTATTCAATAGGTGGAGTTTAGATTTTAGAAATAAACAACCTCGGTTTATATTCTTTCTTTTTTTTCCTGTTAGTAAATAAAGCCAACATTGAGAAGGGCATTGGTGGTATATGCTAAATGCATGCATTTAAAACAAGAGTGTCATGGATTGTTGTGTAATATATTTACATACCCTGCAGTTTCCTCAACAATATAGGAAAGAAAGGAGTGTTTTATCTGACAACAAGCTGTGCAGTACACCACATGTGTGTATAGAAAAGGCTGCATGTGTTTATTTCACTTTATATATTGCACTGGTAGATTTACTATTCTAGTTTATTGTTAATGTCTTTGCGTTTAACTGAGTTGTTGCTATTTGCCAATTTGTTTTTTGTCTTTACAGAATAATTCCAGGCAGTCCCGGGACCAGGTTTCAGAGTTCTCACCTCTAACCCCATTACAATCCCAAAACTACCAAAGCAACAACTTCAACAGTGATACAACTAGCAGGTCTAATTCTATTTCTAAAAGAGTAATGCTTACGCACTGGCAAAAAAATGATTACTTTAAACTCCCATCCTTCTTTGGCCATTCCAACCCTCGCTATAATTCCAGTACAGACACTTGCCTCATCAGGTCAGGACTGGAAACCTCTTTGTGACAGATCACCACAGCAAGCCTTTAAGAACTTTTTGTTTAGTTTTGTTTTAACAATGTTGGGGGGGTGCAGCAAAATGAATGTTTAATAGAACTTACTTATGCCTCTCGGACTCCTGCTGCTTCCAGACACAAGGAGAGAGCACTCCTGACTAGGCCTCACGGTCATCCTGTGTGTAGTTTTAGCATTGCGTCAAACAACAGTCTCCACAGTTTGTTACTGTGTGACTAATAGCACTATAAATTCTTTGTTTTACTTCCAAAGTTGTATGTGATGAAGTCTGTTACTAAATCATCTCTCTGAATGATATATATGTTTTACAGGTTGATATTGGGTATCCTAAACTGTACTTCTAACTGAAAAGCTTCCTTTATTTTTCTTTTTTTTCCGGTCTGTCCCAGTAGAACAAGCTGGTGTTGCCTTTGTGCACATTTTGTCTCAAGAAACACTGTCTAACAATCAATTTTTTGTAAGTTGCCACATGAGTTTGTTTTTAAATGTGTGTCCACCCCATCACCACCCTGCAGTAGTGATAGATCACTAGACATGTTGTGTGGCTCTGTCTGATAGACCATATATATGTATGTATCCTACCAGTGATATGATGTGCAATAATTCTAGTACCTAAAATACCTTAAAGAAGGCACCTAGTAATTCTAGCTCTCAATGTCTGCCCATATTTGCTATAAGTATATATACATGTATCTATATATGCAATATGTATTGGAAGTTAGTTGCAAATGCAAACTTGTAATACTGACTTGTGATGGAACTGCTGGGTACTAACATTTTTAACAAATGTTTGTACACATCTCTCAGCAATAGCTACAACAAAATACAGTCCTTATGTATTGTTTGTATATTATTCAGAGTTGCTACATGGACCTACCTTCCACACATGAGTACATAACAAAAACTGTTGTGTTCAGAGTTTATAGATGTACTCTACAGAGTGCTTACAAATATATGTATATACACGTTCTTAAGTTTATTTTATATTTTCTTCTGCTCTGTTGAGTGGGTTGCGTATATGAACCCACAATGCAACATTTTCACACCCAGCACAAAGCTTTCATACCTATAAACCAACAGCATTCAGAAGCAAACAGGAAATACTATATATACAAATATCCATTGAGCAGGAGATGTTACTTGCAGTTCTATAGAGATCAAATTCTGTGCATTTTTTCATGTCGGGTAAATTTTAAAATTCTTATTTCTGATTTTGAAAGTTATATTCATTATATAAAGTATTCACAGCTATATCGATACAGAGCCAGACAATTCCCTAAAGTTTTACAATACACTTGCTTAGGCTGTGCTTTAGGCTGTCCCGAAAAACAAATACAATACAGTAGATCATTTATAATTAAAGGATTGGCATTGGTGACAGATAACTGATGCTATTCAACCTCACCCATGGTTATGTGCCACACTAGTCACTGATTTCTGGTAATGGTGTAATCAGCTGTTTCCTGTTTGTTTGTGTGGCCCCTATTGTAGCTAAAAGGCCAATTGATTATATGTTATTATCTCATTAAATTATTGATGTCTACTCCCCTAAACTAAGCTTCTTTATGTGGTACCCATATTAAATAATTAGATAACACTGCTCTTGAAAGTACAGACAGTCAATCCCTTATCATGACCAACCTGTAAAGTTTGCTTATCTGCCATATTTGGTAACTATTGGTGAGAGCAGAAAACTACTACTATATCATGGAATAATCAAACTGCTTCTGTGAGTCTGGGATTCCACCCACTGGTTCTCATTAGACTACAGAGACACTAATGACAGATGTTACTCAATCCAGTTTGATAATATGCCATAAGTTTGTTCATAATTGGCCCACTCCATAACAGGGGCGTATCATGCCCCTGAGTGACAGGCGTGCTGCCAGCCCGGAGCACGCCTGTCACTCGGAGGCATGACGTCACTCGTGTATTTCCGGGGTTTGTGTGCTGAGAACAGCCAGCACACAAACTCCCGTAAAAACACAAGTTACATCCTAAAGGCGACGCCAGCTACCAATTCGGCAAACATTTGTGTACTTTTAGTGCTTGTCGAATTGGCAACAGAGTTAGTGACTGGCGTCGCCTTTCGGATGTATTTCTGGGGTTTGTGTGCTCTCTGTTCAGGGCACACAAACCACAGAGATACACAGAGCGAGTGCTCTGTGCTAGGTGTGCGGGTGCTCTGTGCTAGGTGTGCGGGTGCTCCGTGCTAGGTGTGCGGGTGCTCCGTGCTAGGTGTGCGGGTGCTCCGTGCTAGGTGTGCGGGTGCTCCGTGCTAGGTGTGTGGGTGCTCCGTGCTAGGTGTGCGGGTGCTCCGTGCTAGGTGCGTGTTACATATGGTCACAAGATTTAGGATAGACCATTCTGAGACTCTCCATTAATGTTAATTAATGTAATCTGTTAGTGTTAAGTAATCTATTTGCAATGTATGGAATATTTACTGGGTAAAGAACCATCTTGCTTTTATTGAGAATTCCTAAGTTTAGCAGTTTCCCAGTGCTGAAGGGATCATTCTCAAGATCCTCAAATCCAGTGAAGCTGTGTTGGAAGCTGATTTGAAAATAGGCAAAATAATTTTGTAGATAATTTCACGTATACAGTTTTATTTAGAGTTATTCATTTATGAACTCAATTCATTCAGTATAATTGAGACCATAGAATATTAAATTGTTTTTGAAGTGAAGTTACTATAGTTAGACTCATTTAAACTTGCTGAAATGTCAGGAAGTATTACTTTACTGAGAGGGTAGTGGATGTATGGAATAGCCTTCCAGCGGAAGTGGTAGAGGTATACACAGTCAAGGATTTTAAGCATGCGTGGGATAGGCACAAGGCTATCCTAGAGATAGGGAACTGGGGACTAATAAAAGTATTTAGGCAATTAGGCAGACTAGATGGACCGAATGGTTCTTATCTGCCGAAACATTCTATGTTTCTATGTTAACCTGTAAAACATGCCTTGTTCTGCCTAAAGTGAAACCTCCCCAACTAAACTAAATGCTGGTTCTGTTTACGCATCAATCAGTCCTGCAAACTAATGTTAGCACAGAGCAGAGGTAAGATACATGTGACTCCTGTTTCTGCTTGCAGTTATCATTCTCCAGTAGCTAGAATTTAGTGCAGCAACAGACAGACTAGAGTCATTTGCCTACTTCTGACTTGGAGAAACAGGGAAACTGATTCACCCTAAACTGATCAGTAAAACAAGTGATTACTCCATTGGTAAATTATGATGAACTGTGTTTAATGTGAAAACAATATCACCTTGGCTAATCTTCATATGAAACAACTAGAACGAAAACAAAGACAAGGAGGTTTATACACTAAAAACTGAACTGTGGTGAACTTCAACTCTCAGCCATTATTACAGTTCTATAACTTATTCTGAATTCTACTATTACTGTTAAAGATTGTTATTTGAAGTTCACTTGATGGGTCAGAACGATGCGGCTTTTAGAGTATAACCTAGAGAAAGACTATATGTCATATAGTAAGCTGAGGCTCCACTGTGTTGTGTCTACTTTTTTAGACTATAAATATATAGATGGAATATTACATTGGTATAGTATGTAGAATGAGTAATGAACATGTTATCTCGAGGACTGTACATTGTGATTTTGTAAGATTTCAGAGGGTCTGTTCCTTCACCACACAGAGTTTTTATTTACGTGTTTTAAAAGCATTAAGTAACTGGTCTGTATTGAGTATCTAAGAATGGAAGCAGACATGCACTTGCTGCTAGAGTCAGGGTGCTCTGTGTGGAGGATTATCAAGCATATGTTGATATATCTATACTGGGGTTTACAAGATGATTACTAGTCTGAGGCCTGACCTGACATTACCTTGAATCTTCCAAATGAATCCATGTACAGAACCTCTGTGCTAATGTTTTGTTCTCTCTCTTGCAGTGCTTTGGCATGTGCTACATTTCTCATTTCAACTTTAAATCAGAAGAATTTATTGAATGCTGTTTAAAAGTACTTTATTCTTTATTCCTGGCCTGACTGCTAACAAGGCCTTTTTCATAGCCCTTTTTTTTTTCATCAACATGGGCTTGTGTGTCACTGTGCTTTTGATTTCAATGTGCTTATGAAATAGATTTAGAGGTATTTCTATTTTAAGCTACGCAATTAATTGCATTTATATTTTTCTACAAAACACTAAATAAAACACTGATACTGGAGTCTTTAGGAGTTTATTCATATTCCACAACGAGTTATGCTTTTCAGAAATTCACTGTTTGCTCCAACTACTCCCAGATTAATGTGAATTTAGGAACTCATGTTAGCGGAAACCTACGGACAGAGATTTGCTGACTGGTTTCCTCCCCCCCTAAAAAAAACATTTTAACACACACGACATCAAGCTCACCAGAGTTCAAAGTTGGTCCTAGATAGTGTTGAGCCAAAGTTCATCGATATTGAAAGTTCTAATATCCAGACCAATCCAAACCTTTGAGACCATTTGAGAACAACACATTATCAGTCCTATAGAGATGTAGAGCCATACACCATGTTGTCTAAAGCCTGCAGCAGAAGAGGTTCTCTTGCCTTTGGACATAAGTGTCTACCAATGCAAATATTGTGAACATAAGTATAAATATTTAAAGACTTTAGATCAGGGATGGGCAACCTTCAGTACTCCTGATGTTGTGGAATACATTTGCCTTGATGCTTTATGGGAAATGTAGTTCACAACATCTGGAGTGGCCAAAGTTGTTTACCCCGGCTCTAGATGAACCAGCATTACAAATAATATATTTTCCCGAAAATAAATGTAAGATAGCAATACGATGTTGTGTTAATTATGAAAATATGTCCTTACCAGGAATGTGAAAACAGAAATTGGTGCAGAGTCCCCAATATATCTGATAAACATTAGGGTTGCATGGTATTGGGTGTAGTATTCATTACCTGTTTATCATCAGAATAATGCAGCAGATCAATAATATTATATTTTGAATAAAGTGAAGGAAAGACACTGCAGCATAGACAACAAGGCTCTAGTGTATTGCCAAATGTACAAAACTTACTTTATTTTGACCCCTGGTTCACAGTAAAACCATCAGGTTCAAAGGAATACTTAAACACTAAACTTCAAGCATGAGAGTACATAAAGAGACAAACGCTTTTCTTTATGTAAAAAGTGTTACTCTGATGCAAGTCTGGTGTCTTCTTTTGGATCTACCACGGGTCACAACATTCGGAAATACACTTTAGTGCCAAGCCTTTTTATCTTTGACTGGATATTGGAGTTTGGGTTACCCCAGGCAGCAGATCAAAGTATAGGGAATTGGTTAAAAAAGTGCAATCACTGAGGTCTAATTTATAAAAGTATTGCACTTGTTTATAAATGATGACACTTGGTGATTGTCACTCGGTCAATTCAGATTGGGCTTCCACCACTTTTGAAGAGCACTTCTGAGTAACCTGAGTAACCTACAACTAAGGATTTTGGCACACACCATTTGGTACTATTAGCACATACCCCTGATTACTTCACCAGCCATGCTTGCTTTAAAATTGAGTATTTTTTTAAAAACATTTTAACACTTATAATGAAAATTCTGTTTTGATTTTTAACATCAGTTTAACATAAAACCTGTTAATACATAACTAAATTTAACAACTGAGAACTTGTTTTTTTCCTTTAGTTATAAGGAACGCATCAACTTTTAAGATATAATTACAATCTATAAGATTTCACTTGTTGTTGCTTAAGAGATGTAGCTAGGAAGGATTTGTATCTTATAAACTGTTTGGAACTAGTTGCCTCAATGTCCTCTGTGTGTCCTTCAAAAACATGAACTAACCACTCTTGCTAAAAAGAGACCAGTGGAGGCAGCTATTAAAATTCTTTATAAAATTGCTTTACTATGCAGTAAATGAGATAAAATGTACAGCTAGAGATCTTTATTTTTTTTTTATTTTTATTAAGCATGCACAAATAGCATGCTCCACCCCTGCTTAATTTATATCCCTCTAAAGCAAGATATTGAGGGCCTGTCTTCTGAAACTAAGCACCAGTTATGGTTAGGCCATATTAGTCCTGGCCCCAAGTGTATGCTATAGGGTGAGGGAAACATTGTGTGTGGCTCCCAGCCCCTACATTATATATGTATGAGAATGACAGATGCTACCATTTGGTGCGTTTCAGGCATGTTTCTGCTACTTTCCGCTTCAGCAGTTAGTGGCGTGGAATCGACTATGATGTTCGAATTGCTTACCTATTCAGTGGCACATCGGGCACATTCGGTAGCTCATAATTCAGTTCCCGTTATGCCCCGAATGTACCCCAATTTATTCCAATCTTATGAGACATGATTTCAGGTGAATTTCAGTGCATATTGGGTAGACCCTATAGCAGGGGTGTCCAAGTTTGTTTTGCAGTGGGCCACTTCACCGTAAATCTATTTGTGCGTGGGCCACATTGATGTTTCATTGAAAGAATATATATGTATGTATATATATGTGTGATTACATATATATATATATATATATATATATATATATATACATACATACATATATATATATATACATACATATATATCACATTAATGAGGAGTGTGTCAGATTCCCCAGCAAAAAAATCAAATTAAATGCACACAAATTCACACATGCATACACAGACACACATACAAAAATACACAGTCATTCTTACACACAAAGTTACACTTACATACACACACATTCAAATACACACAGTTGAATTTACACACACACAGTGTCACACTTTCACACACATTTTTTTTTTTTTTAAGAAAGAAAAAACCCACATTATTTTGTTTGAAATAAAAAAAAATACTCACATTAAATGCACACATTCACACGTGCATACACACACACACATACACACACACAAATACACAGTCACTCTTACACACAAAGTTTCACTTACATACACACACACTCACAAACACACAGTCACACTTCCACACACACAGACTTTGATTCTTCTTTTTTACAAGAAGAAAAAAAAACATTGTTTTGCTTGTTCCCCCTCCTTGCTCGCTTACCTTATATCTGCAGGGAGGGGGATTGTTCCATCTGAGCACTGGGATGTCACTGACACCCAGTGCTCCAACAGGGTCAGAGTGCGAGGGGGCAGAGCTTTCTATCCCTCTGACTGTGTTGGAGCACCGGGTGTTAGTGACATCCCGGTGTCCACTTTGTTGGAGTGGCTGAGAGGTGCAGCAACCGCTGCCACTCTCAGGCGGGCCGCACCTCTCTGGGTGGCAGGCTGCATGTTGGACGCCCATGCCCTATTTAAAACATGAAAAAAGAAAATAAATGAATGTGTTTTTTTACTTTAATGTTTATTATGTATTCTTTTTTTCATGTTTTTTGATTCTTCTTTACTTTTTTTTCCAGAAGGTATATTTCTCCCTAAAGAGGGGTTCAGTTAACCACATCTTTTTGATGAATGGGTTGTATGGCATAACATAGGCATTTCCACATTGCTGGTTTTTCACCTTTTAGTAACTCTGTTTTAATTTGTCACAGATAATACTTTTACCGAGTTAAGAACTTTATCAGCAGATTATTATTATTATCCTCTTTTTGTTGTCTCATATTTTTGTTTTTCTATCCACTGTTAGAGTAGATTATTGCTTTGAGTATGATGATGTACACTTATTTAGGTGCACATATTTATCATATGATTTTTGGCCACCAATTAATTTTACGCCTTGGCTGTTGCATAATAAATCATTTGGGAAAAGAGAAAGCAGTACATCCCTAACACTTGGAGCATTCAGCAATATGAAATCTGTGGATTGCTTAAATAATACAAAAATAGACATGAACGACTGTTACAATCCTTTAATACAGGCTGCAACTCTTCCTATTTCTATATGTGTCTAAGCGTTAACTAAAAATAACTGTACTGGAAAAAGTCTCCATCTCAGTTTTTTGGGTTTTGCAACTCTGTTGTCAACTCACAACAATTCAACATTTTATGAACCAGACTCCTAGTATTGTGAATACATTGATGGTTCACTGTGACAATTGAGCTACTGTGAACACTGGTTCTCATGATCCTTATCCACTGATATGGGAAACCTAGTCCTCAGCAGTCGGTATTCGACAATTAGTGCCCTTGTATGTAGCAATAGGTAATTCTGAATGATAAATGTCTATTCTAGATCTATCAGAATCATTTCTGGGAACATTAGCAATTACTTTACCAAAAGCTGGGGTGGTCCTCCTAATAAATATTTCAATCACACCTAATATGATATTAGTAAGAGGATAACATGTATGTAAAAGTATTACAAACTATGTTAAATGTATAGCACAGTAAAATGAATACATTGAATGTTATAACCATGTATGATGTTTGTATATCTGTATTTATGCACATGTAGTCATATAAATGCTTAACATTGGATGAATGCCATGTAAAGGTCCCTCTACAGTCCAAGCTGTACAATTTGTATACCATCAACCATTTCACTCTGTATATATCAGCAACCATCTTTAACCCTCTGTGTGCCTGCTAGGCAAGCAACAAAAGACAATTTTTTTTTCTCTATATTTTAATAATATATTTATGTGCAAAGGTAATGCTCATGTACATACAGTGTTGCTCTTTTATCGATTCTGTATTTAACAAGGTGAATTGCACACACTGGTTACGTCTTTAATAATAATAATGGAGACACTTAATGTTGATGGTCATCTTCCTAATTCCTACGTTTTGCAATCCAGAATGCTTTTAGTAATTGTGTTTTTTTAAAATGTTCTTTTGTTTTTGTTTTTAAAGCATAATGGACATCCAAGAAAAACAGGTCAGCGCTACACAGTGTCAAATGTGCGTCACTCACCCCTTGTTGGCCCTGTGGGCCTGGTGCAAGATTCAGTGGCCTCCAAGTCCCTGGAGCTGTGCCCGTAGTTTTCATCGTCCACCAGCATAACGGAGCAATACACTTTCGGAGTCAGGCTGTAATGGGCTCTCCCTGCACTCTGCAACTAGATACACTGGATACTCTACAGAGCATACTCCACGCAGTATGCCATTAGAATTTTTTTTTATGCATGTAGAAAAAGGCATAGAGGGGGACAAAAAACAACAAACAGACAGTGATAGAAGAACACCTTACGCGTTTCACGCACTTACTCATAGGCCTGTTTCAACATGCATAATAAATTAAAAAAATCCTATGGTATACTGCACGAAGACTGCTCTGTACAGTATCGGCTATCCAGTGTATATAGTGGACATCTATCCCACCTGTATGCCTGTGAGAGCAACTATTTTAATTACTTTCCACAACACTTGCATTGTTTCATTCCTTTAGTCAATGGTTGTGTCAGTCTTAGAAGGGGAATTGGAGAGAAGGAAGTTGTAGATAGGGCAGTGCTTCATTTTGCTCCATCATATACTTTAACATGAGTTAGTATCTCATAAAGCAGAGACGTCCAAAGTTTTTTCTGAAGAGGGCGCATAATCAGAAATGCATGTGTCGGCCCGCATTCATTTTTCATTTATTTACAGTAATGGTGAAGAATAGCTTGTTTTAAACTGAAAAAAAATGCTTATTTAGCAGTAATAATAAAGCAGTTTTAAAACAGGTTTAAGTGAATCTTATTCAAACAAAAGTATACATTTACAGTCAAATGGGCCCTATGTTTGACATCCCTGTCATATAGCATATCTCTGTGAACCAATCTCATAAACACATAAGCTGTTGGTAGTTTGAATAAATTTTTCTTCTCTACATAACTTATTCACGTTACGCCTGTGTAGTAGAGGTGACAAGTCCACTACAATGGGCTTAATGGTACGATTGTGTACCTGCTTGTTGTCAGGATAGATACATTGTTTTGTGTTCTGTGTTTAAGGAAACTGCTGTCATCGCATCTAAAATAAAGAATGTCCGTGCTTATCAGTTGAACAGCTTTCTTGTGGAGAAATAAGTGACCTTTGGGTAGAATATCAGCATTAATCGGGCCTACCTGTAGTAAAATGTAAAGATTTTTGTACAGATTATTTTCCATGCATTTTTTTTACTTTTTATTTGTGTTTAGAGAATGTTAAATAAAAAGATTACAGTTATGATTGTTTTTTTTCCTTTGAAATAATAGAAGCATATGTAACAAATGAACCCAAATGCAATAAAATATAAAAGCAAAAAATGCTGTGTGAGGTTTTCCATTTAAGTTTGTGAAAAAAACAACTGACTGGATTTTCTCAATTATTTTTGTACAAACATACTGACCTAATCTTATCCTTGGAATATTATTTGCATCCATTTTAGCAAATCTAATTTATTCATGGATCAGTGGTTCCCAAACCAGTCATCACGTCGTCCCCCTCCCCATCAACCCCAACAGTCCAGGGTTTAGGGATTACCCACTTTTTGATTACCCAATTGTATTTATTTTTAAAGGAACTTCTTGTTCTTTGTACATTTCTGTTAATGAACAGGTCACTGGAGAGCTCTTTATATTGGGCCTGCATATATTTATTTAATGTTACCATATCCCCTCTGAGACACCTTTTTTTCAAATGTATATAAATGCAATTGTTCAAGTCTCTCTTCATAACTAAGATCCTCCAATCCCCTTATTAATTTTATAGCTCTCCTTTGCACTTTTTATAGTTCCATAATATCCTTTTTAAGGACTGGTGCCCAGAATTGTAATTTATATTCAAGGTGAGGCCTTATCATTGAGTTGTAGCTCTCTGTCCCCCGTTACTGACTTCCACTTACTAGCGTAGCATGTCACCGATAGGAGTTTTACCAACTACACAGTGATTGCTACGCTAAGAAGTGACAATAATAAGTAATAATCTTCTACTTTACCTGTCAACGCAGCTGATTCGAGGTGGGTGTGAGGTGGTGTGTGTCCCTCGCTCAGGCGCTCTTCTGGCAAAGTTACAGCTGAATGACAGCTGTAACTTTGTGCGCATGTGCTGTGGTGCGCGATAAGTGAATTATTTTGCGTCTGTGCAGTAGTATTCACTCAAGTTTTTTGTCAGAACACCGGCAGAGATTTTGATCCCTTTTTTAATTTTGGAATGACATCCACCTTTTACTAGTCTATCGGCACTATACCTGAACTGAAAGAATCCCTAAAGATCATACATAGTAGTCTGGGCAGAATTATGCTTAACTCTCTAAGGACCCTTGGGTGTATATTATCTGGCCCTGGGGCCTTGTCTATCTTAACAGAGTTTAATTGCGTAATCACTTTTCCTGTGTCGGCCAGTCCCATGTTTGCGGTGACTGTCCCGTAACTTCCCGTAGCAGGGGCTCATCCATCGGTTCTTCCTTAATATGAACAGAAGGGAAAAAAGTTCCCATTTGGGATAACAAGGGCCCTTCATTTTGCCTCTTTTGCTTTTTTCCATTTATATACTAAAAAATTGGGGCTTAGTTTTACTCTCATAGCAAACCTTTTTTCATTTTCCAATTTAGCCATTTTAATTGACTTTTTGCAGGCTTTGTTGGCATCTTTGTATTCTATAAACAATAAAGCTGATCCCTTGCTTTTAAAATGTTTGAATGTCATTTTCTTGTTTTGTATTTCCTGTTTCACATTAACAGTAGTAAGACACATTGGTTTTGATTTGTGTCTTTTGCATTTGTTTCCCAAAGGTATATATTGGGATGTGTACTTTTGTCGTGTGGGCTTAAAGGAATTCCACTTCTTCTGGGTTTAGTCCAGAAATCAATCCTTCCCAGTCTAAATGTTCAATCGATGCCCTTAGTCCATCAAAGTTAGCCCTTCTAAAATTAAGTGTTTTGGTGGAGTAGTTACCAATTTTTTTTTGCCTAAATCTCAAACGAAACCATGTTATGGTCACTATTCCCCAAGTGTTATCTTACTTGGATGTTTGAGATAAGCTAGTCATTGTTTGTTAATCCTAGATCCAGACAGGCATCCATTCTAGTCAGATATTTACTAATTGTGACATAAATTTGTTATTGAGCAAGTTCAGAAACTTGCTGCCCTTAGCGGAACTAGTTGTGCCACAATTCCAATCTATATCTGGGTAATTAAAATCTCTCATGATTAGAACTTCATTCAGATTTGCAGCCTTTTCAATTTGTAATACAAGCTGATCTTCTCCATCAATGCTAATATTTGGTGGCTTGTAGCATACACCTACAAGTAATGTGCGACTCTTTTTAGTGTCTATGCTAATCTCCACCCACAGTGTCTCCACATCAGTTCCAGTTACGTCATGCACACCTTCTTTAATACTGGGCTTTAATTTAGGATTTACACATAGACAAATCCCTCCCCCTTTTCTGTTTACTCTGTCCTTTCAAAAAAGTGAGTAGCCTTGTAAATTAACTGACCAGTCATGGGTCTCATCCCACCATGTTTCTGTGATTCCAATTAAATCATACTGCTCAGCACTCACCATTATCGCCAGCTAACCCATTTTGTTTGTCAAGCTTCTTGCATTTGCTAAAAGACATTTAACATTACTACCCATTTTCTGTTTAGTTGACAAACACTTAATGCCCGGAGGTTTAATTGTATGTACCTCCCTATGATCTATGTTAACCCCATCACTGCTTTCCTCCTCATTTCCCATAGCTAGACCCACCTTCCAATCTACTGTAGCTACCATTACTTCATTTTGATCTTGACCCTCCCCCCAGAGCCTAGTTTAATAGCTCATCTAACTCTCTAGCCAGCCTCTCCCCTAATACTGCAGCCCCCTCATCATTGAGGTACAGTCCATCTCGTCCATAAAGTCTGTAGCCAACTGCAAAGTCTGCCCAGTGCTCCAAGAACCCAAATCCCTCCTTCTTGCACCACCTTCGTAGCCACGCATTAATCTCCCTAAGATCCTGTTGTCTCCCTGATGTAGCGCGTGGTACTGGTAATATTTCCGAGAATATTACCTTGGAGGTCCTTTCCTTCACCTTCTTTCCTAGTTCCCTAAAATCATTTTTAGGGAAAAGGGACCTCCCACCTACCATTAACTGTGTCATTAGTACCAATGTGTACTAAGACCGCTGGATCATCCCCAGCCCCTCCCAACAATCTGTTGGCAACATGCCAAACCCGAGCACCCCGGAGACAACATACAGTTCAGCATTTGGGGTCCTGGAGACAGATTACCCTATCACCACTACCTGTCTAGTCTTCCTAGTGTCCTGGCTCCCAACTGTGCTGGGGAGGCTACTCACCTGGCTGCTAGGACAGTCAGCCTGCCCCAGAAATTCCTATTCTGAGATAATCTCCCCAGCATCCTCACACAAGGTGGCAAACATGTTGGGGTGAACTAGCCCAGAACAAGCCTCCCTAGCTCTCCGACCCCTTCTTCCCCTTACACAGCTAATCCAGCTCTCTGCCCTAGAAAACTCTTCTCCTCCATCATAACCCTCCTAGCCACTGGCCACAGCCAATGCCTGCTCCGTGAGAATTAAACGCCGCTTCATGTTGTTAATGTGTTGCCAGTTTAGATCTAGTATTATATTGTCCAAAGTAGCAACCTGCTCAAATCTGCAGCAGCGGTATGAACCCCAGGGAACTTGCTCCAAGACAGCATACATTCTAATGTAAACCACACAATACAAGTATAAATAGAATAAACAAGGATTTATACTTTACCCTCCTTCTTGCCTTTTAACTCCTTATTTGCATCCAACTCCAACATTTGAGAAGCGTGATCACTTTAGGAGCTGCTCACCTGAATTTGTCTGGCTCAGTATTCGCCTGCTCCTTTCAGATAAATGGCTTTCCAAAAAACAGGGAAAAAAAATGATTAACTGATAAGGGTGTTCTCTAACAAGCAGTTACTGAAGTTAAATCTACTCTTTCGATAGCTGTCCTGTCAAACACAATGGAGATGTGTACAAAGCTGAAACCCTGACTTTTTCAAATGCTGGATATTGGATCTCATTTTATTTTTTTACTAAACTTTACTTCCCAAACCGTGCTGTCAAGTTGTGTGCCCCCGTGCCAAACTCTTAGTGAATTGTGCAATAAGGGCCACTATGGAGCAGATTGCTCAGGGTCCCTCCCCCTGTGGGTTGGGAACCCCTTGCTCCCTCCCCACCCCCAAGGGTGGGTCAAGTCTTCAGGTCCTCTTTACCTCACAACGCAGAGGATCCCTTTGTTCTTCACTCCCCGGCCAGAAGGCCTGCAGGAGATCTGAATGGCTTTCCCCAGGGCCTTCAGCTGCCACCATCTGGACACCTTGGGTTACAATGGCCTTCCTCCCGGAGAAAAAAGACCCACCAAAAGGTTCAGTGGCCACCCACCATGTCCACCAAAGGCACGAATGCCCCACTGTGGCTAGTTTCCAGTGACAAAAAACATAAAAAGAATATCATAAAACACACGTGAGCAAATGAAAAAACTGATGTGCTCCACACAGTGTCAGTGCAAGTGCAAAATGAAAAATGTGCACGGTCAAAATAAATAAACGGCCGAAGATAAAAATTATCCATCTCACCAGCCGAAGGCCAGGGCGAATGGAAAAAATAAAAGTAGGTGAGATTAAAAGCACTGGACATAATTTTTTTTTATACACCATGAGACATATTACATCCCTCCCTATTTACACAGTTGCAGAATTGGTTACTGGGAATGCTGAGAAGTGTAACAGTTTAGGTCCTGGACTTAATTAAATTGTCATATCTAGTAAGTCTCATAATCAATACAATATTAAAATTAATTTTGTGACCTTTATTGTGCCTGCTATAGTGTTGCAGTAACCCCCACCCACAGGCTTGGTAAATGGTCTAAAGGCCCACTTTGCCTCAGGAATATTCCAGACCTGTAGATACCACTTGCAGCCACAAAATCAATTTGCTATAAAGTATCCCGACGTCTTTAATCCATCTGCCAGACTTCAGACAATTCGTTGTTCTAAGATTACATATGTAAAACACTGGTGAGCAACGGTTTTGACTGACAAATACTGCTTCATTATTAGAATTCATTTATTACGCTTTTGTTGGTAACCAGCTATATATTTATAGGAACTGTAAGGCTAATATGCAAAAATGAAACGGCTCATGCGTATAAAGCTACAACCATTAGGCAATCCACAACTCATTTCCATAAACAGAAGAACTGTTAAACTGTGTCTCAAGTTAAAGGGAGAGAAAAAAAAGTATTTATTATTCTGAGAAAATACCATCAATGATATATTTAGGTTTTGCACTGCACTATGCCTGACTAGGCAGAATATCAGCACTCACGTACCCTTCCTCTCCAGGTTTTCACCTCTTACTTGCATAACCTTTACACTACTCCATTTTGCGCCCACTTTACTTTGCACAGTATCAATTTGCTCCCTGGTGATCTAGTGGAGACAACCAGGATGTATGTGCACACAGTACAAGGCAGTGAGAGAGGATGTACCACCAACAATGCCTCCAGAATGCCTCCCTAGGCCTAGTTGGTCTAGGCAGAAATAAAATACTGGCTACCATGAGATATATATGTATTGCTCTCCCACTTCTGTCCTAGTCATTGCTATTCATTAATTAATGGTATGGTATTGTAGTTACTGCCTTCTTTTACTGCTGCTTCCTTACCTTTTTTTTTTTTTTACTGGTTAAGAGATGCAGAGATGAGCATTGTATTTAACTAGACAGGTAGTAAGACTGATGTTACATAACTGTTCCTGGTGTACTGTCTTATGTTCACAGGTTCATTTTTCAAGCATATTGGCATAAGTTAACAATAAAAGAACATGTTTACTCCATAAATTAGCATTACACAACATTTTTTTTTTGAGAAAACCTGCAATGGAATATAATGACAGGCAGAAGGGAAAACCAGAAATGGATCAGAACAGAGAACAAATGAAACATGAAAACAGGGCAAGAATGAGCATAAATAATAAACAAGAAAGCAAAGCATGAAGGATACCGAAATGCCTGCTGGATGAGCATACACAAGGGTGCATTGTAACAATAAGGAGCATCCTAAAGGGCCTCTGTATCAGTAATCTCCCAAGGTTCTCTTCTAGCTGTTAAATCTACCCTACTTCTGCCCTCAAGGGAAGCCCTGCCTAGCAACTGTTACCTAAGAACTACATTAGTAGCCAAGGCTTTGACTCCAACTACCTTCAGCTCAGAGAGAAGAATTGCATAGGTGATTACTGAACAGCAGGAAGAATTATTAAATGGGAAATTCAGACCTTGATGACACCATGCAAACAGTATTCATTAATTATTAGGATTTGACGAATGTTTCATATGCACACATTTATTTATTGCCAAGGGAGCATGTACAAGCCCACGTTTCCTAAGCCTCAGTCTTCCCTAATGAATTACATTTCCTTATGAAAAACGCTTATTCGCACGCAGTCACCCGAGTTTACTCAATGGAGTTTTATAAACTAGTTTCACTGAACCTACAGAGAGTTGGGTCATACTGCACAACAGCAAACAGGAAATCAAATATATAGGAGGTGCTCTCGGTTACAAGATGTCATTCTCCCAGGTGCAATATGTAGCAAATTCCATTACAGGGAAAGTCACGAGTGGAATCATGGACATGAACACCAAATTACATTTATCATATGTGTGTAGAATAGAAATGTACATGTTACTGAATGTAACAACACAGCCTGACTGAGTGAACAATGTAACACAGAAGGTACATTTGCTGCATGTCTACAACAAGAAGTGATCTCAGTAATGAAAACCATTGGTTCCCAAACCATGGCTGTGTAGACACCAGTCTTTACAGAGTAAATCATCAGAAGCATCTAATACATTTAAAGCATCTAGGTTTGATCTGAAAAACTTTATATTAATTAACAAAACATGTCTATTTTTTGAAGAGCCATATATTACCGTATTTGCTCGAATATAAGACGACCACGATTATAAGACGACCACCCAAACTATGGATATTCCTTTAGGAGAAAAACGAAAAGTCTGAAAAAAAGTTTAACTTGTATATATTCACTTTTTCATATTTAATAAAAACTTATGATATAAAAAAAAAATGCATTTCTTGTTTTTATTTACCTTTTATGTGCCAATGCTGCCCCTACCCCCAGACTTACCCAATGCTCCCCCCAATGTTGTCTGTCTCTCTCCCCCAATGTTGTCTGTCTCTCCACCCCTCCCTCCCCCCAAGTTGTCTGTCTCTCTCCCCCACCCTCCCCCAAGTTGTCTGTCTCTCTCCCCCACCCTCCCCCCAATGTTGTCTGTCTCTCTCCCCCACCCTCCCCCAAGTTGTCTGTCTCTCTCCCCCATCCTCCCCCCAATGTTGTCTGTCTCTCTCCCCCACCCTCCCATCAATGTTGTCTGTCTCTCTCCCCCACCCTCCCCCCAATGCTGTCTGTCTCTCTCCCCCACCCTCCCCCCAATGTTGTCTGTCTCTCTCTCCCCCCCCCCCTCCCCCCAATGTTGTCTGTCCCCCCCCCCCCCCCCCAACGTAGCCTCCCTGGTAGCTAGTGGGGGCAGCTGGAGGATGTCTGCACGATATGTGCAGACACCCCCCTGCTGCCCATATCTCCCTGATGGCTAGTGGAGGCAGCTGGGAGATGTCTGCATGATATGTGCAACATTCACCATGCTGCCCAGCACTTCCGCCGGAATTTTTATGTTGAAGCCATTGAAGGATCCGGCTTCATCATAGAAGTCCCGGCGGTCTTGCCGGACGGCAGCAGGGGATGTCTGCACGATGCGCACCAGCTGTTAGCAAGGGGGATCCAGGTCCCCTGCAGCTCTACGGGGGACCTGGATCCCAGTCTTATAATCTGACCTCGATATGAGGTCAGATTATAAAACAACCTCGAATATAAGACGAGGGGTCTTTTTCAGAGCATTTGAAAAAAACCTTGTCTTATATTCTAGCAAATACGATAAGTAGCTCAGAACCATTCAAGATATATTTAATAATATAGTTCAATGTACCTGGCGTGGTATTGATTATGTTGTGATCATCTGGAATAAACGCCACCTCTTCCTATTTCCTATATTCAGTTAAAAAAAGATGTAAAAAGTTAGAGACTTAGTGGCAAGTCAGGAAGAGAAGGTCACGTGCATGCTGGGAAATGTTATCTATAGCTACAAGAGACAGGATTTGCAATTGCAAATGTATTATCTTTAAAACTGCTGACCCATAATTTATATATATATATATATATATATATATATATATATATAAATAAACACTACGTATGGAAAGCTTTTGTGCTGGAGTGTTTAAAATAATATTTTTAGGAAGTAACACATCAGCGTCAAATCCAAGCAAAGGGAAACAACGTTTATCAAATGTAATAATTGAACTATTTAGGGAATGCAGCAAGGGTCGCCAGCTTAGCCATTTATCCCCGGTCATCATGGACTTTTACATACTGCACTGCAGTGTTCAGGACTGGATTAAGACATTATAGGGCTACAGGTATTGTGAGGCCCCCAGCAGGGCCACCATCAGAAATTTCAGGGCTCCTTACTGAAAAAATTCTGCCCCTCCCCCGATAGTTTATAAATTAATATGTGACTAAAAGTCAGTGTCTGCATCCGCTGGATGTCACATATTAATTGATAAACTATCGGAGGGGGGGGGGGGGGGGGGCACCTAATGCAACCAGTGACCTGTAACAAAATCCAGACAGATGTAGTCAGTGTCAGAGGAGTTAACCCCTTGGGTTACTAGACAGATCTAGGCAGTGTCAGAGGCATTAACCCCTTGGGTGGCTAGACAGAGGTAGTGTCAGGGAAGTTAACCCCTTGGGTGGCTAGACAGAGGCAGTGTCAGAGGAGTTAACCTCTTGGTTGGCTCACACTGACATACACACACACACTCACACTGACATACACTCACTCAGGAGAAGAAAGCTGAATCTTAGCCTTCAGTGGTGAAGATATAGCTCAGGCCATATCTTGACACTTGAAAAAGCCTCACCAAAGAGGAGAAACGCGTTGTGTGCTATAGGAAACAAGGGATGTGCAACACTGGACTCTTTTTCAAGGATTTTTTCCATTTTTACTGCTTTTAATGAAATTGGGGACTCTTCAGATTTTAACTGTAAGAATTCTATGTTTTATTTGTATTACATATTAAACAGTGTTCATTAATATCCTTGCCTTCCTTCTTCCTCATGTGTTTTGTGGAGTCTTCATGGATGAAGTAACGGAACATCATTAACCCTTTCCCTGGGCTCCCTTATGCTGATATCCCTGAGCAAGTAGTTGCTCAGACGAATGTGAGTGGCCACTTGGCACAATTCATTCACTTTATTTCACTTTTTCTTTGATATATTACACTATTGTGTGTTTTATTCTTTTATTTTTCATATTCCCTTTGTACAACACTGCAAGATACATACTTGTTCTAAGGGTAAATATAAGTGTGTGTAGTGTTGGTTGAAGCGCACTGGTCACGTTTTTCTTTGTATTGTATTTATTTTGCTAGAAGTGAGACACTAGTGGTGCCCGAGTGCTGCATACCCGTTTACATACAGGCGCAGCAGTCTACACTTTGTGTTTTGTATAGCTCAGGCCATGTCTTCAAAGTCTCAGCTGGAAAGGATTTCTGCAGTTCACTTCTATGGTGGGCGGGGCACAGCGCGTATAGGCTTTGTCTGGTGCTTGAAAACACTCCTCCTGCAGTCCGTCTTTTAATATTCCACAGCCAATTTGCCCATTAATATGTCACTATTAGTCTGCCCATTATTATGCCACAGCCAATTTGCTCATTAATATGCCATCGACAGTTGGCCCCAAAAAACTTTTACCCCCTCCCCAAGTACTCGCCTTCCTACTGCTCTGTCTCCAGCCGCCTCCTGCTCTGTTACTCTCATCGCGGAAGGTCACTTAACTCCATGCTGCCTGCTTGCCAACCATGAGCTTGCGAGATGGGGCCAGATTGGTCAAAGTGGCTAATTATTAGAAATCTCTTAAAGTTGGCTTCTCAGTATAGCCGATTTCGGCCCTGCAAATCCTTTGGGTTCACCCGACTCAGTATGAGCCAAAATCCCAAGAAAAGTAGTCCTGGCTCCCCCTTGTGATAAACTTGGCTGGGAGCTGGGCAAAGTCTGTTGACATACAGTTTACAAATTGTGTAATAAATGTTAACCCCTTTGTGACAAATGATACACCAGGCACATCATGCAAAATCTAGTAGTTAAGGACAACTGACATGCCTGGCATGTCATGGGGTAAAAACCAGATAGGCAGCAGTCAGCTGTGCAACACCAAAATTTGGCTCCCCGGGGCACTGTAATCACCTCAGGTGCAGAGAAGCATGCTTCTCTAATATAGTGCTGCCCTATATCCAGCAAGTGGCAGACATGATCAAAAAGCCACTAGAGGCAATTGCATTCAAAAGGACAATACTAACCCTAGAGCTAGGGTTAAGGCTAGAGTTAGAGTTCTACTTAGGGTAACAGATCGGTTAGGGTTAGCTTTAGGGTTAGGGTTATTGCCCTATAACTTGCAAAAAACAACAGAAAAGCAATTTAGAAAAAATATAGATGGTGTCTTTTTTACAGAAAATAAAAGTATATAAAGAATCCCCTTTCTATGGTGATAAAAGTCGTATATAATATGTGTAGAATGAGGAAGAGGAAAATTACAGCAAAACACAAACACCACAGAACAGCCATTGTCTTGAATTACCAAAAATGTTCCAATATATATGTGTATATATATATATATATATATATATATATATATATATATTTATACAATTTTATTTTATATTCCATTTTATAGTTGTTTATAGAAGTTCTTAAAGAAGGATTTTACACAGCCTTCTATGAGCGAGGACCAACTTTTTACTTTGATGTGCAATTTAATATTTGGTATTCAGTATCACCAATTCAATGGTCTTTGCTGTATTACGTTATATTTTCTTTCTGACTTTTCCATGTATCTGTGCTCCCATTTCATTATTGTGACGTCTGTCTGAATACAAAATACAGCAGGAATGGCACTTATTAAGCCTGTTATCAATCTACCTTCACTCTCTATGTAAGCTGCTGTTTTGAATGAACCATATATTTTTTGCATATTAAAATCGCTGTTTGGACTTACAATTTTGTAAGTGTTGTTCCTGCTGTATTTTGCTTTGTGGACTTTCTTGGTGCCTGTTGAGCACCTGCAGAGGCACCAGTGATTGGGTGTGGTGCTGTACCCTGATTTAATACTGCTGATTCGGCCGCTTGGGTAGCCCAAATTTCTCTTTCGTGTTATCTGTCTGTACTCCATAATTCATGTTTCAGCACAGGAAGGGAAGGCATGAGACTGGAAGACCTCTGGCAGGAATAGGGTTGCCACCTGTCCGGTATTTTACCGGCAGGCCGGTAAAAAATTTCCATTAGGCCAATGTTAAGTCTATGGAGACAGTACCAAGGCCGGTAGTTTTTGGAAGAAAAGGTGGCAACCCTAGGCAGGAACCAGGAGGGTAGTGCAAGGAAACCAACCAACAGAATAAGGATAAAAGAGCAGTGACATACACCTGAAAGAATTTCTATTTCAACCATATGGCTGAGCCTCAGATTATATCTTCCCAGAACATTTGCACGCTGTCCAATATCATCAAAATCAAAGATGGAAGCCACGGAGAAAAAACAGTAGGATACCAAGATACCAAAAAACAAAAAAAAAAACAACTGAAGGCAACCAAAACAGAAGGGCAAGGCAAAAGGCAGAGTCAGATGATCAGGAATCAAAAATCAATATAATATAAAAACTGCTAGAGAAGGCATAAAGGTGCCAACTGTCTGAAACCATATAAATGCGTAGGTCATGTGCAGGTATCGAAAGGGTTTGGCTGTACAAGATGGCAAAGGCAGCTGACACCAAAATAGAGGAGAAAATATAGAAATACAATCAGGGCGGCCACTAGAGGCTGAAGTGGGAACAGCCATAAAACCTGAATGAAACATAAGAATGAACCAAAGGAGCACTTATTGAAAACATTTAATTAAATAAATAACTATCTTTTCAATTGTGTGATATTTTACTTAAAAGAAGGTGAATAACAGGATCACACAAAAAAACATACTGTTGTTTCAATAAATATTTCAATAATGATGCTGTAGTTAAAAGGAAGTGTACAATTATACTTGTGTATAGGATTAGCGTGATGACGTAGCACGTCTGGGCGTTTCCCGAACGTGGTGTTCTAGGGCCGGGGAACGTGAGGAGTGAGTAAAGAGAGATGCGCGAAAACAGGCTGAGGCAAGAAAATCTGAGCTACCTTCAACTCTTGCTACATCGCAGGAAGGAGAGACGCGGGTAAACCAGGCTGAGGCAAGGAAAACATCTCCACGCTGAAACTGAAAGTGAAGCAATAAATACCTCATGTCTGAAGTTATCTCTCCGGCATCACTCGAATCCGCTGCTCTATTTGAATACAATTTATGCACCAATGCAGAAGACCACCAAACCTAAGTACCATTAAGGAGTATTGTATGCATGTAATGTGGCTTACTCTCTCTAAGTGATCATCATTGTGTACTTGAGCGGTCCTCTCATCGGCGCCTGTATCACATGGCAGCACAAACCACATAACAACTTGTTGGGAGCCTTATTCCCCGGTCGACTCTCTAATGACCTATGGTGATTTGTTGCTATATGTACACTAAAACATAATATATACTAGCAAGAAACAGTATTGAATCCCGTCCTCTCTGTATAAGACTGCAGTGGTGAAATCTCACTGGACGACGAGCGAATACACTTTAAACATTGTATATATACCCTGCATAGCGTATCTAAATCTTTTGTGGACATTCATGTACAAAATTCACCTAATTCTATCTAAGTAAGTGGGTAAAGGGTTGAGAGCTTGTTACAGACATATAACCTTGAGCCGTGATGGAAATTTGACTACATGGTAATTGATATACACCTCTATGGGCCTGGGCCCTTTTTCTGAATCATTGTGAGGTATAGACCTTAAACCGCACCAATAAATCTTGGAAAATTGGCCACTTCTGAGGACCATTGACAATAATAACTGTCTATATCAAAGGCCCGGTACGATCATTTCCTATTTAAATTCACCGAGGATTTGTTAACTTTTAAAAGAAAGAAAGGGGAAAAGAAAAGAAACATTTATATTGACTTGCAATAATAATACGCGACTCAAATAAAGTTGCATCCTCTTCAAATCTTTTGCTAAGGACCTTTGCGATATTGTCGACCCTGGAACTCGCATAATTTATCAATTTTCATCAACTACCAAGCAAGAGACTATAATAGATCTAATACTATCACAGAAGACCTACTTTTTTGTTCTTATCCGACCTGCACATTTTTTCTCTACTCGTACCTCTTAGAAATGGCCCCTAAAAAAGAGAAATCTCATGCTCCAAAAGACATAGATGCTTTCTACTCCCCAAAACAAGTAAATCAGAGGGATTCCCCTCAAAGTGGCCCAGGAGCTAAAAACAACCCTGCTCTCTAGACCAAATATAATACAGCCAGATCTCTCAAACTTGATTACTGAGGTAAATTTAAACTCCGCATTGGAGAATCTCTGGGAAAAAATCAAAACGGATTCCAAGCAGAACCAATTGGATTTGAAACAAGAAGTGACTCAAATGTCAACAAGTGTTCTTGCCCTTACAGAAGTCACCAAAAAATTAAGAGAAGACATACTAATAACGCAACAGCAGAATGTTATATTAAAGAACCAAGTAACAAAATTGGAACTAAAATTATCAGAACTAGAAGATCGCTCTCGAAGGAGAAACTTAAAAATCAGAGGGATCCCGGAAGAAATTTCAAATGAAGCACTTGAACAATATTGTATGGAACTTATACTGACATACGTCAAGGAAGAATCGGTTGGGACACTGCCCCTCGAGAGGATACACAGACTCCCTAAACCTAGGGACTCCAAGTTCGCAGACTCACCCAGAGATACCATAATTTGCTTTCATAATGCACGTCTGAAAGATATGTTTGCAAGGGAGATGAGATCCAAACCATGCGTCCCCAAATATAGGGACCTCTCTCTTTATCAGGACCTTTCTACTCATACTCGAAATAGCAGGAAGAGCTTTCAAGCAACAACGACCCGTCTTAGAGTAGCAAACATTGCCTATCGTTGGGGTTTCCCCACAAAACTTCTTATAACTAAGGAAGGGAAAACAACAGTTTATACAGATCCCCTAACAGCTCTTGAGGAACTGGTTCGAAATGGGATAATCACCGAACACTGACAAATTTTCATGAAGAGCTTCAGTCCCTTTATTTCTTTTTTTTGGATATTGAGGAGGGAATCCTGATGTGTATAGGGGGAGGATCTGGGGATTTTCTTCCCGTTGCCCTCTTTTTTTTTTTTTTTCTCTTTCTTTCCTTCTTTATATCACTAGTTGGGCACCTGAGAGTTCACAATATTCATTCCACAATATTCACTTTTGTTCCCAGAATAACAACAATCACTTTAGCTTTTATTGCAATTTATCAATTCATCACACTGTTTTTTTTTTTTTGGTTTTTTTTTTTATCTTAACACTTTTTTTTTCACCAGCAGGACAATTGAGTGTCCACATTTTTCACTTCACAACATTCACTCTCGCTCCCATAACAACAACACTCACGTTTGTTCCTATTACATATTTTATCTTTTTTTCTTCTTCTTCCTCCACTACCTACTTCTCATCACACATTCCCACGCATATTACAACCTATAAACATCCCACATTGCTTTTACACTTAGCTGACACCCAATTCACTTTTAGTTATCCTCCTCCTTTTTTTTTTTTTTCCTCTTTCTTTCTCTTCTCTCTCCCCATCCTCTCTTTTCTTCTTTTCTTCTCCTCCTTATTTCCCCTCTCAATTATAGTTAGAAATAGGTTATGAATTTAGAACCTGATATCGATAAGACATATATTATCACTGTAGCACTGGATTTACCTTTTTGTAAAAATAATTTTAGTCAACTGTCTTAGCTGAGTAGGATTGTAATATTACATAGTGGTCTCTCTTCTCATTCCTTTGACCTCCCCGGTCCTGACACTACTAAATGCTCGGTCTCTCTGCTTAAGTGATACCGAGCATAAATGTGTGAAAATTTTTCCATATTTTGTATGACTGTTAGAGTGATTGTTGGTATGTGTGTTGTCCTGGTTTATGGGGACTCTCTTTACCTGAGGGGAGAGCTGGGGAGGAAAATGATTGATCCATTTTAAATGAGAAGGCTGAAATTAATGTCATTGAACTGCAGGGGTCTAAATTCTCCACAGAAACGAGCATTTTTGTACAACACTTTGATTGAGGAAAAAGTTGATATAGCTTTTTTGCAAGAAACTCACTGGGACGATAGGGGCAGCATACTTTGGAAATATAAGAAATACCAGAATGTATACTATTCTAGCTTAATTGACCAAAAAAAGAGAGGTGTCGCTATTTTGATTTCCAATTCAATTAAATTTGAATACATCTATCATGAGCCCGACAAGATAGGAAGGTCGGTTATCCTGATTTGTAGGGTTAATGACTCATTGTATACATTCTTGAACATTTATGCACCCAATGATTTCCCAGTGCGTTTCTTAAATTACATAACTGAGAGATGGGAAAAACTAGCCCAGGGAACCTCTATCCTGGGGGGAGATTTCAATACCCTATCAGATACCAAACTTGATAAGAATCTCCACTCAGGGAGAATGATTGATTCCAAATTAAAAAGGGCAGCCCAACTATTCTCAAAGTATATAACCAACTACAATCTATATGATGTCTGGCGGGTGGCACATCCACTAGAGAAAGACTACACATATTACTCAGAAATCCACCAATCCTATTCCAGAATTGATACTTTCTTCACGTATGCCCCCTGCCTTGATGCCTGTAAAAAGTTGAGTATTGGGAATATCGTATGGTCTGACCACGCTGCTGTATTTCTGGAGCTAGAACAGAGCAAACAATATTCTATCAGACCTGAATGGAGATTAAATGAACATCTTGTGTCATCCGAAAGTGATAAGGAAAATCTTAAGATTATAGTCGATCAATTTCTAGCTGAAAATGACGATAAGCAAATCTCAAGAGGCACCTTGTGGTGCTCACTTAAATCTTGTATTAGGGGATACTTTATTAGCAAACAAGCCCACTGGTATAAAAACAGGAAGAAAACCTTGTCAGCACTATATGTGGCACTGGCGATAAAAGAAAAGGCAAATAAAGTTAACCCCTCAACTAGCTATGCCTCGGAAATTAAGCAGCTACAACAAGAGATTAAGGAAAAACTCAGTCAGAAGGCAGAGAGTATGCTCCAAAAACTAAAGCAAAATTGGTACTATAGCAATGGGCAGGTGGGAAAAGTAATGTCAAGTAAATTGAAGTTCAATAGAGGTAAAAACAGAATTGGGAAAATCGAATACAAAAATCAAACTTGTCTTTCACCAAGCACTATTGGCAAAGCTTTTGGAGACTATTACAGCTCGATGTACAATCTCCCAGATACTGGGGAAGATGAGCAGGGGATGGTCGATTACCTCAAATCTTTGGGTTTGCCAAGGGTTTCCGAGGACAAATTGAGGTCCCTAAATGCACCTCTCTCATTATTAGAGGTTAGAAACGTAATTAAGGGTCTGAAAAAGAATAAAGCTCCAGGCCCGGATGGATACATAGCGCAGTTCTATCATATCTTGGAGGGCCATCTCTCTCCTCTTTTGCTCGAATTGTTCAACGAGATCGGTCAAAATAAAAAATTTCCCCAGGAGATGCTTAATGCGTCCATAATTCCTATACTTAAACCAGGGAAAGATTTAAAACTAGTTACGAACTATAGACCGTTGACTCGTTGATCAACCTCGATGTCAAGATCCTCTCAAAAATTCTGGCAAACAGATTAAGCTTGGTCATAGCAGACTTGGTACATGAAGACCAGACAGGTTTCATTCTAGGGCGCACGGTAGAGGACAATGTTAGGAAAGTCTTCAATCTGATCTCGGTCGTACAATCAAGGAAATCTCCAGCAGCCTTTATAGCGTTAGACGCAGAAAAGGCCTTCGACCGTGTCAATTGGCGGTTTCTATCCCATACCCTTGAGGCCTTCGGCCTAAAAGGAATTTTTAAAGACTGTACTATGGCACTCTATACCTCTCCTAAAGCTAAAGTAGTGGGCCCTATGTTAAAATCCGACTCATTCAATATCAGAAATGGTACTAGGCAAGGCTGCCCCTTAGCTCCCTTGCTATATGCATTATCAATTGAACCCTTGGCAGCCCAGATAAGATCCAACCAAGATATTAAGGGAATTAACTATGGGAAAACAGAATTCAAAGTTACTCTTTATGCCGATGACATTCTATTGACACTCTTATCTCCAGAATCATCTATTCCAGCAGTTCTTAAAAACATACAAGATTATGCAAAATTTTCCAATTACAGGGTGAATTTGTCTAAATCCCAGGTCATTACCTATGAGCTATCTAAGACACAATTAAACAACCTGGGAAAAGATATTCACTTCGACTGGAATAACCAAACTATAGGTCATCTCGGCATTAAGATTAAATTTGACTTAAAACAATGCAGAAAAGACAACTACTCCATCCTGATAGCCGACCTGAGAGACCAGCTTTTAAGATGGAAGGGCCTAGAGCCCTCTTGGCTAGGCTGCCTGAATATAATTAAATCATATATTATTCCTAAAATAATATATATTTTCAGAACAATTCCCTTTCGAGCACTCAATAATGAAATTAAACAACTCACTCAAATAATCTCCAATTACATCTGGAATTTTAAAAAGCCAAGAATTCAAGGCTCAATATTGAAGTCAAAACTAAACCAAGATGGCTTGGGCTTACCTGATCTATATAGACTGCATGAGGCTTGCATGTTAGCCCACTGCTTGTCATGGAACTCAGTGAACACAAACGCGGGCTGGCTGAAGTTGGAGAGGGAAGCCAGTGGATTAAGAGAACCTTTCTATTTGTTCTGGCTCTCTCCAGCTGTAGCCAATCAGTATAAACATGGTAACGATATCATTGACGATATTTTGGTTACCTTGCGGAGGGCACAGAAAAGTTACCATCTTATCCCTCATCTCACTCTGGAGACGCCAATTCAGGTCCTAGGACTGAGTATCTCGGACCTTAATTTATCTAGTTGGGAAAATAGAGGCATTTCTAAGTTAGCAGATTTCAACACATTAAATGGTATTATATCACTATCGGAAATACAAACTAAATTCGGTAAACATCAAGGCGACTTCTTACTATATCAAAGACTGAAACACCTCCTGGGTACTGATTCAATTAGACAGAATACCCCACTAGACAATTTTATTGAAGGGAAAAAATCCTCTAATGTAGTTAGGAGAGTTATGGCCCTCTCGGATATGGAACCCCGCTACGACAAATCCTCTTCCATTTGTAAATGGGAACGGGATCTCGGAAAGGTGTATCCTAACGAAGAGTGGTTTGGTGCCTGGAGTCTTACAAGGAAATCTGTTCACTCTGTGAGCCTTCGAGAACTATACTTCAAGGTCCTCCACAGGTGGTACATGGTACCAACGAGACTGAATAAAATCAACTCCTCAGCAGCAACAACTTGCTGGAGATGTCAAAAGCAACTAGGTGCCATGTCCCACATCTGGTGCACCTGTGAAGGGCTCAGAGAATTTAAGGACAACATAGAATATCTGATGTTGAAGCTACTTGACGTTATCATACCAGTTTCGCCCCAGGTATTTTTGTTCCACTTGAATCTCTCGAACTTAATAGAAACTGATAAAATATTACTCATAAATGTTTTCCTAGCCGGTAAAATCCTTATAGCTAGAAACTGGCTTAAACCCGGGCTACCAACTTGGAGTGAGCTGATCACCCAGATTCAGTATCAATGTACAATGGAACGGCATTTTTTTGTAATAAACTCTAACTTAAAGAAATATGATAAAATTTGGAATAGATGGATAACAATCTACCCCAACATTTTAGTCTACCAAAACAGAGGAGCCCCCCAGCAGATTCTCTGACACAGCCTCTCAAAACAATCCCCAGCAAGCCATAAAATCAGCTTCCTATGTTATTTTCCCCATGAACAAGCGTGAGATGTATGTAGGTATGAATGTAAGTGTGAATGGATATAGGCAGGGCAGATACGGAAGCATAAGGAGATAAGTGGAGACAAGAAGAGACATCAGTAAGCACTTTATTTTTTACTAACTCTTTTATTTTCTTTCTCCACTTAATGCTCACAGAAATCCTGAGAAAATTGATGGAATGTTTAAATTGCGGAACTTTTCTCTTTTTTTTACACATGTAATTTCACTTGGATTATTTGTCTCTATATGCTCTTATCAAAATATGTTAAATGTTACACCAATACTTAATCTGTCAACACATATGCTAAGAAAATAATAATAAAATATATTTAAACACATAAAAGGAAGTGTACAAACTAAAAATGAATACTTATTAACACAATCTCAGATCTTAAAATGTTTTGATTGTTTTCCTGCATTTCCAGGTGGTACTGAAAAGATAAACAATGGTACACAATAGTGCTTTCTGATATGCAGCTCATTACACCAAAAAAAAAAAAACAACAACATACAGAAAAATGTTTCACTCACAAAGGTGGAGTAGCACTCATTTATTGCGCTCAATAGGTGATCTTAATTTGATTGTAGAATGTAGAAACTTCTCATAGAACCCAAATGCATGTTCACACACACTCAGAGTTTATGTAAACACAAGATCAAGGGGTGGAAAAAAACAATAGTGCTAAAAGGTGCAAAATGTAATTAAAGGACAACTATACACTTTTTTTCAGCTCAGTGTTTTTCAACACTGAGTCAATAATTCATTTATGTGACTTTAAATGACCTGCTAGCACTGGGAAGAAAAACCAGCACTGGAAATAATATTATACCAGCCCCATAGCATTGCATATATATTTTCTTGTTCATAAAAGGGCAAGCACATTTTAAGAGTGTATTATTTATACATAAGACTGATTTATACCCCTGCACAGAGCAATAAATTGCTCCAGGATGTGCACAAGGTTATAGCTCACAAACTGCCCTGATATTTACCCCATGCACAGGGCAACACATAGCCAACAGTAGTTACACAAGGTTATATGAATTGCCCTGTGCATGGGTTTATATATATATTCAGGGCATTGTGTAAGCTATAATCTTGTGTACATACTGGGAGGATATAACCACTTACCCCAGCAATCAGACTGCACTCACATTACTTGCCCCAGCACCCAGGATTTAACCCAGCATGCAGATTGCATTCTCATGACTTGCCTTAGGATTTACTCCAGCACCCATACTGCACTCACAGGACTTGCCCCAGCACCCATGACTTACCTTAGCATGCAGATTGCACTCACAGGACTTGCCCCAGGATTTACCAAGTTAAACATTGTTTATAATGTGACTGTAGAGAATTAAAAAAAATGATAAATTAATATATACATTGTATTAGCAAAATTTCATGCAAGTGCATAAATTAAGAGGAACATATGTTTAAATGTGTATGTAGTATATCTCCTATGACATCCCCTTGTGGCTTGATATGTAAATTATACATTTCCCATTGAAAATTAGTTTATTTGCAAATCAAGCCACAGCTGATATGATAAAGATAGGGCCACCTTTATGTTTTCAGGCACCCAGTGTGGGCCAACGCCTTGTTTTGACAGTTTTCGTCTCTCCCTACCCCCCAGCAGTAATTGCAGTATGGGCAGTTTGTGCATGCCCCCCAAACACCCCACAATTTTTTATTGAAATGGGCTATATCACAATAGCTAATCCTGGAAAAAATGGTTAGGAAAAAGTAATGCATTACTTTTACTTATTGTCCTATAGCTTGCAAAAAAAAAAAACTTAAAAACATGGGGTATTTCTAAACCCAGGACAAATATTAGTATGGATTATTAGAAGGATTTGCATTAGCTTTTGTAGATGTGCAAAAGATTTTTCAAGTAAAAGTTTTTTTTTTTTTTAATTTTACATCATATTTTTTTTTAAATGTTTTATAGTAAACTATATGATTTGATCAAAATAATGATATCTTAATGAAACCCTTCTTATCCTGAAAAAAAACCCAGTCCGTTCATTAAGGGTTAAAGTAACGGGTTGTTTTGTTGGTTTTTTTCCAGAATTTTTTAAAACATTACAGAATCTTAAAAGACAATACTTGATCCCCTCTTCCATAAAAAAAAATAGTAGTGAGCCTCTTCAAAACTGAGAAGTTTGCACTGGCTCGGGGTGGATTAATAGAGCAGGGGGAAGAAAGGTCAGAGGAGGATGGGTGCCACAGTTTGGATCTTTCCCATGTGTGCGGTGGGCAGATTGTTGTACTTTGCTGTACAGGCAGGTGGCGCCCTTGCTTCAATGCGGCTCCTACCTTAGTGCTTGTGTCTAACCAGCTTCGCATCATCTTACCAACTCTGTCCCCCACCCTCCCTTTGTCCGCACCTTCAGTAGGTAGTGAATGGACAGCGAGCAGAGGCAGCTGGAGCCGTGAAAATAGCCCGTCCGGAAAGGGTTCACAGACCTGTCACACCGGGATTCAGCAAGAGGCTTCTTTAACAGGTGAGATTACCTGCTGTGCACATGCTAATCTGACTCATTGATTTGCATTGTGCCTGGCCTGGCATCTAAACGCCTTGACATATTAGTGCATGTCCTGCTCACGGATTTAAGCGATACTAATTGCTGTATCTGAGGGTGCGCATTAAATGACACACTGCAAATATTCAATCTCACGAAAACTTTTGTTTTGAGTGTATCAGATTAGTAGATCAGTAGTTTGATTCCGGTCATTTGGGGCTATGCAAGAAGAATTGGTTTTAAGACACAGTTCTAAAAGTGGAGCAATCAGCAGTTGGAGCAATCAGCAGGGATCATCAGTTGGATGCTGCTGTGATAGCTGCACTTTGAAAACTGTCTTAAAATGTTCGTTAATAAATGACTGTAGTTTCTGAATCGTTTGCTTTTGCTCTGTGATCAGTGTCAAGGATTTAATTGGTTCCGAATTTATACAGAGAGATTATTAAGTAGTCTTGTAAAAGCCAATTTTTTATTTTATTTTTATAAATGGGTATAAATACTATACCTAGTTTGAATGATCATTGCAGTGTTTTGTTACAGAATGTTTCTTCACTGTACAAATGATCTTATGGCAATTTTATTATAACCTCATTAACTGTAATTTTTTTTTTTAGTAAGGTATATTATTTTGCATTTGTAGGTCAATACCGACGGGCACATTGGAGTATTATTATTCAGATGGGCACTTGCTGTCATTTGGTGCATTTTCTATTAAAACTAGCTGAGTAGTATCCTGTTTGATTTGCCATGCTTCACCAGTCTCTGCTGCAGTGCTAAATCTTAAGCCACATATTCAGATCACTATAGCTTTGGCATTGCACACTGTATGTGATGCATATTGATTTTTGCAAAACAAACACAGAAGGATTTTTTTTAGTTATATTATGTGCTGAATTATGCAGTTCTATGACTGGGATATTTTCTATTGCAAGTAGAATTCTCAGGTATCCCAATAGTGAAACATTGATTTTTGTTTGGTTTGTTATTGTTGTTTGAAATGGACTGTATCACCTAAAGTGTAGAGCATATAAAAAGGACTGAACATGATCTATACTTTTGTATTAGCAAAATTGCAAGCAAATACATTAATTAGGATAATCGGTTTTTAAATGTCTGTGGAGTGTCCTGTTTGTGACATCACCCATGGCACAGTATACGAAAGGCAAATTTTTAATTTGCATACCGTGCCAAGGGTGATGTCAGAGGCAGGAGATTCCACAGACACATTTAAAACACATTTTGCTCCAAATTTAGGCATTTGTTTGCAGTTTTGCTAATACAATCATTTATTATGCTGTACAATCACATCTGTTCCTCCTGCCTGGGATTTTGAATCCCATTCAGAATTACCTATTTTAGACTTGTACAAAACCATCCCATAGTAAGCCATGGAAATTTAGAACTAAGCCTCGCAATTGCTATATATATATATATATATATATATATATATATATATATATAATGTGTCAAAGTGGAGTTGGAAAGACCGCTTTGAAATTATCTATAAGGAAGGTATACAGATAGGAGTGACTAATGTGTAGATTTGCTGTTGCGTGCAGTGTGAACTCCCACAGGTGTTAAACGTGTAATCTTGCACTATATTAATAAGCAGAGGAAATAGGTGTTACACAATTATGCAGTCATAATCACATGGTTTATAAAGATGTTCTCTCTGCTCCCCATTACAAATTATACAGAGCCCTTGAAATTACTGTATCCAGTGGTGTATTTTGGTTTTGTGCTGCTGCAGGCAGCCAACATTTCTGCACCCCACCCCCCCCATTGCACACCTACGACATGCCCCATCATCCATGCTGCATGCTCACGATATGCCCCATCACCCCATTACATGCCCCATCACCCACATTGCACACACACTAAATGCCTCATCAACCCCATTACATGCCCCCACCACGTCCATTAAATGCCCCCTTCACCCCGATTAACTGGAAGGAGCTAAAGTTTGCTGAACTGTGGGGGAGGGAGTGAAAGTGTTTTAAGCACCAGAAGTGTGGTTTAACACCCTCTGGCAAAGTGCCGCCCTAGGCAAGTGCCTTGTGGAAGATACACTACTGACTGTATCACTTAAATATTGTTTTTCATTGCATGAAGAGAATAAAATTACATTTGAAAATTATTTCTACATTGTGTGAGCAGAATTTCAAGCAATCCCTAAATGAGGAGCAAAACTGAATATGTGTTTTGAATGTGTCTTTGGAGTCTCCTGTCTATGACATCACCTGTGTCTTGATAGACAAATAAACTGCTTTTCAATGGGAAATTGGTTATTTGCATTGTAATCAAGCCACAGGTGATGTCATAAACAGGAGACTCTACAGACACATTTAAAACATATATTTTTTCTCCTAATTTAGGCATTTGCTTTAAAGTTTGCTTATACAATGTATAGATCATTTTTTAATTGTTTTTTTATTCTCTATATTCAGAGTGTAAGCAATGTTTAGGTGATAGTCCCTTTAATTCTAAGAAGTCTAAGTTCCAATTCCAAAAAAGAAAATTAGCATTTTAAAAGTGCCACTTGGTAAATGTTAGGTAATTAATTTAATATCCAAATTGACATTTTCAGACTCTGGCAAGTTCAGACAATGCGATTGTTCCACGTACCAATTACAAGCACCATATTGCGAGGCAACATGCCGTTTCAGTATCACGCTGACCACTACTGGAAAAGAGCTTCGGAAGTGATCAAGTTATTTTCTGTCTCTTTGGGAGAGTTGCTAGACTGCCCAGAAAGACCTTTTGTATTTATTTATTTATTTTAAATAAGATCTAGGGTTAAGGTTAGTGTTTGGGTTGGAATCAGAAGGTCACTGTATGAGAAATTTGTTGTAAAAAAAAAAAGCAATATGCTACTTTCAGTTATTGCCCAATAACATGCAGAGAAAATGTAAACATGGGCTATTTATAAACACAGGACATATATAAGAATCTATTTGACAGTTTGTTTTTTTATTTGTGTTTTTTTTGTATATGTGTAAAAGATTTTTCATGTAAAAGATATAACGTGTTTTTATTCCAGCATATTTTATGATTTATTATCTTTATAGTAAATTATATCCTAGAATGGAAATAATGGTATCTATAGAAACCCTTTTTATGGAGATAAAAATAGTATATAATATTTGTGTGTAAAGGAGAGAGAAGAAAACCACATTAGTCTAAACACTGACCAAATGGTGCTGGTCACTAAGGGGTTTATGTATGTATTTGCTTTAGTAAGTAGCAGCAAACAGATTAATAGATTTGCCTCCTCCAGCATGGGTGTTGTAACCACCAATACGACTGCCAGAACTGGAGACATGTGCATCTGTTTGCTCTAAATGTTACTGTTGCCATCCTACAATGCCTAGGGTGGTGGTGGTGGAAACTAGTAGGCATATATATTGGTGAAATCAATTTATGAACAAAATGAACATGATAGTTTCTACATTTTTATGCTGATAAAAAAAAAAAAAAAAAAAAATACTAACTTCTTTAAGAAGAAATGCTTCCTGAAGGATCAAACAAATGTAAATCTACTTTGCAGTCTGCACCCAGAAGCAGGAACATTATAAATGAACTGTGCTCTACCATAAGGTGAATTTTGCTCTGTAAAATTGCTTCCTATTCCTTGACAATCATGCACCATGCAGAGTAAGGATTGGGAATAATAACTGCCACGTGACTACAGATCCAAAAGAGGTGAAAGCATACACTGTGGGTAGAATGAAAGGTAACAGTGCTTACACTCCATATTGCTGTACTACGTTGGTTAGGGATTTGGCTTTTTGGCTGTACCCAAGCAGTTTCCAAATGACAGCTCTTTTTTTGTTGACACTTGATCACAGAGGCTGGATTCATTTTATTAAAGCAGTTAAAAACAATTTTTTTGTGGCCATCTGTTGGTACTGGTGAGTTTGGCGAGCAAGCATGATGCTAATTCAATTTGTCTATGCTTGACCTGTGCTATCTTCAACCTAAAAATCCTAGATGTCATTAACCTTTACCATGTGATATGAAAAGAGTTGAAAGTTTATGCAAATGTGAGAATGCTTTAATGCACCATGCTCCATGAAGTATATCAAAATAGGTTGTAGTGGATCTTTTTTTTTTTTTTTAAAGACATTTTTATAATTCATTTAAATCAGTAGTTTGAAAAATCTCTGAAGCAGAATTTTGTGTTCAGAAGGAGATCTTTATCTCTCTCCACTTGTATTATACAAACACATGTATGCAGTTAGGGTGGGAGGTTCAATGTTTATTTTAATGAGTCTCTATTTTATCACTTGTGGCTTGATATGGAAATTAACTGGTTTCAGTGTGAAATGTGTAATTTGCATATGAAGCCACGGGTGATGTCATGAACCGGAGACTGCACAGACACATTTAAACACATTTTCTCCTAATTTGCTTGCAATTTTGGGAACACAATGTATAGATCTTTTACAATATATATTTTTTTTAATTCTCTACATTCACAGTAAAACAATATTTAGTTGATAGTCCCTTTTTAACGCATCACAACCCACTTTTTCCTGAAATTCCAAGAAATAATTTTAATCAAAGCCGTATTTTTATAAGATCTTTATTGAAAGCAAATTCGGAGACAGACCTAACAATACTTAAATGCAGTCAACAAAAGCAAGAAGGTAGTGAGCTTAAAAGACAACTAATGGATCTTTTAACCCTTGCTTCCTTTAAGGAGGCAAGGGTTAAAAAACATGTCCTGCTGGTGGAGTAAACACGACTTGTATCTTAATAGAGACACCCAGGTTTACTCTCTGCTGGGCCTCCCATCTGAGACTCAGCAGTTGATGATTGTCGCCCACCACCTTGTTTTTGCATGGGATCAGCAGGGGGGACCTAGTTAAGGTCTCCCCTGCTGATCCCATGCAAAAAACAAGTGTCTTTCTACGCTAGCAGAGAGAGCCAGTCGCCGACCAGATAGCTGCCTGCTTCCTATGGCAGCTGCCGGTCAGTGGACCAACAGGTATGTACTATCAAAAGTACCTGCCAGTTTATCCTCACACTAAGGACAAATTTCACACTAAGGACTTGTGTGAAAAGTAACCTTTAGCATCCATTTTAAACAGAACAGATTTTCAAATGATAATTGTAGCTTACTTGATAAAAAAAAATAACTAGTATACACATACATCATACATGCACACATTCATATACCCATACAAGCATGCAGTCACCTTTCATGAAATCATTATTATATAGGAACACAATTAAATGGACATTCATCTCTTGGAATTATTTAGTGAGAAAGTTGTCTCATTCAGTAGCTCTAGACCCACTTGCAGTTTTATTTATTATCATTTTTTTTCTTTTTTTTATAACTTCTTGTTTTTATATAATTTGTTTTTGTTTAATCTGATGCTACATGTCAGTTGGTAGCATCAGACAGTTTGCAAGACAAAATCTCCTACTGCTTGGTTTGTTACTTGTATAACTAAAGCCTGAATGAGTCAGCAAAACATTGGGAATCAGAATGGGAAGGTGAGTAGACAGCGCTTGGCAGTTAAACAGAGTAAGTGTCAATCAATATAAAAAAACAAAGATAGTAAATTAATATAAAATATATAAATTTAATAATATATAAAAACAAATGCAATATATAAATACATATAGAAAAAATATACACAAATGTAACAAAAAAAAATGACAAATTGTTAAAAACAAGAAACAATGATACAGATACAAATGTAACCACAGGCAGAGTGTTAAATTACTCACTTGCTGATTAGGTTAGCTAAATACCATGAATAGTACATGGATATAGAAACGTGCTGGTCAGTAAAGAAGGAAGAATTAAGAACCTGGCCAGGTAACTTCACTTAACAAGAAGGACGCGTTTCGTTCGGGGAACTTCTTCAGCCTGTAAGCAAACAGACCAGCATTGGGAATGTATTATTTCATCAACCTTTTATTTAAATAGTGGCAACAATTTACACAGAGCTGAAATGTTGACATTACTCCCTCAATAGTTTACTGCTATTTACAGTTGTAATTGTGAGTGGAATATATTTAATGTATTGCAAATTACATAGTTTGTGTTGGAGTGTGAGTGATTTTACGTGTTTTTCATTTGTTATATATCCCTTGTGTTGTGCATTGTAGGTGAACATGTGGTGTTTTTATAATGGATTTTATGATTAACAAGTTTATGTGGATGTCTAATTAGCACTTCATAGTATTAAACCTTTGATTTGCATTGGTAACCTAAAAGTGTTTGATGTTAACTAGATTTGCTTTTGATATGATGATATGAAGTCAGAGAGAGCAAACACAATAGACTTTTATATTAGGTTTTTCAATACAACATATAAGCCAATAATTTTGAAAAGTGGAAATAGAGAAATGAGGTACTGCTGAACTGAAAACAAAATACCTAGAAATAGTGGGGGGAATTAAACCTGGAAAATGGAAGAGTGGTGAAACCTTCCACTTTAACAAAAGCCCATTTGGGATTTTCATTGTACTTTTTAAATTTTTTTTTAAACTTTTTGAATAAGTGGGCAATGATGCTCCAAGAAGATGGTGCTATCTATTTATCATAAACAGTTCTATTTATGAAGGTTTTAGTATTGCTTGTAATACCAGTGTTTCTCTGTTTATTGACATTTATTGAAATTCAAATACATTTGTTCTCTCATTCAATTCCAGAGGTAGTTTCTAGTAGACTGAGTTAGATAAATTATCTATATAGTTACCAATTTCAGATCCTTCTCCTATAACAGTCACTATGCTGTGTTGCACTTACATAACCTATACAGACATAAAATAAACATGTTAGAAAAGGTCTGTATAACAAAATATGGCATATCATTGCAACTAAGATATATTGCTGTAAACAAAATGTATTAATATCATATATAATAAAATAAAAATGATCAGAAGAAATGGTCTGTATAAAATCCACACCGACCAACTATCAATGAGTTCTCCAACCCACATTTTGTTAAACAAATGCACACTGTTATCTCCAAAAATATCAAAAGGCCCTGGAAAAGAATACAAATCTTCCCAAAATATGTTTGACTACTTTAAACCAAGGTCTGAAGTATAGGTTTTACTTGATCATTCCTTAAAGAGCCAGCTGGTCACTGCACAATATATAATGATTCTAAATGATCCCAGCCCTATGCTGGTTTCTGCACACTACCCTATCTAGCCTGCTTACATGCCATCTGGTTTGGGTACAGCTTAACTTAGTCAGTTTAACAGAATCGGATATTATTTAAGGGGTGATGTTGCAGTACAATATTATTTTGGTTGTTGATGCATGGAGAAGCCTTTAAGCAGAATAGGCAGAGACAGGGGCGTCATTAGGGTTGGTGTCACCCGGTGTGGAAACTCATGGTGTCACCCCCCTGGATTTCCTCCAATACAATGCCAAACAGATTCCTTAGTAATGCCAGTTAGATGGCCTATTAACTATGCCACACACAGGAGCCCCATAACTATGCCACACATAGGAGCCCCATAACTATGCCACACATAGGAGCCCCATAACTATGCCACACATAGGAGCCCCATAACTATGCCACACATAGGAGCCCCATAACTATGCCACACATAGGAGCCCCATAAATTATGCCACACCAGAGCCCCATAAATTATGCCACACCAGAGCCCCATAAATTATTCCACACCAGAGCCCCACTATTTATGCCTCACCTCTACCCAATTAATTATGCCACACATACAGGTGCCCCATAATTATGCCACACATACAGGTGCCCCATAATTATGCCACACACACAGGTGCCCCATAATTATGCCACACACACAGGTGCCCCATAATTATGCCACATACACAGGTCCCCCATAATTATGCCACACACACAGGTGCCCCATAATTATGCCACACACACAGGTGCCCCATAATTATGCCACACACAAGCGCCCCATAATTATGCACACATGGAACCGCTATTAATTATGCAACACACAGGAGCCCCACGAGGGGACAATTGTACAATTCTAAAACAATACATATCTATACATACAGACATCTGTCTCTCTTTATAACAGCCAATTTGCCCAATTACCGTATTTGCTCGATTATAAGACGACCCTGATTATAAGACGACCCCCCAAAATTTGTATATTCCTTTAGGAAAAAAACTAAAAGCCTGAATATAAGACTAACCTATAGGAAAAAAAGTTTAACTTGTATATATGTAAATTGCTTTTTAATATTTAATAAAAAAATTATATTATACAAATGCATTTCTTTTTTTATTTCCTTTTGTGCCAATGCGGCCTCTCTCCCCCTCCCCCAGCTGTCTCCCCCCCCCCCAAACTTCTCTCTCTATCCCCCCTTGTCTCTCTGTCCCCCCTCCCCTTTTCTCTCTTCCCCCTCCCTCCCCTTGTCTGTCTGTGTCTCTCCCCCCTCCTCCCCCTTGCCACAGCCATTATGCCCATTAATGTCTCCCCCCCCCTCCCCTTGTCTGTGTCTCCTCCCGTCCCCCCCCCCCTCACCTGGTTTCTTTCCCTGGTGGCTAGTGGGGGCAGCCGGGGGATGTCTGCACGATACGTGCAGACATCCTCCATGCTGCCCGACACGGCAGTCTATTATGACGGACAGCTGGTCCGTCATAATAGACTGCCGTGTCGGGCAGCATGGAGGATGTCTGCACGTATCGTGCAGACATCCCCCAGCTGCCCGATTCACCCTGGTGGCTAGTGGGGCAGCAGAGGATGTCTGCGCGATGAGTGCAGACTACCCTGGTGGCTAGTGGGGCAGCAGAGGATGTCTGCGCGATGAGCGCAGACTACCCTGCTGCCGCCCGGCACGATCGCCGGGACTTCTGTGACGAAAGCGGAAGTACCCGGCTTCTTCAGAGAAGCCCTGGCGGTCGTGCCGGGCGGCAGCAGGGGAGTCTGCGCTCATCGCGCATACATCCCCTGCTCTGATCTGCAGCTCTGCTGGGGACCTGGATCCCTGTTTTATAATCTGACCTCAATTTGAGGTCAGATTATAAAATGACCTCGAATGTAAGACGAGGGGTATTTTTCAGAGCATTTGCTCTGAAAAAAACCTTGTCTTATATTCGAGCAAATACGGTATATGCCAGTATCATTTTGTCATTAATAAGCCACAGCCAATTTGCCCATTAATATGCCAGTATTATTGTGCCAGATGCCAATACCATTGTTCCATTAAGATGCCAGTAATATTGTGCCATTCAAATACCAGTAATATTGTGCATTCAAATACCAGTAATATTGTGCCATTTAGATACAAATACCAGGAATATTGTGCCATTCAGATACCAGGAATATTGTGCCATTCAGATGCCAGGAATATTGTGCCATGCAGAGCCCAGGAATATTGTGCCAGTCAGAGCCCAGGAATATTGTGCCAGTCAGAGCCCAGGAATATTGTGCCATTCAGATACCAGGAATATTGTGCCATATATACAATATATTTTTTTTAAATTCTTTACATTCACAGTAAATCAATATTTAGTTGATAGTCAAAGACCCTCATCACAACCCAATTTTCCTGAAATTCCAAGAAATAATTTTAACAAAGCCGTATTTTTATAAGATCTTTATTGCAAATTAGGAGACAGACCTAACAATACTTAAATGCAGTCAACAAAAGCAAGAAGGAAGTGAGCTTAAAAGTCAACTAACGGATCTTTTAACCCTTGCTTACTTTAAGGAAGCAAGGGTTAAAAAACATGTCCTTCTGGATACCAGGAAGATACCAGGAATATTGTGCCAGGCAGAGCCCAGGAATATTGTGCCAGGAATAGCCCAGGAATATTGTGCCATTCCAGTGCTCGTTTTCTTCCTCCCTCCTCCCCCTTTCCCTATCACTTACCGCCTGGCTGCTGCTCCGTGTCCCCGGCCGGCCGTCCGAGGAGGGAAACACAGTCACATCTGATCGCTGAGGTTTTTTTTTTTTTTTTTTTCCTGTGGCCGAATCCAGGGGACACGGCTGCGAGAAAGTTACGCAGCGCAGTGCGGGGGGATGCTGGCAGCACGTGTGTCACCCCCGCGGGATGTGTCACCCGGTGCGGTCCGCACCCCCCTCGGGACACCACTGGGCAGAGAGCAGTGTTGTCCAACCTTATCTGCATGGTAAGTAGCACCTCCACACCCAAGCTTCGTTCAGAGGCTTTTTATCCGGGTAATGGCCTACATAAAACGCTTTAGGGCCCGTGGACTGTCAGTTGGGCATCAATGCAGTTGGGTAGTTAAAACTTCACATCCAAGTATGGCTCAGAGTCAGGTTGTATGCTTTTTATTTTTAGTGGAGGAGTTTAAACAAGGACGGGATAACCATATGGGTCCTAGCCTGCAGTTATTAAATAAACTGTAGCTTGGGTTTGGTATCACTTTAATTGCAAGAGGAAACGTTAACTGCCAAAAAGCATGCCACAAATGACAGCCATTTTTATTGTACTGAGCATCATGTACAGAATGTACTGAGGATTAGAAGTAATGTAATACAATATCTCTGCCAGTTCATCTTCCAGGTTACTTGCAGTTTAGCAAGGCATTTATTCTATCAACCACCAGGGAAACATGGCAGTCAGTTTTCCAGAATTACATAGAAGAAGATTGCACTATTTAAGTGGTGATGTTGTAAATTAAGAGTGAATGTTGTTTAAAATAGTAAAGCTAGGATAGAAGTCTTGTAGACTTTGTCAATATAAATGTAATGCTTACATTCACTAATGATTTCATTGGAAGACAGCATTTGCCTCAAGATCATATCCTGACATTTTGTTGCAAGAACAGCTACAATCAGGACTTTTATTACAACATCAGAGCTCTTGTGATGGAACTGCAATAAATTAGAGCAGGGAAATCAAACGTGCTGTCTAATTAACTTAAATATATTCTCATTTCCCTTATAAATGGATTTTTTCTTTTTTTTTTTTACTTTACATACAATTTAATTTGAACTGCCTTTGTATAACTGACAAATATTCTCCCCCTCTCCAATGGTTAACAAGTTATTCTTCACCATAATTGTTAATTAATAAATTGAATTTGGCTCAAAACACATACTTGTTTCAAGTCCTGCAGGCCACTTCACTCTTGAACTAGAGGTTTAATAAAAGAAATCCTAACTAAACGGCCATGTTACGAAAAGTTTGAATTTTGCAATCATCATTAACCCTTCAAGAAATATACAACTTAAAAGAAACAAAGGTTGAAAAACATGTCCTGCTTCTCTGCAGTAGACCCCCTGGGCTTGCCCCCCTCATCTGATCGGGGTCTACAGTGTATGTGTAAGGTGGTCCCTATCGGCTAGTAAAGAGACCCTTTTTTTTTGCATAGGATCGGCAAACCTAGTTAAGGTCCCATCTTCTGATCCCATGTAAAAATTAGGGACTTTTCTGTGACTGACATGTTTACAAAGTGATCTCTGGCTGTTTTAGAGAATACAAGTGTGACCAGGCTTGCCACCCGGCTGGTATTTTACCAGCAGGCCGTTAAATAATTGGCCGGAGGCCAGTGTTAACCCTTTAAGGGCCAGGGATTTTCTGGGTCAAAGACCAGAGTGATTTTTCAATTTTTAATATGTGGTTGTTGAAATGTAATTCTTCTCTCTGTCATTTAACGCACCCATACAAGTTATGTTGTTTTTTTTAAAGGACAGTTAGAGCTTTCGTTTGATACCCTGTACATAAAAATAATCTATAATTTAGTATTAAAAAATACATATAAAAGGGGAAAATTGTGTGAAAATATTTTTTCCCATTATTTTCCCAATAATAATCTACATAACTAGTACAACACTAACCCACTTATCCCAACTAATTAACTAATAAAAAATAAATATTTAGCTTCCCAAACCCCCAGAAAAAAAACTCTGACCCGTGCGATGTCAGATCCATAAGAATCACAGAACAGGCATGCAGGGGTTAACTATAATTAAATGAATATAATATTTATTTAATAAAAATAAATTGGGAAAAAACGAGGGCCCTAAAGAAGGAAAAAAACTGATCACTGTAAGAAACTGATCAGCAAGGAACGGATTAACTTTTTTTTTATTTTTTACAGGAAATGTTTTATTTATTTATTTTTTTACTTACTTACAGGTCACGAGGCAGAGTCCTGGACCCGTTCAGACTGACTTGTCACTGCCAGCTTAACTACATAACTAGTCATAAGGTGGCTAACGCTTCGGCTCTTATGACGAGTTAACTGGTCATAAGGTCGTGAAGGGGTTACGTTTATGGAAACAATAGCAGGGCCAATATTTTGGCTTCTGAACTGTAAGGCAGGAGTTACATCTCAGGTGTCACTAATTAGAATGATGGGAGGGCACATGTTGGATATAATACTAACATACCATATCTAGTGGCTGCTGGAGTTTGAATTTAAATGGATGGGATTTAAGTGGGTAGGGCTAAGACAAAGCCCCATATCCTGTCTCCCAAAGCAGCCCTATAAATGTGTTGTTCTAGACAGATGTCTAGTCTGCTACATGGGGAATCCTGTCCCAATTAAGGTGCCAATTTCACATCTAGGCCCTATTGGTAAAATGTTTCTTAGCACTGCACAATTCTGAAAATCAATTTCTTTGAAAGACTCCAAATTTAAAAAAAAACAAACTACAAAATGGATTTTTCAAAGCTTTGATTACAAGAACTGGATAAAAATCCGACAAAGTGCACATTATTACTTTTTAAAGTTAATTTCATTAGTGACACCTGGCAATACTCATAGAAACCCAACGGGCCACTCGCCACAGAAATGGTCGTACTCAGCTTGGTAGATTGATGTTTGATTTTCCAAAATGTGTTTTTAAACATACGTCTCCAGGAATCATGGGGATAAACTGAGAGTAATTTTGTAGCAGAGGGGAAGGGTGTCTGTTGGGTAGTTGCTATTTTTCCAAAATTTAATTTGATCAAAAAAGGAGCATAACTTTTCTCCATTATAGGAAGGTATCTCTGTTTTGCTGATTTGGAACAGTCGGACCGATTTTATTAAAAAAGTGGAAAAGAGAGGATTTTTCTTTAAGCTCAACATCGAATATAGTCAATAGACGTTGAAACTATAAGGACCTACTTTTTATGGCTTATTGAAGTTAAATAATTATAAAAATAATTTAGTAGTATTTGTATACTTACATGTTTAAACCCTGATTTTTTTTTTTTTTTTTTCATCTTTTACTGATCCTCTCCCTCAGCTCTCTAGCATTTGGCTAGAGCCTGAGCAGGAAAACAAAACATTTAATCAGTTTAAAGGTTTACCACAACCAAAGTGTCCCAAATGATAACTAGAATTGCCGTGTGAACATAAATATTTTGCATTTACACTTCATGTATCTCAAGGTGATCCCGTAATAACTATGTTGATTGATTGATTACTCCCTGAACACATGTCAGTGGGTCACTAATAAACAAAAGGCCATTTATACAGCTGTGTACTTGTAAGATCTTTTTGGGTAACAAGAACAGCGTAGCAATTGAGGCAGTATGTTTTAAGAGGGGTGCAAATAGCAAAATCAATTGTACCTATTTGTACACTTTTCAACAGATTTTTGTGCTTTGGTATATTTTAAACCTTAAGTTTATTAAATAAAACATGTATTGTGCTTAATGAAATTGTAACCAATTCCATTGTGAAACGTTGGTGTGTCTGCTTCCTTTGGAAATAGAGCGCAGTGATTTAGAGGTATCTAATGGCTGTTTGTTTAGCCTCATTAATGTCAGCGGAAGGGACCTAGCAACTTGGTCTTGAAAGCTTGTAATCAAACTCTGTTAGCCAATAAATGGTATCAGTTTACCTCTTCTTGTTTCCTCTTTTTCCACGGCTAACACAGTACGACTCTTTTAAATGTTTCTAATTGAAAGGATGGCAGTTGTTTAAACGGATGCCTGTGTATTTTTAGAATGTGAAAAAATCTTGTAAAGGAAGAATAAATGTTGCATTATTGGAAGAATAAAAGCAAGAAAGAGAGAGGTCACTTGTTTCCAATGTGAACAGGGCAAGTCCGGGTGACAGAAATTAGAGCCAGAGTTTTTGGATGACTTTAAAATAAAAAAAGACATTTCTGTAATATAACACAGGAACCTGGAGTGACCTCAGTGGTGGCACAGCAGGGCACAGTCTGTGGTTGCATAGGTGAGGGTGGATTCTGATGAGCTTTTTCTTTCTTTTTAATCATGCTTTGAACTGGTGGCAGTGGGAGCAGGGTCACAGGACTGAGCACATACTGCCTGCATGTCTCTCTCAAAGGTTATAGGGCACAGTGAAAATTGTTTGAACATGTGGGCCTTTCTGAAAAATGGTTTGGGGGCATGCAGGGCACTGTGGCAGGTGGTTTGGGGGCATGCAGGGCACTGTGGCAGGTGGTTTGGGGGCATGCAGGGCACTTTGGCAGGTGGTTTGGGGGCATGCAGGGCACTTTGGCAGGTGGTTTGGGGGCATGCAGAGCACTTTGGCAAGTGGTTTAGGGGCATACAGGGCACTGTGGCAGGTGGTTTGGGGCCATGCAGGGCACTGACATGTATTGTTAGCAATTGCAATATTTTGTTTGAAATTGCTTTTTAATCCTTCTAGGCTCCAGCCAAATGCTGAGAGCTGATGAGAGCTGAGTGGGATGGCCAGTAGAATCTGCAGCCTGAATGTGAGCGAATTACACAATATATAGATATACCAGTTTTACTAAAGCATTAGGTGATATGTTAACCAGACAGATGGCAACTTCTTAACGTTGCCCCTGTGGAGAAGTGATTTAATGTGTGAGTTGGAAGTCAAAATGCGATTTCCAGGCTACCATATTGTGGTGTTGGCACTATATTTGATATGGATTAAAATAAAATCGCATAGAGATGGGGTTTTTTTTCCCATAATTTGAAACTTTTGCATCTTTTTCATTTGTTTGTACAATTAGTAGTAGTCTCTGATGTAATTGTAAGTTTCCCATCCCTAATATGGTTTCTTAGAACTGCCGAGCTGGAATCTGTGAGTTCATCTGCGACATTACCTGGGAATATGATGTCCACGGGATTTTTAGAGATGTTGTTGTTGTTGTTGTTGTTGTTGTTGTTGTTGTTGTTGTTGTTGTTGAAGAAACGGGAATACTAGAAAGCAATGTGAACAAAGTCATCGTGCTATCCAGAAAAACAATTTGAATAATACAAATTCCAAACAGCCAATAAAAACAAAAAAGACCATTCACACTTTTTGTGTGAGAATTTAAATACACCTATTCCTTTTCAGTACTTGACATCTCAGGAGCCAGGGAAACTGACAATAATGAGGATGGCTCCTGATTGGTTTGTCTCACTCCTAAAGTTTGAATACATTTGTCATAAAAGTGCTCTATGTTTGTTTGTTGCTGCTTATAACTACTGTAAAGGTTGGATATCAGAAGTTTTAAAACCTAAGAACTATTGCTCACAAATATATATTTTTTTTATTGCATGGTAAATTTAATTTACAGTTTTGTTTGTTATATGCATGTGGTCTATTTCAATATCTCTTTTACTTAAAGAGACCGTCTAGTTCACAAACGCACTTTGGTGAATGTTGAAGACTACTGCTTGTATAGTGCACAGGCGTGATTTGCCAGTGTGATTTGATGCAGGCAATCACATTTTAAATCACATTTTACCCAAGCCCTCCCCCAGTTATTACTCTGCATGTATACTACAGGTGCGGCAGCACAGATTTATATAGACATGGGGTATACAAACGTTTTTTGTTTCATTTACTCACTTCCTGTGTTGCTTCAATAGAATACACAGTGTGAAATCTAAGTGACCTTGCTCTTGTACACAGTAGGATCTCTTATAGTGCAACACATTGTCTGATGACATCAGAGAAGCAGGATATTTTATTCATTTAAATGAAATTATTCTCACTGGTTCCTGCAGCAAAAAAAAAAAGAGTAAATTACTTATCTAGTGTGGGCACTCCTGGTTTCTTGCAAACTGCTGTAATTTCACAAATTCATCTAACTGTACATTTTTAAAAATATTTTTAGCAATGCAAAATGTAAAACATGCACTTTAAACTACTTTCAAAGCACATTAATATGCCTTAACATTTGAAACATGCATTTTGGGCACCAGACCGTCCTTTTAAGGCTCTGCATAAAACATAGTAATTCAGGAGCATAATGTGAAATTTGACACCAGTCCCATTAACCACAAATTGAATGTTCATGCTGATTACTCAATTTTTATAACTTTGTGCCAGGATTTCTCTTTATAAATGACCTTGTTCTGACACACAAATGACAAGACCAAAGTATTGTAACATATTGCCTTCACGATTATTAAAATGTTATGGCTTTCAGTCATAGGCCTGTACATTGTGACTGGGTATTTTTCTTCGCACAGGAGCAGAGCAGGTTTTCATGACTGAGTGTTGGAGGCTCTTCCTGTGCAGGGAGCGGGGAAGCAGCTGTCTAACTACACGGGGATCTTCCAGTGAGAATGAAGTGGAAGAGAATGATCACCAGGTGGTGGTGTCTGATGTCATCCAACTTGTCCCTGATGATCAGTCTGAACTGGAGATACAAGCAGGTGAGATACAGAAATAAAGACCTTTCATTCACCTTTCACTATGCATAGTGATTTAACATTTTGAGAACTAGTTACTAAACTGTGTTAATGATTTCTTTTGGTGGAATCCAGGGATTCATTTCCTTCCTATTGTTAAAATGTTCTAGTATGTATTTTTCCACCAAAGCCTACACTTTGTTCTACTGTGTTGATAAAACTTCATTCTTGTATGTTGTCTGTTTAAATGTGTAATAGAAATATATATATATATATATATATATATATATATATATATATTTAAAGTTAATACTGGTTTTGTTATATTTGAGTATATGTTTTTGATTGGTCATAATTTAAAAAGCTGTCATTAATAATAAAAAAATAAATAACTCAAGAGCTCTATTAATGGTGAATGAACAAGTGAACTTCAGAAATCTCACATTAATAGCTTTTGGCAGTTAACTTGTCAGTTTGCCACAGTTCATGTATTAATCAGTGGCAAGCACTAGGGATGAATTTGGCTTAGGGTTATGGTGTTAATGTTGCAAAGCCCTTTCAATACATGACTATTGAATATGTGTTATGACGAATGCTTCAGTTCAAACACACTCTTTATTTACACACCACATGCTTTAATGTATGACACATGCAACATTTCTTTGGCACACATCTGACATATATTATGTGACTTAATGTTAGTAAATTCTTTATCAATGGAAACGGTATTATTATTGATTTATAGCTGGGAAGTTTGCATTTTGAACAATAACAAGTTAGGGCTTGATTTTCCAAGCTATGGTTAAAAACATATCTGTCCGACTTTTTGTTTAATTTTATTTCCTTCATTGTTAACTGAAAGACATCCCTTGCTTGACTTTTGTATGTAAAACAATGATAACTGCTCATGTGAACAGGTCATGTTACAATTTGCCACATATGAGGTTTGTCTTTTTTTAGTTCTGATCAGTTACAGTTAATCATAGTTTAGTTTCCTGCAGCCCATGTGATAGTACAAGCTGTGTGTTCCTGAATATGAGGCGTTAGCACAATGCATCGTGTTTCCTACCCAGGGCATGTCAGGAACGACAGGGCTTTCTCACACATATAATATCACATGACCAGCAAGTCAATAAATGACCTCTATTTGTGCTTTCATAACTTGACCTGCCGTTTCTTCATACAGTTAAAATACCGTGTGAAATTATTCATGTAACTCACTCTACATTAACTGTATCTGTAGAACTGAAAAAGACAGACAATAATTTTTTTGTTATCTTCCATCAAATGATGTGCTTAATATGATTCAGTATAGAATATTTGATATTATATGTACATTGCCGCTCAGGAATAAACCTGATGTAGTGGTTTCAGAACTACTTTCTCTTTTACAAGCCTAATCTGTTTCCATTCCAACTCCTGTCCATGTGACTTCAAAGCCTGCAGGGGATTATGTTTTGATCTCCTGTTGTGTGCCACATTGTATTTATTCATCGTAGTGATAGTACAAATGTTTCATATTTGAGTGCTTTGTCGTCGATCAGGGTTGCCAGCTTTTGTCCAAAATATAGAGTGTGTAACACTTTAAACATATACCAGCCATTTTGCTGCGTCCGTATTTTCTTCATACCAAATTTGCCTCGTGTAGAATACAAGCTAGGTAACTGTCAGTTAAGCATTTTTGTTTGCAAAAAAGACTATTCTGTGTTTAATACTTAGGGCCAAATTTATCAAGGCAAAAATAGGTACTATTTTAAAAAAAAGTGCAAAATTTTTAGCAAACTGCTATAGAATTCCATTGGTTTCCAAGTTTATTACTACTATTTTAGCACTTTTTCCTGAAATGACACCAGTTGTGTCTTAATAAGTAAGACCCTATATACTAAAAAAAACGCAAATATATTTTATGTGCAAAACTATTTTTGCGCTTTTCTCCTATTGCAATGTACTAAACATTTAACACTCCAAATTTTTAATATGAGCAAATTGTGAATAAAAACAGACATAATCCGAATTGCAATTTGTTAGCACTTGCTGAAAGCTGGTGTAATTTTCACACGCAAATAAGAACTATTTTTCACAAAATATTCGCAAAACACTTTAGCGTGCGCAAATATAATAATTTATTAGCGCAACTGAAAAAATGCACGCTATCCAAAAATAAACAGGAGAGGCGCAAATCAGAAAAAAATACACAAAATGTTACAAATAGTCGCAAATTGCTCCTTAGTCATGTTTTACCTACTTTTTTTTGCCCACTGCATTTGTTTAGTACATGACCCGCTTTGTATCCAAATGCTAGAGGGTCTGGAATTGTATCAGTTTGATCAGTATTTTTTCTCCTTCTATACATTTGCTAATCAATGATCAAAATTACCATAGTTCCCTCCTTTATCTTCTCCTAAAAATGTATCTTCCTTTAATCACAGTAACGTGCAGTATGTGAGAGTATCACAGATTCCCCAGTAAGACAGCAGCAATAAAAAAATAAAAAAACTCACATTAAATGCTCACACATTCACAGTCACATTTCCACTCACAGTCACTTACATACATACAAAAACACACACACTTAAATACACACACATAGTCAAATGTACACACACACACACACAGTGTCAGACTTCCCCACACACACACAGTGTCAGACTTCCCCACACACACACAGTGTCAGACTTCTCCACACACACACAGTGTCACACTTCCCCCCTCCCACACACAGTGTCGCACTTCCCCCCTCCCACACACAGTGTCACACTTCCCCCCTCCCACACACAGTGTCACACTTCCCCCCTCCCACACACAGTGTCACACTTCCCCCCCTCCCACACAGTGTCACACTTCCCCCCTCCCACACACAGTGTCACACTTCCCCCCCTCCCACACACAGTGTCACACTTCCCCCCCTCCCACACACAGTGTCACACTTCCCCCCTCCCACACACAGTGTCACACTTCCCCCCTCCCACACACAGTGTCACACTTCCCCCCTCCCACACACAGTGTCACACTTCCCCCCTCCCACACACAGTGTCACACTTCCCCCCTCCCACACACAGTGTCACACTTCCCCCCTCCCACACACAGTGTCACACTTCCCCCCTCCCACACACAGTGTCACACTTCCCCCCTCCCACACACAGTGTCACACTTCCCCCCACACGCACAGTGTCACACTTCCCCCCACACGCACAGTGTCACACTTCCCCCCGACACGCACAGTGTCACACTTCCCCCCGACACGCACAGTGTCACACTTCCCCCCGACACGCACAGTGTCACACTTCCCCCCGACACGCACAGTGTCACACTTCCCCCCGACACGCACAGCGTCACACTTCCCCCCCGACACGCACAGCGTCACACTTCCCCCCCGACACGCACAGTGTCACACTTCCCCCCCGACACGCACAGTGTCACACTTCCCCCCCGACACGCACAGTGTCACACTTCCCCCCCGACACGCACAGTGTCACACTTCCCCCCCACACGCACAGTGTCACACTTCCCCCCCACACGCACAGTGTCACACTTCCCCCCCACACGCACAGTGTCACACACACACACTGTGTCACGCTTACCCACACACACACACACACACACACACTGAATCCTTAAATAAAAATAAAAAAAACAGCATGTCGTTATGTTGTTTGTTCCCCCTCCGTGCTTGTTTACCTTTATCTGCAGGGAGGGAGATTGTTTCAACTGTGGGCTCCTATTCTTCATCTGAGCACCGGGATGTCACTGTCACCCGGTGCTCCCCTGATTCCCTTTCATCCAGGTATCTCCTTGGTTTGCATGGCTGTTCCTGTTGTTTTTTACATTTTGATCTGCTTAATAAATGTGCCCTGAAATGGATGGAATTGACATTGGTGTTTTGAGTTATGCTTTGACGCAGGAATCCTGTTGCCCCACACCTCTTGTCTTGGAACCTGCCTCTGAAAGTGAGGCTGCTGTTTAACTTAAAGGGACTGTATCACCTGAACATTTGTTTTTACTATGAATGTAGGGAATAAAAAATATTTAAAATGATCTATACTCTGTGTTAGCAAAACTGCAACCAAATGCCTAAATTAGGAGGCAAATGTGTTTTAAATGCATCTGTGCAGTCTCTTGTTTATGATATCACCTGTGGCACAGTATGCAAATGAACTGCTTTTCAATAGAAAATGTTTAATTTGCATACTGTGCCACAGGTGATGTCATAAACTGGAGACTCCACAGAAACATTAAATACATATTTTTTTCTCCTAATTTAGGCATTTGTGTGCAAATACAGCAAGCTTAAAATAACTGTTATCAGAACATATAGACAGTCATTAGTTTTGATTTAAAAACACTTAATGTGTTTTCTGGATGTTGTCCATGTATTTAATATATGAGATATGCACATATATTTACTGTAAAACAATTTGCAGTTCTCCTGTAGCGTTTACATTGAAAATCATTTTACATGGGCGTCTTTTTAAGGAGGACTAGGAGAAAAAGTCAGGGCTGTTGCTGTGGCAACTTCAATAAATCTATTACACCTTTTTTTTTTGCAGTTTTTCGAAGATCGGAAGATCTTTTTCTTTACATGCTCTGATACTTTCTAAATATTTTTTGGACACTATGTTGAACTGCCCCTTAAATATCAAATAGTCTGTTCTTTATTTTTCCGTGAAATTATCAAACTATGAGCAGACTATCCTACAACATCAGAATTGATTGTCAGGGTTTAAAGTTAATCATTAAAATATATAAATATATTTATTGAAGAGGTTTATTAGTATTCACTCATTGTTTTTTTTATTTTTTGTATTTATGTGCAGAGGTTGTGCATTTGAATATCATGGCACCAATTCCATTTTTTTTATTAATACATCTTGAAAGTAAAATAAAAAAAAGTTTGCTGTATGCACATATTTTAACAAATCAATGCAAACTCCCCCCCCCCCCCCCCCAACAGTAGGCAGCCCTGTTAACTGTTCCTTGCCATCCAGACATATCAGGGCAGCTCCTTTTTATTAACATAACACTGCCAGTGTATTAGTAATGAGTTTAAAGCAATATATAATTAAAAGTAAAGCACTTCTGTTTCTGATAATTCATGCAGAACACGCAGGGGTGTACATAGAGTATTTTTAACTGGAGCTGAACCTATGTTTGGTGACCCTTTACCCATTTTTAAATGTAAAAACAGTGCTATGTCTGGGCCCCAGACGCCTTGCTAGTGCTATGTCTGGGCCCCAGACGCCTTGCCACTGCCATGTCTGGGCCCCAGACGCCTTGCCAGTGCCCTCCTGGTTTAATCTTAAACATCATACTTCACATAACATACTTGAAAAGGAAGAAAATATTCATGTATTTTTCTTGATAAAATATTATAACACGTATATGATTATACCTGCTAAATGTCTGTGGAGATAACCATAAACGTACTTCCTTAGATGAGGAGGGTCAAATATCTAGTTCGTGCCTTCTCTATAGTCTCTTTGATCCTGGAGATGTCATTAAATCCTTCTGCATTACTTCAGTTCATCGAACTATAATTTAGAAAGCATTATGTCGTTTTCCTCATTGCCGGTATTTAGATGGTCATGGTAATTAGAGCCCAAAATAATACACAATAAAGACAATACAAAGAAGATTGTGTTTGGTTTGCTATTTAGTGAAAAAGCCACAATTAAGTAACCTCCCTGGACCAGTAAGGGAGGGGAGGTCATGACTGACAACCCAGGCTTAACTCAGATTGGCTGATTTGTAAAGATTTGTTTATTTTTTATGTAATATAAATGTTTACATGTGTTATTGGGGGAGGGTCTTGCCTGTTTCTATTTGTGAAGTACACTGCTTTCTGCTCTTCTTGATTACTTGTGTGTGAGAGAATTTATTTCCCTGAGGGAGGGTGTGAGTGTATGTGTGTGTGTGTGTGTGTGTGTGTGTGTGTGTGTGTGTGTGTGTGTGTGTGTGTGTGTATATATATATATATATAATCTAGTATTAAAAATACATATAAAAATGTCACAATTTTTTAAATCATTTTCTACACAACTAGTGCACTAATGCAAACATTAACCACTTATTCCAACTAACTAATAACAAGAAAAACCAAAATTCAAAGACCAAAAAGAACAGGTACAATGTACTGGTCATAGCCATCAGAACTACAGCATGTAGTTAAATTAATATATTAAAATAATATAATATATTTTAAAAAAATGTCCACTGCAAAAAAGATAAAATGAGTACGTTAAACGGACACTACCACTTACTTGTGTATTTAAAACAAACATGTATAAGACATGCCACTGTTTTTTCTTCTTCTATGCTTGATTTAATTGTATATAAAATTAGATATTTATCAACAGCATCCATTTTGAGAATTTTACCCATGATGCAACTGTCTCCAAACTCTTCCAGCAAGTCTCACTTTACAACTGTGGCCAAAACCTGCATGATGATGTCACAAGATGTCATAAGATATATCCCTGCTCTCTTACTGGCTCCAGCGTATCATATTGAGCAGGACTATGTGGCTGTGTACAACTTTTTTTTTACCTTCCTTCCAACACAAAGAGAGGAGATTCATCTGATAAAACAGGATTATAACTTTGCCCCCTTGTGATGTAATAGTTTCATTACCCTCCCATTCAATGCATGTCTATGATCAGAATTCTGACTTATAGACTGCATTATGTGTCCCCAGCCCCAAAATGAGATACTAGTGCTGTAAAGTCACGGGGGGGGGGGGGGGGGGGTGCGGCACCCAAGTACGTTATATTTCACAAAATGGTGGCACTCAGTTGTTATGCAAGTTTATTTTATGAAATATTTTACTTAACGAAAACAAGACATATCTGAAATCAACAATGCAAAATAAAAAAAAAGTTTTTTGGTTAGAGTGTCCCTTTTAAACTAGGAAGGATGCTAATCAGAGTAATAAATGATCAGCAGGGAATGAAAAATGGTTAACTTTTTTTATTTCTACTGGAACTTTTGTATTGTTCTTTTTCATTGGTCTGTGCTTCGCAATCCATATATAAGCTACAATGACAATGTTTAAAACCATTTACTTTGCATTGAGAATGCATGTGATTACTTTGAATGTTTAATCACAGCGATCACCTAACTGCACGACAAGTTAACGCATCATTAGGTCATGATCAACACGGCACTTATGATGCGTAACCCTTTTACGACCTTATGACAAGTTAAGATGGTTGGATCCAGAGCCCCTTCTTTAGATACAGTCATGGAGTAAGTATAAATGTTTGCTCAGTCCCATGACTATGATTCTCATTACTTTGCTGGAGAGTGCCCAAGCACAAGATGGACTTTTGCCCGCCGATTGGAGTCCTGAGCCATGTTTACTTGCCAGAGGGAGGTGTCTTGTAAAACACCAGGCAGCCACTGTGCCTCAGCCTCGCTCTGCGTGAGCTTCCAGATTAAGCAACAGGACCCAACGTTGTTTGCCACAATCAGCACCTGGTTCTGCTGTTCCTGTATCCCATGGAGCCTATTTCTCAGGTGAGAGGTTTTCACCTGCCCATTCTTCAGCATCCAGCCAAGCACAACTGTTAATCCTGCGGGTGACCACATGAGGATTCTCTGTCCTCACAACAGGAGCATCATCCACAGGCATCCTATCTGCACTGCTTGGACCATCAGCAATTTCAAGAAAACAAAAGTGGAGAGCGGATTATAACCAGGGCCCTTTTCAAGAGACTACTTAGGAATGCCTGAATACATTGTACAGGATGACCACTACCATATAGAACAAAATTAGCTTGCCCCAAATCTACTTCACCTTTTTTCAGAAATGAGCTTTAGAACATATGTTTGCATTCACAATAACATGCACAATAAATAAATATGATAAGGGAGTCGCTTTTGCCAATATGTAATATTTCCAAAGAAATCTTCTCCCCCTGGAAGGAATTGTTGTTGTCTGGCTATTCAGTCAGTGTTTATGGTAAAGTCTCTAAGGTGCTGCACTCGAATACATGCACATTTTGACACGTTTTCTCTGTGGATTTCCTGGATTTAAATTTTTTTTTTTTGAGGATGCTTACAGGTTGCATTGAAAATTGTACAGAGTAGGAAAGAGAGAACCATCAAGCTGTTCTCATATCCACAAGTTTTCTCTCTGTACGCTTTGGTTCAGTGCGAGCCATATAAAATATGCTTGCAGTCAAACTATTTATCAGTGGCACGCTGAGGAGGACTAAGTCGTGGAAGTATGTACTTATTTTCACAGCAGAACTTTTTTACCATACTGGAAGATACATCTCCTCTCATACAGCCTCTTATCTTTTCCAAAACAGCCATAATCTGGGCATAAGAGTGAAAAACCCCCCCACATATTGAAGCTTATAGGATTTATGCACCATTCTTAAAAAAATAACTTAAGTTTTTCTTTTAGAAGGTAACCCTTAAGGAATTTATGCTCTAAACCCCAAGATGGGGCAATTCAGTAAAAATATCAAAAGATAACTGCATGTAAATATGACACAGACACCTGTGCTGAGTGCTCATTTGCAGGTTTTTTTTCTTCATCTTTTCACCAGGTGTACATCTGTAGGTTTGGAAATCTTAAAGGGAAAATCGACCCTCCAATTGTATATTAAATCACTTTCAAAGTACAATGAGCATTGGTTAAATACTCTCACTTGCATGCTGAACACATTTTGCCCCAAAAACCCGCGATTTTAAACAGAAGCACGACCATCATCTCTATCCCACAAACTTGTGTTTGCTGCTTTTTGGAGATCGCCACTGGTGCTGCATATATGTTTGTGTACTGGCTGACAAATGAACATCAACTTATCTACCTCAATGGAAGATATTTGTACTTCATTAAACCGTTTGCATTTATGGAGTATATTTTCTTGGAGGTACCTTTTTTATCATGGATATCTGATACAGAGATTCTTCCATGTATCCTGACATCAGTTACACTTATGGCACTGGGCATAATTGTATTTTAGTGCAATCATATTTCACTATATTTTCCTTTTTATTCTCTTACATATGTTCAAAGTACTCACCACCATGAGAATATAATATATTATATATAGGGTTGCCACCTTTTGTTCAGAAAAATACCGGTCTTGCTACTGTCTCCATTAGGGTTGCCACCTTTTCTTCAAAAAAAATATCAGCCTTGGTACTATCTCCATAGACTTAACATTGGCCTGATGCCAATTTTTTTACCGGCCTGCCGGTAAAATACCGGCCAGGTGGCAACCCTAATTATATACAAAAGGTTATATATATATATGTATATGTGTATATGTATATATTTGTGTGATGCACTTGTCACTAATACATACAGTGTAGACATTCCTCCAGTATATAAGTGTTGCCTCGACATTGAGGCATTACAGTAACACTGCCTGAGTGGTGTTGGTGAACAATGATCACTAACACCGCTCCTTCCACCACAGAACAGATTAGGTTCATCCTATGTCGGCAACAGAGTTCCTGCAGGATGGACCTAGTCCATCCAATGTTGTGAAGGGTTTAAAGAAAAAAACTTTAACTTTAAAAAAAAAAAAAAAAAAAATACAACCTGCCTGGTGCCCAAAGCTTCAAGTCCTGGGTGTTGGTCGATAGAAATCGCAAATTCCTGATTTAAGTATTTTCATATATGGTATTGGCTGTGATTGTGTTTAATCATTGATACAGATTGAAAAATAACATTCAAATTATAGTATTTTTATATTCTTGATTTCTTAAGTTTGTTTTGCGGCCAATAATCTGTTTTTTTACAAATACGATCTGTAGCACATTTTTGTTTATAAACAAATAAGCCTGCCTGACGGTCTAGGATTGCCTATTGGAATTTGTCTGGTACACTAGATAGCGTATTCTATTTTTCCCCAGATAAAACCAAGTGGAGCATAAAATGAAGTTTGAAGTCCTCCTGAGAGGATTCACTGAATCCCCAAATGGATTGAAAACAAATTAATTGGGGATTCAGCTTGCTTTCCATCCCAATGTATTTACATTTTTTTTTCCATACTACTAGCTAACTTAATCAAATGCATAATCCATTTAGTAATGTAAAAGTAATATATATATATATATATATATATATATATATATATATATATATATATATATATATTGTTTTGTTTTCCCTTTTAATTCTTATATAGAAGAACAAGAGAAATATAGTGTCCCTAGTCAGAGAAAAACCTGATTAAATACAATGTAATTTTATTTTAAGATGCATGCCATTTTGTCCTCTGAGAAGCGAGGCATGGAGACTGATCCAGTGAAAGTCCCTAATTTTTACATGTCCCTGATTGAGGAGCCTTTGCTTGGTCTTTTGATGATCTAAAAAACGAATTTTCTCTCAATAGAAAAGCATGTCATCATGTGCTAGCTTCAGATCAGGTCCGCCTCAGCTGAGCATAAAGCCACATGTTTCTCTAAAAACTTGGGGTTCACCCAAGGATAAAAAAAAGAAATATATATATATATATATATATATATATATATATATATAATCTCTATATATCTTTTTTTGTGTGCGTTTTAACTCCCTAAGAATGGGGACTAAATGCTATTGCTAATTCCTTTTGGTTGGTTGGTTTGGCATTTTCTATGACCTGAAGTAAGCATGAAACATGAAGGGATAGGTGAGTACAGATTACTTTTAATTGTGCAAGAGTTAAAATCTGTTAATGCCACTGGAAAAGAAAAAATTATTTATGATTTCATTGAGGGCTGTTTACACAATACTTGACTCTTGAAGATTGCTATAAAGTGATACATCATAGCTAGAGATGGCCCTGTTAGGTGGGAAAGAGGTTTACTTGCAAAGAATATTTAGTACTCTTCGATGTCAGCTTGAAATCTGCAACTTTGTTGGATAAACCTAGACGGCTATAATCAAGGGCAATGTTTGGTGGTTTCTTGTTGGATAATTGGCACATTTCTCTTTAGAGGATAGTTTTGAGGAACATCTATTTTGAGTGGGAAGGAACTAGATTATGTAGTAAATTCCGGGTGTATGGGCTATCTTAAGAAAAACTTTGTAAACATGAAGGAAAGGCAATAAGAGTGGAAGCAAGCAAATGGTCATGGGAAGCAGAGCGGTAGCTAGCTCTTTCTGCACCCGAGGGAAGAATAGATAATAGCAGAAAATTATAAGAAGTTACATAATAGGAGATTTTATGATTACATTAATAAATCCTTCCAGTAAATGGGTGTGCCAACAATGAGGGTGATACTGTATAGCTTCTGTGTAAGCCAGATGATATTGTAGATTCTATTAGTTTATAGTTGGCCTGGGCGGTATAGTATATCTCCTATATTAGTATATAATTAGCTGGACATAAATGGTGGTATTGTGAAGCTCTCCTCGGCATGTAGTTAACCTGGTATTAATAGTGATGCAGCATACTTCCTATCACTATATAGCTGGCAAGACATAGAAATGAGAGCCTAAGCAGCTGAGTAACCCTAAAAAGTGATGCATCTGGGACAAAGGCTCATATTGGCTTTCTTGGAAAAAAACATATTATAGTAGACTTTTGGCTGGATGACTATCATTTCTATGATGTTCATCTAAACCTACTGCTCACAAGATACTGTATCTCTGGTTTACATTCTATCAACTTGCCCTCTCAATTGTGTGGTCCCGAGGCAACACCCTATCCACAATGTAGACTATATAAAAATAATTAACCCCAACTGTTAATCATGTATAACAATCCCCTAAAGCAGTATTGTGCGCTGCATATTGATGTTCTACAGTTAAATTGGGAGGGACATATGTCTATCAGAAACATATACTGGATAATGTCTCCCATCAGATTATAATACAAAAGGATCTACCAGTTTATCAGCAGGATAGACATATATTTATAAAGCCTTTGTCTTATTAAAACTCTCTTTGACACTGAGTGCTGGGTCTCATACTATTTTTTTTAGAGATATATTTAAACACTTCAGTAATTTACCATTTATTTTATTTATAGAAGCTTGTGTTTTTATGGCATGTAAAAATGTACCCTGCAGTTGTCTGTTAAGATTCTGTTAGATATACTTCTGACTTAACATGAAAAAACAATATGCATTTATGCATTCTGCACATTTCATGACATTTTTAGATGGATGTAAGTTCTACATTCCTCATAGGATTTCCTGAAGGGAAACCATCGCGCCCTCTATATCTGAATGGTTCTGGGTCAAGCTTTAACGTCACATAGCGATAGCACAACTTCCTACTCAACCAGGAAGTGGAATCGGAAACTTAGGAGCTGTGCCAGTCAGTGGGTTACTACATTTTATATTGGCAGTGGCACGACCTTCATCATCAAATACAGTAAACGCACAATATAGTGCTATAATGTTGTGACTCATAAGTCATTATTTATTTAGAAAGTGTTTTACCAGGAAGAATACATTGAGATTTTTTAAGTATGTCCTGGGATAATAAACTAGTTTTAAGCCTGGACCTTTCCAACTTAGGAAAATTTATTTTATTGCATTTTAACCCCTTGGTGACAGAGGATGTTTTATCACTTTTGCTGTTTAGTTTTTTTTCCCCCTGGTTTTTCCTCTTTCTCGTTTAATGTACCTACACATATTATATATACTGCTTTTAGCAGCATAAGAAGGGCTTTCATCAGATTACGTTATTTTGATCATATCATATGTAATTTACTGTAAAAATTATACAATTAGGAGAAATTGGAAAACACTTTTTTATGACTTTTACATGAAAAATCTTTTACACATTTATAAATGCTAATAAAAAGAAATCTGCTACATAAATTGTAACATTTTTTAAGCGTTTTGAAATACCCAATGCTTACACGTTTTTCTGTTTGTTGTAGAGCAATAGTAGTGCTTTTCTTGTTCATAGGCTTTTTCACCTATATTGACATTTTAACCCCAAACCTAAGTGTTATTTTTATTTTTGAATGTTGCAGACTGCATGTAGATATTGCACTTGCGATCGCTCTGGGGAGTGATCGCACTTCACCCTGGCGATGAATCTCTATGTTTGTGACTGCCGCAACATTGAGGCATTATAGCAACGCCTCGCATTCCTTTTTCTCTCTCCCTCTCAACCATTAGCTATTATCCTGAAATTGCTCTGTATTACATATGTAATTCTTGGGGCTTCTTCCTTTCCCCCCTAAGTTTTTGGGTTCTATAGTAAAGCATACCATCTCCCTTGTTTTGTATATCTTCTGGCATCCTGACATTTTGTTTTGCTGCATAACATGGTGTGATATTAAGGGTACACCTACATCTTGAGAAGGCTCCTGAGAAAAAGAAATGGTAACACGGATCCTGGTCTGTTTGCAGGGCAGAATCAAAAATGTGTTTCATACGATTTGGAACTAGATGAATTTGGTCGTATTAAATATATTTGAACATGCATACTTCATTACTTCACCAACTAAATCATCCTTAGTCACCTTTTACGTATATGTGTCTCTCTTGTTTTACAATTTACCCCTGTTACAGATAGGGTTGCCACCTTTTCCACACAAAAATACCGGCCTTGCTGCTGCCTCCAAAGACTTAACATTGGCATCATGGCTGGGTCGCAACCCTAGTTACAGAAGGCTTTGTTGGTATATTATAAAACACCCCAAAGTTTCTGGTGGATGTATGTTAGAGTTGCTGTCAACTGAAAGTTTTGTCAAGTATTTGCATATGTTTATGCATGGCTCCCAACAGAGGGATGCTTGTTTTTCTGGGAGTTGCTAAAGGTGAGATTGTTCCCCTGTACCACTTGGTAAGGGGAGTGCAGCGCTCATGACTGCCTGAACCCTGGTATGATTCTTATTTAAACGTTAGAAATATTCCCTGATTGGTTGATGTATAAATCACGTTTTCCCCAAAGTTCTAAATCCCATAATTAATGTGTTCAGGATAAATGAGTTGTCAGAAGAAATAGAACGTACGACTAAGTTCATACTCTGAACGAAACGCTTGGTGTTGTGCCTGAACGGTGGTTCTTTCCCCACCCGCCTTTCTCCTTAGCTTTTTTTTGTTTTGTTATATTTGTCAGTTATTGTCACAGGCCTGATAGTGGACCCCCGAGCTGAGGAGATTTGGGGTGTTTTATCCGCCTGTATTAGCAGCAGGATTTTTGTTCTGTGGAATGTTTATTGCTGGCTTATGTTATTTGTTAAACTTGTGGCCGTAGCCTTTTCACCATAATTTTCTTGGGATTTCTTTGGTATAGGGGCTTGCAGTCTGGGGGCTACAGCCATCATGGTTGTGAGTGTTGCATTGCTGGGACATTTTAAGCATTTTAACTGCAAGTTGATAGCTAGTAAGTCATTAATTAAAAATTAAAAAAGTATTTTATTTACAAAATATAATATGTAAATACATTTACTGCAGTTCTAATACATTTTATTGGGAGTTTTATTGCTCTGTGCTACACTCATACACACCAAAAATGCTGGGCTCCTATAAAATAGGCACAGTAGAAGAGGAAAAAAACAGTTCAAAATAGGGAATATCCCACCTAAATAGGGACACTTGGCACACATGGTTTATGGTACACAGCTGCAGAATGTCATTTTACTTACATGAAGACATGATATTTCCCAAGTGATTCTGGGAACACTCCAGTTGTTCTCCCCACCAGTAAAATTGAATCTGATATACAGATTGCATTTGGTTCTTATGACTTGTGCCTGTCTAGACACTAGCTTTGCTGGAGGAATTCATAAAGAAGTGTTTGTAGATTTCATTATGCATATTGGATTTCTGTAGATTTTTATTTTGCCTCCATTTTGATTCCAGTAGGGGGCGCTGTAATGCTACATTTATGCACTTATGCAAAAGGATGTATTTTGATGTAGCTCATTTTAAACTGTTAATTTATGATGCAGCTGATTTACAATATTGAGAAGGATATGCCATACACAAATGTTTCCTTTGGTAAAATAAAACTGATTTATTTTTGTTTTCTGCTTTTTATAAACCTGTATTATGTCTGTTTCTATATATTTATAAGGAGTTTCATAAATGTACCTGATTAAATATATGCTCTCAATGCTTTGGCTCTCTGAAAGTCAATATCAACATTATTCCACCAATATAAATTGTATTTACCTTTCCACCTTCAACACTTAATTTCTTCGCCAATTAAATTCTCCTTAGTCACTGTGCATACACTACGGTTCAAACATTTGGAATCAGCTTGGAATTGTTTTCCATGAAATACCTACATCAAATGAGTTACATAATTAATAGAAAATGAAGTCAAGACATTGACTTTTAAAATGCAAAACTTTCCTTTGGAACACAGGAATGATGGATGCTGATAATGGTACTCTGTATGGCTATGTAGATATTCCTTTCAAATCAGCCTTTCCAGCTACAATAGACATTTACAATACTAAACAAGTATACACGGTATTTCTGACTAATCCTGGTTTTCTTTCAAAACCCAAAGTTTTTGACTGGTAATGTAGATCTAGATGCTGCATTGCCCTCTCAATGTAGTGATAGGACCATGAGAATGCTGTTTAACCTATGGACACATACTTTAACCATTAAGTGGACCTCTAAGCCATTTTTTAAATTTTTGTGTGTGTGTGTTTATCTAATAATTTGGTAGATTATCATGTGACCTGCAACTGGACAAACCATTTATTAATCATTTGCCCCATAGTATTTTATCCTTTTACAAATTTCATGTTTCAATCTCTTTTTGTTTGTTTGTTCTGCCAGTAGCTAAGATGGTTCCTGATAGTGTAGAATTGATTTATTCTTTTGTAAAAAAACTCTTGAAAACCAGGCCATTATAGTACATTGCTTTCCCTTAGTGCTAGTGATTCAATAGCCCCCATTACTGAAAGCTAAATTCAATGGCCCCTGTTTACTTTGTTACATTTAAGTGATCATCGGCCTTCTGTGGACCCAAAATAGTGAAATTAAATTGGCCCCTGGTGCTGGCATGCCACCAGCCCAAGGAGCCACTCCAATTGTAAATTAATGGGAATTAATGGGACCCAGGTGATTGTGCTGGCCCCAAGGGGGGGGATTCATTTCACTTTACAGGGCCAACTGCATTCCATTTATGGGGCCAGTGTTACATTTTTTTATTTTTTTTTGACACTCCGTTATTGCTTCTTATACCATTAATACTTCATTAATGTGGGATAAAAACATCATTGTGCCTTTTGTATTATTCATGGTATTTCTTCTTCCGTGCTTGTGTCTTACAAATCTAGAGTGAATCTACACGTGGAAGGACATGAGAGTCTGACTTTAAGCTCCCAACCGTCCTCCCACCTGCATTCTTATGTTATCCAATAGTGCTCGTGACAAAACAGGACGAAACAACACACACATTAATTATTAGATGATTCTATAGCTGGCTTCTGCGTTTAACTTGTTCAGCTTCTAGAAGAGGTAGTGATCTTAATTTAAAATTGGCTCTATTTATTAATTCTTCCTTCTTAATGTCCGAGGCCTATTTTTAGGTGACTGATTTCTCTTATTTATGTTCCTTTCTTATCTAAATTTTCCAACCATTTGGGGGCCAGTGTTAAATTAATGTCTCCTTAAATCAAAGTTTTTATGGGAAATTGTTTTTTTTTTTTTTTACATTTTTTAATGCCATTATTCCCCTATAGCTGAACTCACACTTACACGTTGCTTCATATCGTTCTGTTGCTATTGAATTGCACATTATTCCGCAAATAAAGTGCGTTAAAAAAAATCTCTTACTTTGGCCGGCATTGAATGTAGGCCATGTTGCAGAAACAAGTCTGAATTTTCCCCAAATAATAAATGGGGGGTGCTTTCTCACATGTACATATAGCGTTTACTTTTCTTATTGTTTTGCCAAATTCTAAGTTAGTACACATATTGTAACCAGCATTTGGTTTCGTAGTGATTTTCTATAATTGTCATAAAGCATTTTTATCAGTTTAATTCAATCATACTTATGTAGGAGATGACAGAGTAGTGTATGTGACATTATATATATATATATATATATATATATATATATATATATACTCACTCACACACACACACACACACACACAACTCACAGTAATGTGTGAGTGTATCACAGATTCTGCAGCAACACAACTCAAAAAACATCTCACATTAAATGCACACACATACATACACTTTCACACATGTATACACACCGTCACACTTACACACACACACACACACACACACACACACACACTTGCACTTACATACACACACAGTCACATTTACACACACAGTCACACTTACATACCCACCCACTTTCACATGCCCACAGTCACACTTACACAAACATTGTCACACTTGCATAAACACTCAAATACACACTTTGAGTCACACACACACACTCTCAAATGCACACAGTCACACTTACAATCTCACATACACACATAGAGAGTCACACTTACACACTCTCACATAGTCACACTTACACACACACTTACACACACACACTTACACACACACTTACACACACACTTACACACACACTTACACACTCTCACATAGAGTAACACTTACACACACTCTCTCACATACACAGTCACATGTGTGCGCACACACACTCACATACACACATAGTTACACACACACACACACTACTTAATGAAAGAAAAAAAAAGTTATTTTGTTTGTCCCCCTCCCTGCTAGTTTACCTTTTATCTGCAGGGAATGGGATTGTGTTGTGCAGCGTGAAGGGACCTTGTTAGAGCACTGGGTGTCAGTGACATACTGCCTTCAATCTCAGACGGCGGGCCGCATGCTGGACTCCCTGGCCATAGTAGATCAGGTGTAGGACTGTTTCATTTAGTTGTTGATGTAGTTCAGGAAGAATCCTAGTGCTGTCTCTCTTCCCATATCTGTCTGTCTCTCTTCCCATATCTGTCTGTTGCAGCTTATACAGACTGTTGAAGATGTTTACTGAACAATTGCAAGCTTCGGTTTACTTGCATGAATGAGCTTTAACTTTTACACTTTAACCCACTTTATGTTGCACAGTGATTATTAAAGAATATGGAAAGTGCACAGGCGCAATCTATTCTAGTTAATGTCTCTTCATTTGGCTGCTTTCTTTTTTGTTCCCCACCATGAACATTCCTTGTGACTGTGCCATACTGTGCAGCCTTCGGTTTCCCTGGAGATCAACGCATTGAGTGAAGTGCATTAGAATGGACAAGTGCCTGAAAAAAAAACACACTCTCTCGATCAGGCGTGGGGGATTCACTGAAAACTTGCTTCTTTTTTCACTGAAAAGTCTGACCAAACGGCTCTTAAAGTAACACTAAAACTATATGAAAGTGGCACAGCATCAAAAATCCGGGTTTATTATTATCCCATTGGCTTCATGGCAGTCTATCTGTGTAGATAAATAATCCCTGGGGTAAGTTGTTTTTATTTTTTTTTTTTGTTTTTTTATTTTCTTTACCCTTTGTGTCGAAATACTGCCATTGAATTCAAATATTGTTAATTAGATGCTGACTGTAGGTTTTCCCTTTTTGTGATAATTTGTATGTTTTTTAGACTTTTTTTCTGTAGAAATCCTACTTTTTGTTTCTATAATGCTTCACTACAGCAGGAATATTTTCTCCTAAACTTTGATTTCTTTTGAGTTGACACTTGCTTAGAGTATATGTTGTACTGATGTACACTGCTGTTGCATATAATTTATCTTTCTTATTCAGCTGATAACTTCTTGGAGGGAAGACGAGAGAGAGGGTATATGATGGAAATATTTAAATACATAAAGGTAATCAGCACCGTAAAGGACATAGTCTTAAATAAGAGGGTTAAAAGTCATATTGGGAAGTATTACTTTACTGAGAAGGTAGTGGATGCATAGAATAGTATTCCAGCAGAGGTGGTAGAGATTAATACAGTGAAGCCTATTCAAAATATAAGTTAAGGCCAGGTTCCTATGAGTATTTAGATTAAAATAAATAAATAGGCAGAAATTGGGCAGTTTTAATATCTCACATTTTTGTTATGCTATACTAGTTAATAAACTAAAATCCTGTATCTCTAAAATTGTTTATTAAAAGCATTATGGACTTGGGGCTGATTTCCAATTCATGTTTTACACAGTGGGTTCCCAGGCTGGTACAACTGGACAAACACACAGCAATTGTTCTTGTGTGCCTGTACCCTCCCCTTCACTGGGTCTTCCTCATTATACGGTTTTCATATTTAGTCACACTTTGCATATTGTAAGTATCCCATATCGTAACCAGATAGACAAGTTTGCTTTGATGCAAAGCCCTCATATGTGATTTGCAAAATTGCCAATGCAACATTTAACTGTTTTTAGAAGTGTTTAAAAAAATAAAAAATGAAAGAAAATAAATGATCTACCACCAGGTGGCAGTGTAGCAGTAATTGTAACACCTTGTGAATATCAAGCAATATAAAAGCAGTAAATAAAACAGAGGCGCACCTCTACCTTTTCAATTCTTTCATTTTTATGTTATAGAATATGCTGTGCATTTTGAGTGTCAAACTACTGTGCAACATCATATCTTAGCATAGCTTTTATGTATTAATTGAGCTATCTTTTTGTGGAGAGTGAATAGTCACAAATAAACACAAAACAAGTGATATGGATAAAATGTTCTAAGGTTTGTTTTTAAAAAAAATCTGATTCATGGTATTTACATTATAAAAATCTTTTCTTAAAAAAGCGTTTTAATTTACAAGTTTTCATCAGGCAGAAGTCTTTATTCAAATGCTTTTTAAGTGTTGCTCTATTTTCAACGTCCAAAAGTTATTTCCCTTTACTTTTCGCAAAAGCAAACATATGGGGGCTGCTATTTGACAGAGGTGTACTCCAATGCACTAGAGAGACTGTCTCTCTCCGTCATTGGTCTGTGGATGTGTCAGTCACTGTTCATAGCCAATAGATGTGGAGGAGATCAGCATCTCTTCCCAGCTAGAGAGGTGCATCAGATGTCAATTTGTGCCAGTAGAAGAGGTCAGTGGCTTTTCTTAGGTAGGGAGAAATAGGCTAAAATCTAACAGTCTCTAGAACAGCTTGTATAATATTCTGGATTATTTTTTATTTATTTTTTTGAGTGCATTCCTATTTGAGACGCGCAGTGTTTGGTTGAGCAGGCAGGAGTGATTTGTGAATGCTTGGTTAGTCATGCCTTAAGCATATCCCTGGGACTGGATGATGGTGTAGAGCTGGGATTTCTCTCAAGCAAAGTGTCATACAGAAGCTGAAGTTTTGACTCCTGATGCACAAAATTATAGTCTGTCAAGTGCTATAGAAATTGTTTGCTGAGTTTTTTTTTTAAATGTATTTTTAACCGTTTTCTAACGGAGAGAGAGAAACTGACAAGAGGAAAATTGATGGAGAGACAAAGTTCAAGGCGTTACTGGAGGTAAAGAGTGAGATCTGGGGCTATGTTTATATGGAATTTTATATCAAATATATATACGTATAGAATAAGAAGTGATGTGGCTCTCTGGCAAAGGATAAACATAGGGATACTATCCAGCACCATGTCTCTGGTATACTATATCATTGTGGGATGGTATGTGGCACCATGTCTATAGCTCTACCACACTGTATAGTTTGGGAAGCTGTATGGCTCTGTCTTCTGCAGGATGCCACCTAATCCCACAGAGCACCCAATAGGGCATAACCCCTTTGCGATACTTAGATGTTTTTTATGCCAGCCTTTTTTTTTTTTTTGCCAAAAACACACTAGGAAGGCATAGAACGTCCTGCATTAAATAGCACTATGAGTTTTACTCGGATCTGCTGCATGGACTTGCAGCGGGATCTCGCCTGTCCGATGAGGCCTCTTTGAGTGGCCTCAGACTGACTGGAAAAATGTAGCAGACACTCAAAGCGAGTACCCACTGCATTTTGCTAATTGTGCTGTCCCCGAAACCGGAAGTTCACAAGTGACGTTGGGAGGTGTTTTGGCAGAGACCCACAGAGTCCATTAAGACCATGATCGGGTCTCTGCAGCTGTGCCCCTGGCAACCTTGTGATCGGGGCCAAAAATGTCATTTTTAATGATTGCGTCATCAGGGGCCTAAATAAAGTGCACACTTACTGAAAAATAACTGCAATTTGAGGGTCTACACAATATAGCCTGAAATGGATTCGGAACAGGCATAATAATCGAATAGAACCAATCCCCAAAATGTAGCTGCACAATATGCTGCATTTTGAGTCCAATTTGACTTTTTTTTTTTTTTTTTTATACATAATCAACATATAATAACAACAACATATAGTCTTTCAAAAATAGTATAAATAAAAGAACAGATAACGAACAATTACACTCATACACCAACTACAGTTTAAGTAACAACCACTGCCTGCCACAGAAGGATCCTCCCCGACGGGGCTAGACATGTTTAGGAGCTGATCAGTATATTTAAAGAGTTTAAGCTGAAAAAGGGTACGGGGAAACACCATCCAAATAGGAATTTACTCATAGTTAGATGCTATATTCTAAATTATTAAATTACTGGATGCTGAATGCTCAGGGTGAATCTCCTCGAGGTTTTCTTAACCATATGTCCCATATATTTCTATAAACCTGGATGTTGTTATCCCCTAGGAAGGATGCCCTCTCCATTGATCTTTGATAGTTTATCTGCACTATTAATTCATTTATTGTTGGGAGTTTTTCACTCTTCCATTGTCTAGCTATACACAACTTAACAGCCATAAGTATGTGTACTGCTAGGACCAGATGGGGCTTTAGAAATTTTTGGGAGGTCCAGATGAAAAAGAAAACCTACCGGGGTTAAGTTAGTAATGTCTTTCCCTAGGTCCTTATAGATTTCCAATATCTGTTTTTTTTTAACCTCTTAGTGACAAGACATTTTCACCTTGACTTTCCCTTGGTGACAATGGCTGTTTTGACATTTCTAGGGTGTTTGTGTTTAGCTGTAATTTTTTTCTTTCTCACATACAGTACCCACACAAATTATATGTTGTTTTTATCGTCATAAGAAGGGCTTTCATTAGATACCATTATGTTCATCATATCTTATAATTTACTACAAAAAAAATCATAAAATTTGATGAAAAATTTAAAAAAACCCACTTTTTCCAACTTTGAACTAAAATATAATTTACACAAATAGAATCATTAAAAAATACCCCGTCTAAATAGTTTCTAAATGTTGTCTCGAGTTCAAAAATATGCATGTTTCCATATCCATATTTTTTGGTATTTTTTTGCGAGTTATGGGGCAAAAACCAAAAATAGTGTTTTTTTTGTTTGTTTTTTTTCCTATATTGACCTTTTGACCCCAACCCGAACCCAAAATTTAACCCTAACACTATATTTAACCCCAACTCTAATCCTTATTATATCCCTTAATATTTTTTCATTTTAATTTAATTTTAACCCTATCCCTTATGCTAAAAAATATTTAATTTTAACCCTATAGGCTTATATAGCTATATAACCTGTTTTTAATTAATGAAATATGTATTTTAAATATTTTCAATTGCAATGCTACTTAACTACCACTAGGGGCAGTCAAGAAGCATATCCAGAGCGACGGAAGTGAAGTTACTTTCACTTCCGAAGCTCAGACCGGCAGAGGGCTTAGCCATATTGACGGAGCAGCATGCTCCGTCAATATGGCTCCCCACGATCGCTCCGTGGGGCGATCATGGGTGCTCCAAAACAGAAATTTCGGTGCTGGCTATTGCCTCGACATCGAGGCAATAGACCAGCACCGTTAAAGCGTTTTTTGCGATCGTTGATCGCGAAAACCGCTTGATTCACCGCAGGACATGCCAGGCACGTCCTTTGTCGTTAAGGGAGTTTCTCCCAGGACGTGCCTGGCACGTCCTTTGTCGCGAAGGTGTTAAAGAACCCAAGGCGATGCTGTCCCACCAGATATGCTTTAAGGTACCTATATCTTGCTTACATCGCCAGCATGATTAGTTGTTAATGGCTGAAATTTTCATAGCTTTACTGGAACCATATACCACCTTTTGGAGAAGTTTTACAAAGATCTCTTGTATATTTATACAATGTATATGTTTCCTCACTATCTCAAAAGCTTTTTGCCATTGTGTTATCGGAAACTGCATACCCAAGTCGTCTTCCCATTTGATGATGGTAGGCATTTTTTGGATCCTCTTTGACTTGTTTAGAATATTCCTAATTTTGGCAGTTATTTTTGTTTGACAATCATTTAGGAGACGATCTAAGGGTCCCTCTTTTCTGATTACAACCCTTGCCAGAAAGGATCTTAAACGGGTATACGTATAGATATCAGTATTTTTCAGACCATATTTTGATTGTAATTGGGCGAAAGAAGCTACCTCATCTTCGTCATATAGATTTCGTATATTGATTATACCTACTTCTATCCATTGTTGTAAATCTAAATCTTGTATGATATATTTTAAAGCGGATAGGGGGGTATGCCACGTTATACAGTTAGTCCCATATAACGCTTTCTTAATCGGAATTATAGAATCGTAAATCTGATTTATTATAAGATTATTACATTTTAGTTTTTTAAAAGCCTTTTTATCCAACCAAAAAATGGTTAGCGGGTCAATATTTTTCATATCATATTTTTCTTGAACATACAACGCTTTCTTTTCTACGTTAGAACTGCCCCAGCGGAGACAATGTGAAAACTGGGCTGAATCGTGTAGGCTGAATATATTAGGAAAGGAGAGACCTCCTTCAGACATGTTTGATGACATCGTTTTTATAGATATTCGAGGCTTTTTTCCCCCCATACATAAACCGAGAAGAGATTGTGGAACATATATAAGATTTTATAGGGGACCCGTAATGGGATCATGTGAAAAAGATAATCAAGTTTCAGGACAATAAATGCTCTAATGATGTTTATTCTTTCCATCCAGGAAATAAAAAATTTGGCTATTTTGACCGTTCGGATGCCTATGCCCCAGAGCGTAGGATCGGACCAGTTTTGATATTTAAAGTATATAATTTCAGCTACACAATATATGGCAATTATCCGACGCTGGGGCCAGATGCTTCCGCTAATTTCCGCTGGGGACAGATGCTTAAAATAGGGGAACTTTTATTTACAGTACAAGGGTTTTTTTTTTTTTGTCTGGTGAATTGCCGTTCCCTCCTCCCGACCTGGACAATGGTAAGAGGTGTGTGTGTGGGGAGGAAAGTGGAGATTTATTTTATTTTTGTATTATTTATTTGATGGGTACTAAAGCAAGCCCCAGATCTAATTGAGAAAAAAATGTAAATTTAATTTATGGGGTCTGAGACTAGCAGCATCCCATTTTATTATGGGGCCAGGGCAAATAACAAGATGGATGAATTGCTAGGCTTTTCGAGGTCACAATGGGCATATTGTGTCGCTTGAAATTCTGATTGAGATGTTCTCCTGATATACTACAAATCTTTCTGAACTTCGGGCCAATTAGTTTTGGCCTGAAATTTGGGCTAAATTGTTTAGACCCTACAATAATTACAGTAATAAACAATCCTATATTAAATAAAATAATGACTTTGATTAGAAACCTAGCAAAAATATTAACCCCTTTGGGCCAGATGGTGCTCTAACCCATTAAGAACATATTTTTAGACTTCTGCATTGTTTGTGTTTAACTGTAATTTAAAATGTTATTGCTTAATGTACCCACACGTGATGAAAATAATTGTATTTTAAGAAAGCCCTACTAAAGGCGATAAAAACAGTATATAATATATCTTATAATTTACTAAAAACAAAATCATAAAATATGATAAAAAATGTAAAAAAACAAACACTTTTTCTAACTTTGACCTGAAAAATCTTTTACAACATTTCAATCGGTAAAAGACCCTGTCTAAATAGTTTCTCCCTGGTGGCTAGTGGGGGCAGCAGAGGATGTCTGCGCGATGAGTACCCGGAAGTCACAGAAGTCCTGGCGGTCATGCCGGGCGGCAGCAGGGGATTCTGCGCTCATCGCACAGACATCCCCTGCTGTTAGAGAGGGGGATCCAGGTCCCGTGCAGCTCTGCTGGGGACCTGGATCGCTGTCTTATAATCTGACCTCAATTTGAGGTCAGATTATATGACGACCTCGATTATAAGACGAGTGGTACTTTTCAGGAAAAAAATTCTGAAAAAAACCTTGTCTTATAATCGAGCAAATACGGTACTTACTTTAAAATTAACCACACCTACTGTCAAAAGCCCCGCCCACTCCACATAATTAGCATAATGTAACTCCACCTTATTGTCACAGTGTAGATTATATCACCAAGTTCCCACCAACATTACCATGCATCCTTGGTATACAACAGATACATTCACAGCACAACATCTACATCAGGCAGTTGTGCTTCAGTCAGAGATTTGTGTCTACAACATACACTAGTATGAACCTTTCACTTCTGCCTTAAGGCCATTCCATGTATCCACTACCCTATCAGTAAAGTAATACTTTAATTAGTCTGTAAGGATATCTTATATCTAGGATAGCCTTTTGCTTATCCAATGCATGCTTAAACTCCTTTACCGCTTCTTCTGGAAGGTTATTCCATACATCCACTACCCTCTAAGTAAAGTAATACTAAGTTTCTGACCTCCACTGTATTAACCGGCCGGGTGGTAACCCTATATGCCATTATTAGCCTGCCCATTAATATGCCACAGACAGTTTGTCCATTAATACACCACCACCGTCCGTCCCCCCCCTTCTCCAGTAATCTCCTGGCCATCTCCTCCGTGTTTTACTTTTCCATTCATTTGCCAGTGTTATTTTACCCTTTATTTGCCAGTGTTATTTAGCCCTTCATAGGCCAGCGTTATTTGCTCATTAATATGGCAATTAAAAATGCCCACGCTTTTTATTTTTTATTTTTTGCAGGGGTCGACAGGGCAGCTGGGCCACCTGGAGTGACGGGCCCAGTCGCAGCTGCGACCCCTGTACCAACGATAGTTCAGCCACTGGTCTGGCTCCTAAAATGAAAAAAGGTTTGTCAAGCACCAACCCGAGGGGGGAAATTAAATTTAAAAAAAAACATTTTATTTTGTGCAAAATAAAGTTAGTCTTTCCCATCTGTTACAGATTAGTTTATTACTGTGTTCAGTGTCTTTCCTACTTTATGGAACTTATTTCAGTTTGCTCAGTTTTTTTTTTCTTTAAAGAAAAATGTTTTCAAAAATATAAATTATCTCAATGAATTTAACTATAGTTAATCCCTGCAGGCCTGTTCTGTAGTTTTGATGGCTCTGACCTCTGAATTTTTTTTTTGTCTGGGAAACTTGATTTTCCTTTTTATTAGTTTTTTAATAAGGAGTTGAATTACACCACAGAGCCTGAATGGAGAATAACTAGGATAGTCTGTGGATGTCACATGTTTTTATTTTCCCTTGGTCTTCATTTGGGCCATCTAGTAGAGGTTTCAATACCTGCCTTTAAGTTGCCTGATCAGGCTAGTGTCCAGAGTTTGTGACTGACTGACTGGTTTCCAGGTCTGGATTATAATTGCTGTTCAAGATAATGAGACAAAAGTCATAATTATAGTTCAAACCACAGAGGATAAAGGAAGAGCTGCTGGAGGTCTGATCACCTAGCAACAGTCACATCCTCCAGGCAGTACTAGACATGTGACAAATGTTGTGCTCATATAAAATGTATGTCCTACCCAGTGCCCGTCACACTACCTAGTAAATGAAAAGGTAATTTTCAGCAGGTTAAATTTAAAAAACACAGGATTAAAATTAGAAATAATTGTCTAGCCAAAGATAAGAATGTTAAAAGGGGATTCATAAATTAAATGTTAAATAGTAACATAGAAATTAAGGTTGAAAAAATACACACATCCATTATGTTCAACCCTTCTACCTATCATTCCAGCTTTTGATCCAAAAAAAGCCAAAAACCCCTAAGGAAGCTATTTTGAATTTTGCCTCCTAGTGGGAAAAATTCCTTCATGACTGCAAAGGGCAATCAGATTTCTCCATGGATCAATAAGCTGTATTATCAATGCTTATTCTATTTTTAATTTTCTGCTTTTCTAACAAAATAATAGCACGCAGACCATTTTAAATGCATCTATTGTAGTTGATAGCACCACCTCTCTTGGCAGTGAGTTCCATAACTTTATTATTCTTAAGGTAAGAATTCCTTCCTTTTGCTGTCTATGAAATCTTTGCTCTTCCAGTCTCAGGGGTTGGTGACCTCTTGTTCTTTGTACATTTCTGTTAATGAACAGGTCAATGGAGAGCTCTTTATTTTGGCCCTGTACATATTTATATAATGTTATCATATCCCCTCTGAGACACCTTTTTTCTAACGTATATAAATGCAATTTTTTAGTCTCTCTTCATAACTAAGATCCTCCAATCCCTTTATTAATTTTGTAGCTCTCCTTTGCACTTTTTCTAGTTCCATAATATCCATTTTAAGGACTGGTGCCCAGAATTGTACTGCATATTCAAGGTGATGTCTTACCATTGATTTGTAAAGAGGCAAGATGATATCTTCCTCCCATGAATCTATACCTCTTTTCTATGCATGCCAATATCGTATTAGCCCCTGCAGCTGCTAACTGGCATTGAGCACTGTTATCTACAATTATTCCTAAATCCTTTTCATTAGTAGTTTTTCCCAGGGAAATACCATTTAAAGTATATGTTGCTTTGTAGCTATTTTTCCCATAATGCATAACTTTACATTTGTCTATACTGAACCTCATTTGCTACTTAATTGCCCAGTCCCCCACTCTGTCCAAATCTTTCTGTAAAGAACAAACATCAAGATTAGTCTGTATTACCTTACCTAATTTAGTGTCCTCACCAAACACTGAGACATGGCATTCAGCACAACATGGGAGATCATTAATAAACAAATTAAAAAGAAGAGAGCCTAAAACAGACCCTTGAGGTACTCCACTCAATACCCTTGTCCAATTTGAGGATTTTCCATTTACAACAACCCTCTGCATTCTATCTTTCAGCCAATTTTCTATCCAAATACATACATTTGCTCTCATTTTGTAGAATAACCTTTTGTGGGGAACTGTATCAAATGCTTTAGCAAAGTCCAAATGGATCATATCAACTGCCACACCTAGATCTATGTTTTAACTTACTCCTTCATAGAATGTTATTAAGTTTGTTTGACAAGACCTCACAAAACCGTATTGACGTTTAATAATTATATTCTGGTTCAAGATGTATTCTTGAGTGTATACCTTTAGAAATCCTTCAAATAATTTCCCCACTACAGATGTCAAGCTCACTGGCCTATAATTACCCCTCAGAGATCTTGATCCCTTTGTAAATATTGGAATGACATCCACCTTTTGCCAGTCTGTTGGCACTATACTTGAACTTAACATGTATAGCTTGGAGGAAAGACGTAACAGGGGGGATATGATAGAAACATTTAAATACATAAAGGGAATCAACACGGTAAAGGAAGAGAGTATATTTAAAAGAAGAAAAACTACCACAACTAGAGGACATAGTCTTAAATTAGAGGGGCAACGATTTAAAAGTAATATCAGGAAGTATTACTTTACTGAGAGGGTAGTGGATGTATGGAATAGCCTACCAGCAGAAGTGGTAGAGGTAAACACAGTCAAGGATTTTAAGCATGCGTGGGATAGACACAAGGCTATCCTAGCTATAAGACCGGGAACGGGGGACTAATAAAAGTACTCAAAAAAAAATAAATAAAATGGGGCAGACGAGATGGACCGAATGGTTCTTATCTGCCGACACATTCTATGTTTCTATGTTTCTAACTGAAAGAATCCCTAAAGATCATAAATCGTGGTCTGGCCAGTATTATGCTCAACTCTCTAAGGACCCTCTGGTGTATACCATCTGGCCCTGGTGCCTGTTCTATCTTAACAGAGTAATTGATTAAGCACTTTCCTGTTTCAGCCAATCCCATGTTTGCAGTGACTGTCCCATAACTTCCGGTAGCAGGGGCTCATCCATCGGTTCTTCCTTAGTATAAACAGAAGAAAAAAAAGTATTTAAAATGTCTGCTTTCTCTGTGTCCTCACTAACCAAATTTCCCATTTGGGATTACAAGGGCCCAACATTTTCCCTCTTTAGCTTTTTTCCATTTATATGCTTCTAAAAATGTTGGTTAGTTTTAGCAATCTTTTTCTCGTTTTCCAATTTAGTTAGCCATTTTAACTGTCGTTTGGCATCTTTGTACTCTATAAATAATGCTAATACCTTGCTTTTATTATGTTTGAATGCCATTTTCTTGTTTTGTATTTCCTGTTTTACGTTACCGGTAAGCCACAATAGTTTTGATTTGTGCCTTTTGTATTTGTTTCCCAAAGGTATATATTGGGATGTGTACTTTTGTAATGTGTGCTTAAAGGAATTCCACTTGTGTTCTGTGTTTAGTCCAGAAAACAATCCCAGGCTAAATGTTGATGTCGATGCCTTTAGTCCATCAAAGTTGACCCTTCTAAAATTAAGTGTTTTGTGACTTAGTTACCAATTTGCTTTTTTGCATTAATCTCAAACGTAACCATGTTATGTTCACTATTCCCCAAGTGTTCTCTTACTTGGATGTTTGAGATAAACTCCTCATTGTTTGTTATTACCAAATCCAGACAGGCATCCATTCTAGTTGGGGTGTCTACTAATTGTGCCATAAATGTGTTCCAAGGGCAAACATTTTTTGCCCTTGGAAGTGCCCACTTCCCAGGGCCCTGCCTACACACATTCACAGCCACACTTACACACTCATGTATAAATACACACAGTCATACTTACATACACACACACATACATACATACATACATACATACACACACACACACACACACACACACACTTATACAGACACTTATACAGACACACACTTATACAGACACACACTTATACAGACACACACTTATACAGACACACACTTATACAGACACACACTTATACAGACACACACTTATACAGACACACACTTATACAGACACACACTTATACAGACACACACTTATACAGACACACACTTATACAGACACACACTTATACAGACACACACTTATACAGACACACACTTATACAGACACACACTTAGTCATCATTACAGACACACACACACACACACACACACACACACACACACACATACATACATACATACACTTAGAGATACCCTTACACACACTGTCACACACACACTTACACAGACACACATTTAGTCATCATTATATACACATACATACAATTACAGACAACCTTGTACACACACAGAAATACACACAGAAATAAACACACTTACAGACACCCTTACATACTTAGACACACAGTCACACTTACAAAGAGTAACACACACATTGACTCACACACACACAGAGAAATACACACAATTACACAGACTGAGAAATACACGCACATTGACACACACAATTACACACTTTAATTAAAAAAAGTTAATTTAATTTGCAGGGAGGACGACTTTTCCGAGGGTGTCTGCATAGACAGAATAAAGCCGGCCCGTCGCTGCCCGTGTGACTGTCTCACATGGAGACACTCTTAATCAGGTAGAAGCTGGCCAGGGACAGGGAGCTTTTCTCCCTGATCCCTCCTCCTAGAGATGTGGTTCGCCCACTGGGCCCATGACAGATGTATTGCCTGTCACCCCCTGATGGCGGCCCTGCTCCAGCTCACCCATTTTATTTGTCAAGATTCTTGCATTTTCTAAAAGACATTTAAGATTACTAACCATTTTCTGTTTAGTTGACAAACACTTAATGCCCGCAGGTTTAATTGTATGTACCTCCCTATGATCTATGTCAACCACGGCACTGCTTTCCTCCACCTTTCCCATAGTTAGACCCACCTTTCAATCTACTGTAGCTACCATTGCTTCATTTTGATCTTTATCCTCCCCCCCAGAGCCTAGTTTAAAAGCTCATCTAACTCTCTAGTCATCCTCTCCCCCAATACTGCAGCCCCCTCATCATTGAGGTACAGTACATCCCGTCCATAGAGTCCGTAGCTGACTGCAAAGTCTGCCCAGTGCTCCAAGAACCCAAATCCCTCTTGCTTACACCACCTTTGCAGCCATGCAGTTATGATAAATAACTTTTTTTTAATAAGGTGAACTTGGTTTTTAATATGCCTGGGCAACAAAGTGTCAAGTTACCGTAGTATCATGCAGAGTCCTGCTTGGTTGGAACTTACTGCGAGAATGTAGATCAAAATCAGAAACTTCTGTTTAAAGCCAATGGATCTACACAACAGAAACTGACAGGGTTTTTACATATGTGAATATAATGGACAAATTGCAACAATGATGAAGTTAATAGAAATGGCGTAAAAGCTGCTAATATCCTTTCTCTTAAGACTGCTAAGCAGCTATTTTGGGTTTGTAATTTCATTAGATATATTTTTGCTTGCTTAAGGCCAGTCTCCTGTAAGTCAATTAGACCTTAATAGAAGATATGTAACAATTCATAGTTCATCCCGGTACCCAACAAGTGTATAGATTGAGTTTTATCTGTAAAACCTCTGGAAATCCAAGTTTAGTGCTCAGCTAGACTTGTATATAACTTTTTTTTTTTTCATAGTAGGTGGTATGCCAGAAATTTCCATCTGTAGTTCAGAGGTGGGGAACCTGTAGCCCTTCAGATGTTGCAGAACTACATTTCCCATACTCCTCTGCCAGCCTCTTAGCTGAAATAGCATTGTGGGAGATGTAGCAGGTGGAGGGAAGCAGGCTCCCCACCCCTGCTCTAGTTAATCATAAGTATGTCTTTGCACATGTGCAGCATGGGAATGGAATTGAATATGATTGTGATCATCTGCTTTGACACACCTGATCCAAAGGATGGAAGCCTTGCATTTCAAGCAGTGGGGATTCAATTGTTCCCTGTTACCAGGCCAGAATTTGTGACATCCATCTATCTAGCCTGTAGTTTTTTGGACCTGAATGATAAATATTTAATAGATCTTGACTGAACAGGCAATTTATATTCAGTGGTATAATTACCACTGTTCAGGATTGCACAAGGATTTAGTTTCTTTACTTTGTCTATTAATTGGGGTAGCCATCTAGCCGGTAAAATATTGGCTTCAGGCTGTGAAGGGAATAGCATGGCCAGTATTTAATTGAAGAAAAGGTGGCTACCCTAGTAGTAACCTGTATATCTATTTTGTGATGGACTGAGTTCCTGTATTGTTACTTTGTTTAATCTGGTGTTGACTGGAACAGATATAGGTTTGTTGCAGAAAGTGCAATGTTTGTGTCTAAATTTGGTAAAAACATGGAATTTACACATGGCGATGTCCACTATCTCTTTGTGATTATGGAAATGACAGGGAATTGCCTGTGTTTTGTTGGTATATTATAAATAGAACTTATATTACTTTGGATTAAGTATAATTGGGCATTTATTTAAAAAAATACGTTCACCTGCTGTCAGAAATGAACTTAACTATATTTAAACTAAATAGTTTGAAATAACTATAGCTGAAATAGATTTTGGCCAACCCCAACCTTTTTTTTTTATTTTTTTTTATAGACCAATAATTACAGATGTCCAAGAAATCTGCATGTTTGAAAAAAAGAAATGCATTTGATCAATTGTTATTATTCTACTGTTGAGTTCCTTATTGATTTATGTATGTAGACAGATGTAAGAGCCTCCTCACGTTCAATTTATAGAAATACTGGCATTGAAAATAGAACACTAAGAAAAGATGTCCTTGTTCTGTAACTGCCAAGGTTAAATCTTCATATTCAATAGCTTTAAATAAAAAAAAATGGCAGTGTTTATAGTGTTTCTCATTTTTCATTTGCAATTTGTGTCGGTAATTATTAATCTTGTGTCTCCATTTGGAAAGGGATATACAGTTTCACTGTCTCATTTTGGCCCAGTTTTAATCCAGAATTACACTGCATTTGTAGCACAGAGTATCTGCATTGAGAACTTTTAGATGACCCTGACGTGAAAGGGTCTGTCTTGGGTCTTGCCTGTATATTGCAGTGTCGAGCGAAAGAGAGAGAGAGTGTGTGTGTGTGTGTGTGTGTGTGTGTGCGCTCACTTACACCTCCTTTTGTGTTGAGGAAGGACCTGAAGCTAATTGAAATGCAGTGCTGTGGAGCCCTGCTGTAGTCTTTTCGCTTCTGTAACAGAGGGAAGAAAATGTGTTCTGGGGACCTTTGCTTGTATCCTATGTGAACGAGACACGTAAAGCATACTATCAAGATCTACAGAAATGGCCTTGAAAGACCTGATGAGGATATTAAATTCGATTTTCCTGTATACTGGTAGGAGAAGCTGCTGCTCTTGAAATGTCCTTATCCTAGCTATAGTTCTAAATGATGTGCTTTTTACGGTACTTCAGCACTAGATTTCATGCATTATTTAAGTAGCTTTCTAGGGGTGAATTTACATGGTTACATTTTATTTTAAGATTAGTCAGTGTAATACCAATGTAGGATTTTCAGTACTATGAGTAATGTTTTAGAGAGATTTTTTTTTTTTTTTAGCATCATGTTAGTACATGTGGTCCTTTTTTTTCCATTTGGCCACTTCAGTCCTGATAAATTAAAATATATGCTATATATATATATATATATATATATATATATATATATATATATATATATATATATATATATATAATTATTTTATTGTATAATTCTAATGAAGATGGATACTTTTCTTTATGCCTTATTCCTGACAGTGCAAGAAAGTAAGCACTGCACACCCTCTACTGGCAGTGGAAGAGTTAATCCAGTTGGTATGCGACATGTTTCTGTTCTGATGTATTAGTGCCATGCACATGAGGTGTGATTCAAGCACATTGCAGGTTGAACCTTATTGTAAGGTTCAACATTATTACCATAAGTTGCACATTTTATATATTTAATTGTGTGTATGTATATATAACACGTAACCATATCATGTCTAAAGTACTGTTTTTCTGCAGGGGTGAATAATACTGTTGCATGTTGTTTTTTTATATTGCATCTGATATAGATATGTGTGGATATGTGTAAGAAAGATTCGGTGTTCATACCAAGGTACTTAGTGTGCATGGGGGATGCAAGTACAAAACTGCATCCCACAGTGTGAATTGGAAGTAGCATAGAGAGGAGGAGGAGGAGGTGGCATGACTATGATGATGTGTCATTGACTCTAGTCTGAGATGTGGATGTTACTGAGGGGACAATATGCTGACACTAATTTTCATGTGTCTTCAGTATTCTGAACACTGGGAAAGAATATTATCTGCTGGACCCTAAATAAAAAAATCTTCGAAAAGCAGAGCATATATTATTCAAATCATCATGTCCTTTTGGTACCTTCTGATAATTTAGGACATATAAGTAATGGCCACTTGCTTGAAAGCAATATTAGCCTTCTCACTATAACATGTTTATCAGATCATTCAATAGGAAAAGTGCTTGTCCTGTCTGGAGAATAGTTATGTAGCAGATTTGTTTCTAAGAAGAGCCACCTAATAATTACAATGCTAATATATACATTTTATACAGATATATATATAAAAAAACTTAATCTTTTAGATGATTTAAGCCCGTAATAAGTAAAGACAGAGTTTATTGTGATAAACATCTGTTAGGGACCATGCTCCTGCATTGCTCTGTAGAGCGGCTGTAATCCATGCTAAAATGTGCTATTTAAAGATGAGATAATGATGTCATTCATTAGACCTTAAGATATGTTTCATGTACTTGGTTGCTTGAATTGAGAGTTAATTTACATGTAGCAATTGCTAATATATATAGAAGGGAAGTGGTTCTGGTACTCTATTTAGAAAGTTAAGGGGTTAATGGAAGAAGACAAGGAAATGATTGCACTGAAGAGGTAAGAGGAGGAGCCTTGACCTAATAGTTCCAGGTTTTAATAGAGCATTCAACCAAACAAAGTACACGCTGGACCAACATTTCCTTTTTTGGATCTTGAGGACAAAGGCCTTTTTGGGCCTTTTGCAGTAATTTCCATTTTTTCCCCACATTGAGTGTACCGACAAGAATACTGTGTGTGTATATGTGTGTGTGTGTATAGGCGTAACTGCGCATGTTCAGAATTCTCTTCCATTGTTACAGAGAATTGTGACGGTTGGAGGGGCATAAATTTACAGAAAAAAAATTAAGTCTTTGGGGACACATCTTTGTCTCTTTGCCAGACAATTTCTGTTTGGTACTTGCTTTCTCCATTATCATGGTATAAATCCTACCTCCCAACATTTCAAAATGGCCAAGAGAGATGATTTTCTCTTCTCAGGGGTGGTGTGTCAATGACATTACTGTCACATATACATGGAAATTCGAGTAATATTGGTGCAACAAATTGGGACAGCTTTGATCTGTGCATTATTTTATCTCACAAGTTCTTGTTTGAAGCTTTAAACCCATGGGCGTCCGCAGCGTTTTTTAGGCGGAGGAAAACATTCCGCTTCCCCTGACATACCTTCATACCCCCTCCCGATTGCCTACAAAAGTTGGCTTTGGACAGGGGTTGCCTGGTGGGAATGTTAGTTATCAATAAGTAAGACCGAAAAAATGTGATAGTGGTGGCTAAACCTTGGCATCTTACTTGTTCCTAAGCATCATGGGAACTTTAGCTGGCGTGGCCCACTACTTCCTGTTCTACAGTTAACTACAATTCCCATGGTGTGAAGTCAGCAATATGGATGGCTGTATAACATGGGAGCTGCAGAACTTTCTGGGCTGGTTAAAGGGGATCTTCCTAACAAGCCTACATCCTTTCTCTACACTGTTGCTACTCTAGGAATCTAATGGAATACCCAGGTGCCCTTACTTAAACCCCTCAAGTCCTACATGTTTGGTCTAAATCTTGGTTTGTATTCATGTTAGATGAATAAGGTTTTTAATCGGAACTGTACATAAAATAACATTACCATTGGAAAATGGGAGCTGCCATTCTGAATAATTACTTCTCTTGTACATAACACATTGAGTAGGACTTTTTTTTGTTAGAATTTTTAACAATTGAACTGTATGTAAAATTAAAGGGTCTACGCTATATAGCCCAATCTGTTCTGAAATGGATTGGGAACGGGCATACTACCCATATTGAAGGGATTCCCGAAAAATGGCTACACCAAAAGTCACATTTAGGTCCCAATCGGCTATTCTCGCTCTGCGTAAACTGAAGAATTGGAAGCATTTGGTACGCTAATAGCTCTGCCCCCCCTATACTGTGGCTGAAACCATCCAAATGGCTCCTAGCCCCTTTAAAAACAGGGGCCAGTGCTCACCCCCCAGTGTCTGGGGGGTGCCTTTTCTTTCTGAACTTCAGGCCAATTACTTAAGGCCCGAAGTTTGACATATATTGTGTCGTCCCTTGAATGAAGTGATAACTACTTGTTGGATTAAAAAATATTCTCTCATGAATGTGACTTTTGTTTACACCTAAGTGAGCCAGTTAGAGAGTAGCACATTCTGTCTGTGTATATTTTCCATGTTTTTTTTAAATACCATACATTTTTGATTATAAGGCACGCCTCCCCCAGTTTAAACTGATACATTAAGGCTGTAGCCTATAATTAGGTTGCGAGGTTTCAAGATGGCAAACAATGGTACTTTCAAGCAGGAGGCAGTCACCGACCTTCTGTTTGATGTACTGGCTCTGTTTCCTCTAATAAGAATGAACAACCAGTGCAAGTTTGTCTGGTTGCCAAAATAGATTTTTGTAAGAACCCACAGATTTAAACAACTTTAGAGAATTCTTGTGATTAACTGAGATCTATATTTCTTGTGCTCTTAATTTTATAAATGCACTTTAAAAAAAACCTGTATTATCCTTCCCCATCATATCTCTCCATGACCTCAGTAGCCTGACCTTGTACAAATGAACTGCTGTTCAAGGAAGTCATTAATTTGCACATGCGGGTCGGGTTAATGCCAAAGGGGACGGTGCTAAGGTCATTCATTTTCTGTTTTATTTTTCTCCTCCTGGTATCACAGCTGTTGGCGATAACTCCTGTAATGCTAAGCCAACCAATAAGCATTTGCAATTTTGCTTAAATTGCTTATTGCTCTATATTCATAACAATTTTCCTATTTTCATAATAGCCAAATAGAAGTGTCTGTCCTACACAATTGAGCTCCTGTGTCGCTTGTTCTGAACTTTCCAGTAATCCCTTTGACAATTAAAGGAAATGAAATCTGTTCTGTCCTTTTTAATTTCCTGGGACATGGAAAGGTAACTACGAAATAAGCTACCTAGTATGAGAGTTCAGAATACACCACAGGAAGTTCTTCTGTATCCATTTTAAAGGAAGTGCGTACGTGTATCATTATTTTGTACCACAAATAGATTGTTTACATCCTGAAAAAAGCAGCAATGGTTAGGAGCTCTGCTAACTCCCCCAGACAAGCTATCTGAATATTTTATTAATGTGTTTTTGTTATTTTATTATTAGTGTCTGCTTTTTACAATAAGCTTCACACATTATCTTTTAATCTGTTTTGCATAATGCAGTTTCCAAAAAACATAGCTGAAGATGGGTGTTATGTGATGGGACATACTATGACAGGTCACTATTTGGGGCTTAACTGCAAAGTGACAGCAGTTCTATGGGATATGGAGCAATCTCTAAAGTGAATTGGATTGCTATCCTTCTAAATTAAGTCGTTCTTTTCCCCTAGGACATATTTCTATGTAATATAGTAAGTATACATATTATATACATGCAGAGTATCCTGCTATATAGCGAAATGTAATTTAGATGCTGACTGCCTCAAAACATCATTGACATAAACTAGAATAAAAATGTAAATCTTTATAGACCATGTAGAACTTGTACATGCTGAGGACACATGTTTCCATCTAATAGATTGTAAGCTGGACTTCTTATGTACCAATCTGTTTTTAGTCTGTTAAAGTGAGACACCCTTCAAGCTCTGTACCAAATACTACATATTTTCTTTTTACATTGCACATACATATGTTCTGTTTTGATTGGATTGCAGCATTCAGCCTGTTTAGTACTGTCCATTACACTTTCCCATGTTGCCACAATCTTTCTCATACTGCTGAATGCATGGTAAGATAACTTGCCTCCAATCACTTAGAAATATTTACGATCGGAAAAAGCACCCGGAGGATATCTGCAATAGTATAGTCCGACCAAGGATGCTATTACAACTATTAAAACTATAGATTTTTTTTTTTTTCTAAACGTTCAGGGTTTTTTTCCGAGTAGACTAATCCAAATTGTTTTTTTTTTTAAATAACATTATTAAACGTTCTCATTTTATCTATTTGGAACACAAGATCGTGTTTAAATATTAATACTTGAATGGCATGGGTATTAATGTGACTCGAAAAATATCTTTTCCATGACCATGGGCCCCTGCAAATTTGTGTTTTATAACTTTTATGAGTTCCTTTAAAAAAGGGAAGCTCAACCTGCATCTCTCGTCCTGTGACTGATATTTTTGGAGTATGTAAACCCTCCCTCTTTATGTGCCATCCACCAATATGGTCTGTAATGAATTGCAAGTTTTGAGCTGATTAAAAACCACATAAACTGTGAAGTGTTCTGTATCAGCACTGATGTCCATGCAGCCCTTATAAAGGTGTGTCAGAAACCAAAAGCACACCAAAATACACCAAACCGAGGAGCAGGGACAAGAATCTAAATCCCAAATGAATCCGGGTATTAAAGCTAGTTTATTAGAATGTTTCATCGTTCCCTAAGTGTACCAAAGAGCCATCTGTCTTGCTTGCTATGAAGGCAGGTTTTAGAAGTTTGTTTCTGTGTTTACTGAATGGAGTACCAACATCACTGAAGTAAAACCCACATAATAAGAAATCCTTACTTGTGAGGGCTTCTGATTTCTTAGAGATGGTTGATGCATTCTGTATAAAATTAACTTTCCCTGTATCACTTGATTATACTTAATGTTTCCATTTAAAAGGAAACATTACAGCAGACACATTTGTGAAAGATTGAATATCCTAGGCATTCAATATCACCTAACCGGACTTCATTTTCCAGCATTATTTATTGCAAGTATGTAAATTAAATCAGAATAAAACAACTGCTTCACCTGCCAATCTTCCTGCATTTGCTACAGCAGCTATATTATCAGTACAATTAGCTGGAGAGCCTCTGGTATACTAATCCACCCCACAGCAATTTCCGTTCCCTCCCGAGGCAGAGGAGATGTAATTGAGTGATGCAGCTGTGCACTAACTCAAACCTTGGCATCCGGATTTTATACACAGCCCAAAGAAAGAATTATCAACACTTGTACGTGATTAAAAGTTATCCTTTGTATATGTGGTTTTGTAGGATTTGCCGACAGGTAATCATAGAAACATAGAATGTGTCGGCAGATAAGAACCATTCGGTCCATCTAGTCTGGCCAATTTTTCTAAATACTTTTATTAGTCCCCTGTTCCCGGTCTTATAGCTAGGATAGCCTTGTGCCTATCCCACTCATGCTTAAAATCCTTGACTGTGTTTACCTCTACCACTTCTGCTGGAAGGCTATTCCATACATCCACTACCCTCTCAGTAAAGTACTACTTCCTGATATTACTTTTAAATCATTAACCCTCTAGTTGTGGTAGTTTTTCTTTTTTAAATATACTCTTTTCCTTTACTGTGTTGATTCCCTTTAAACATAGATGTAAACACACCATTCACCCTTTAAACAATTATGTTGGCAACCTCACAATGTTTAGTATCTCTTGTCATCGTTTTTAATCACTCTGCCTATGTCACAGAGGTTTTTTATTTTTTTTTTTACCTCTAAGAAAAAGTTAAACTGCTAGCAAATGTACAGGAATCTTTTCATCATCTATCATGTCATAAAATGTTATTTTTACATGACATTCCACTTTAATAATTCTTTCCTTGAATTTTGCACTCTACTTGCAACATTATTCATCAATGTGGAACTTGGAGCCAATTTAGTTTCTAGTGTTAAGCTTCCTTTGGCGCAGAGGTATACACTGCTAATAAAATACTAATATAAAGGCTGCAATGTTATATGGACATTTGGTTACAGTTCTGCATCCAAAACAGCCTCACATAGCATAACCTTACAGGGCATTGTGTAGAAGAAAAACGATTTTTGTTTTTTTCACTGTAAAATTCAGGTCCATCACCTCTTGTATAGCACCAAAGTCTAATTTACTAAACGTACATTAGGAGCAGTACAAACCAGTGGGAATCCAGTAGAGCACCATTCAAAATATATCATATTATTGTCTTTGCAAATGCATAGCTCCATGACAACAGAAATGGTCTGTCTCTGTGTCTGGTGTGTGTGTGGGTCTCAGTCTCACACCACACAAGAGAACAGGACAAATTGGTGTTTACAACTTCAAATACACTGGATTTCACTATGAAGGGGGCCATATTGTTGGTGCAATTTCAATTAATCTGTCAGTGGTAAATACAGATACATTCAATATAGCTCAGTAAATTGAAATAGATATTAATTAATTAGATGTAGAGATTTTAAAAATACAAAGCTAATGTAATTGTACAATAATGATTACACCATCACTACATATCATTCTATAACATAGTTTACACTTTTTCTACTAAAATTCTTCTAAACTGTAAGTTGGTCATACATCAAACAGTAGTAAACTTGATGAGCTCATCATCCCCAGCCATGGTGTAAAAAGGACTTAATCCTTGCAGCACAACTGAATTTCATTTTTAACACAGGTTACATTTCGAGACGAAAGCAAAATACAAACATTTTGCAGTTATTTTTCTTTGGTATTCACTAAATGAACTTTATACATCTGTTTTAAAATTACATTCAGTTGTGGAAGTGTTTTAGATGTTGTTTAACAAAACCACATTGAGAAAGAGAACAGCTAATAAAATTGTAGGCCTAACTCAGTAAAGCTCTGATTAGAATATACATCAACCCAGAGGCGTCACTAGGGTTGGTGTCACCCGATGCGGTAACTCATGGTGTCACCCCCCTGGATTTCCTCCTATACCATGACAAACAGATTCCTTAGTAATGCCAGTCAGATGGCCCATTAAATATGCCACATACAGGAGCCCCACAAATTATGTCACACGCAGGAGCCCCATAAATTATGCCATACCAAAGCCCCATAAATTATGCCTCACCTTGGAGCCCAATTAATTATGCCACACACACAGGCGCCCCTTAATTATGCCGCACACAAGCGCCCCATAATTATGCCACACAAAAGAGCCCCTTAATTATGCCACACATAGGGCCCAATAAATATGCCACACATGGGACAGCCATTAATTATGGGACACACAGGAGCCCCACAAGGTGACAATTGTACAATTCAAAACAATACATATCTATAAACACAGACATCTCTCTATAACTAGTTGCATTTATACTTATTTGAATTATTCAATATTCTATTTAATAAAAATGTTATTGAAAAATTGCATTCCTATTTTTTATTCCCTTCCTCTGCACCCACATTGCACCTAAAGGACTTAACACAGCATGCACCTATATAGCACCCACAGCACTTGGCTTGCACTCATATTCCACCTACACGATTTGGCATGCCACAGTGTCACTTTGTCCCACAGAACTAGCCAGTGTCACTTTCCACATAGTACATGTTATTTTGCCCCACAGATCATGCCACAGCATCACTTTGCCAATTAAAATATGCCAGTATTTAACCCCTCGATATGCCAGGATTTAGCCATTCAATATGCCAGGATTTAGCCATTCAATATGCCAGGATTTAGCCATTCAATATGCCAGGATTATTTAGCCATTCAATATGCCAGGATTATTTAGCAATTCAATATGCCAGGATTATTTAGCAACTCAATATGCCAGGATTATTTAGCCACTCAATATGCCAGGATTTTGCCCCTCAATATGCCAGGAGTTTGCACCCCAATATGCCATTTAATATGCCAGGATTTTGCTCTCAATATGCCACGATTTTGCTCCCAATATGCCATTTAATATGCCAGGATTTTGCCCCCCAATATGCCATTTAATATGCCATGATTTTGCCCCTCAATATGCCATGAGTTTGCACCCCTATATGCCATTTAATATGCCAGTATTTTGCTCTCCATATGCCAGGATTTTGCGCCCCCCCCCCCATATGCCATTTAATATGCGAGTATTTTGCTCTCAATATGCCAGGATTTTGCCCTTCCAATATGCCATTTAATATGCCAGGATTTTGCCCCCCAATATGCCATTTAATATGCCAGGATATTGCCAATTAATTTGCTAGGATATTGCCCCTTAGTATGCTCGTTATGCCACCCTCCTCCTCCCTTCCCCAGCCAGTACTTACCTACTTGCTACTGTCTCCCAGTGCAGGTCCGTGGCTGTGAGGAAGGTGTGTGCACTTCCCTCCAGCCGCGCGGCTTTTATAAAGTTTGTTTTAAAAAAAAAGTTTCAACAAACTTTATTGAAGCCGCGGAGCTGGAGGGAAGCGCACAACGCTTCCCTCACAGCCACGGACCTGCACCGGGAGACAGCAGCAAGGAGGTACGTTTTTGATTTTTTTTTTTTTTTAATGCAGGGGCAGCTAGGGTGTCAGCCCCGCTGGAGGTGTCACCCGGTGCGGTCCTCACCCCCCTCGTGATGCCACTGCATCAACCAGATGGATGTTACATCATAACTGGGCATTCCAACAATTTCCCTGTTGTCAGTGCTCTCAACATATGCAGTGCATACAACAGTCCTAATCTTTCTATGACTACTTCTATTTAGAATAAAGTATAGGCAAATAAATCAATAAAAAGTACACATGCTTTTTCATGCAGTTAAAATGCTACAAAATCAATATTTTTACACAAACACTAACTGCACAGCTTCAGTCCTCTTGGATCCATAGCATCCAAAGTCATAATCCCTACCCAGCAGAATAGTGCACACACCTTCAATAAAAGAGTAGCCAAAAACGAAACACCAGCGACCAAATGTCTTCTCCGACACAGATTCTTGAATCAGACCACTAAGAAAAGAAAGGACATGAGTGATAACCCAGACTTCTATATTAAATGTTAAATGCTATGCCATTGGTTATCTTTTGGTAAATCTTGTTGCTTATGTTTTAAATGATGCTGTGTATGGGAGGGTGCAACCTCTTTGGTATTCAGACATCAATAGAAGCATTGTTCTAAAGAAATAAGTTGCCCCTGTAGGCTTTGGGGAGACACAGCCTGTGGTGGCTTATGGCTTAGCAGCCCACTAGGGTTCATGGATTATTTGAGTTATTTAAATGGCCTTAGAACCTGCAGCTGGCATTTGTGGTTATGGTACTGTTATTGTGCTGATTATATATGAATAAAGTCATGGCCAATGACTTTATAAATAATATTTCAGTGTCTTTGTGGGTGTGTTGTTGATCAGTCATCACAGGCCCGGGGTTATTGGCAGTGAAGTAATCATGCAGCTACTACATAGCACATGAGACCACATATACCCCTTCCTCTGTCCTTACCAAAGATCTTTTAAAAGAGCATTTCACATTTTAGGAATCAATCAGTAAATCTATTTTTTTTTGTGCAATAAATATCCAGTATGGTTTTAAAACGGACATGATATTCTGACTTAGTTTTCATATACAAGAAGATTTCTGATGATTTTTGCTATGGGAAACATAGTAGATATGTAAATGGTAGATGATAGGGTTGCTTGTTAGCAGAAATGTTTACCAGAGCTAAATGGATCCTGTCTTGTGCAGCTCTAAAATTCCAAGTTAAGCATAACCACATAGACAATATACATATGGATATGTGCAACAAAAGTGCAGATATACTTGGTTTGGTGTATTTTGGTGTGCTTTCAGTTTCTGACACGCCTTTATAAGGGCGGCATGGACATCAGTGCTGATACAGAACACTTCACAGTTTATGTGGTGTTTAATCACCTCAAAATATAATTAACTCCTAACTCAGGAAAGGATCAATGTAGAGGGTTGAAGATGGTTGCATTGCTCCAGAAATTACATTATGAATAAACTGTGCAAAAATCAGGATTGCAGAGTTCAGCGTTCAAGAGTTTTTCCTGCTTCAAACAAACAAACAGATGCAAGCGATTTTTCTATTTTTCTATTTTACAATTAAGATGGGATAATAGCAGATTTTTTGGACAAGAGATTGCATAATGAGAAACTATTGTGATATCAGAATTAGGCCAGCATATTTACGGCACAAATTATTCCAGACATTTTATTTTATCAATAATACAAGTGTTGTGTGGTGGTCAGCCTGTACCCTCAAGTCAAGGAATGGAACCTGGTTGGTTGAGCATTTTCGCAACTGAAGGCAATACAATAACTCGTTGAGACAAAAAACAAAGGTGTGGGATCCCTCTCCAAAAACATCTTTTGTTTTTTTGTCTCAACAAATTATTGGCTTATGCCCAGACGTGGATCTCTAGTTCACTGCACCTAGAGGGATACCGGCCGTACCACACTGACGAGGCCAATGAAGGCCCAAACATACATCTGTGGTTGCTGTATTCTTTGTGCGCAGGAGACCTGCCAGGCAATTTAGATGTGGACTTCCCTTATGGGTGGGACCAGTCTGATATGCTATCTATAGTCTATATAATGGTGCAAGCGAGCAAAAAACAGTGATTCCACTCCTGAGAAGGTTACATCATATAGGGCCGGCTATTTCAGCTTTTGCCCAGGGATCCCACACCTTTGCTGAATGCCATGTTTCAGTTAACGGCAGATAGTTATGAAAGAAACAAATCTTTATGTAGGTTTCCTTTAAATGTGTTGATGTGCCAAACACATTGAACTCATTATGTAATGGTTATGGAATCCCCCTCTGTATGCATATATTAGGCATGTTTTCTACTTTATTTAGCATTAAAATGTAAAACCTTTACCCAGCCTATAGGTCTATAGATTCTGAAGTCTCGTTGAAGAAAAGGCACATGCGTGGTCCATATATGCTGGTCAGCCCAGTGAGCTGAAGGCCAGGAGACACGTTTAAAGTAAACTAGTCTGCTTAAAGAGAATTCTATGTAGTAATATTTATGTGTTGACATTATATTCTGTCCATTGTAATGAAGTATATTTTTGTGCTTCTAACTAAATCACAGATATGATTGGGCTGCCCATTCCAGAGGTTTAGGAAGAGGTGTGCCTCTGGTAGCTCGCAGTAGAAGTCATTACTTTATCATGACTTGATATTTAGGCAGTCAGACCTCCATTTTGCCATTGTGGTGTTTCATACTCCGGCTCACAGGCCATCCTACTGAAGTCATGTTAGGGCCACACAACTTAATTCAGACATAAGCTAATTGACTAATGCGTCCAGGAAAAAAAAGATATATCACACAGCACTCTGGAGTGCTGGCATTTAATTAGCACACACTGTTGCACCAGGAACAAAAAAATATATATATATTTTACTTAACTGGTGCATTTAAAAAAAATATATTAACCCTACAAGTAGGCTGAAGATTTTCATCACAACCCAAGTCTCCATCTTGAACATCTCTAGACACTTTGGTTTTCTTTCACTTAATAAGCTTGGGTGCCCTGGCCCGAGTGTCAAATGAATACAGTCACTTACTCACCTGCTAATTTTATCTCATAGTATCACTAGTTGCAGATCTGGACATTATCCAACAGCCCCTAATATTAATCATTCCCTTACTTCCATACAATTCTGAAATCAAATGGGAAAGGTAATGTTTTTACAGAACTTGAAGGGATTTTCCATGCATATCATATATTTATCACTATATAAAATGTTATTGTGTTATCTGAGTCAACAAAATGAATTTACTTTTTATCTAGAAAGCTGCCAGCATGCTCCTGAAATTTAGTATATTAAAACAGAATGTTCCAAAAACCCACAAACTAAATGTATGTTTATCTCTCCAGTCATTACATCATGGTCCAGGAATGTGTCTTACTGTGAAGAGCCTCCTGGGGTCACCTCAGACATTGGAATACTTCTATTACAGCTACATTTGATGTACATTAACATTGGTTAACTCCTTGTTACAGCATGTAACATGAATAGCAATAATTATTATATTTATATAGATCCAAAAATGTACACTGCCCTGGGTACTGAGCATTTAGGGGATTTACAAACCGTTAGACAGATCTGGAGATAGGCCCATAAATGAGCCATGCTTATTAGCTTACAATCTAAAGCGACATGGAGACTTGATACACAGGAGGTAAATCGTGTTTTTATATCATCGTTGAGCATAAAAATGATCTGGGCATTTTTAGTAGCACTGTAAGTTGATACATAGAGTAGGAGAAAAATTGTTTTAAATGTCTCTAGTGTCTGTTTTTTATATTACATCATTTTGTAGTACCATATGCAAATTTTACCCAAGATACACAGTAATGAGTGATCAGTAAGGTACTTTATTGCTATTTTCATCAAACCATATTTTTTTAAATGTCTGCCCTTGATGCAATATTTCTTCAAGTGGGGAGTTCCCCTAAATATAGTTTTAATGTGTATTGAGTTAAAGGGACACTCCCACAAAAAAAGAAAACATTTTACTTTTTTTATTTTGTATTGTTGATTTCAGATATGTCTTTTGTTTTTGCTGTGTGACTGTATTTAATAAAATATGTAACTAAACAAGTGTGACTGGGCACCGCCATTTTGTGAAATATAGTGTTTTTGCGTGCCACCCCCGAGTGACTTTACAGCACAAATTTCTCATTGGGGCATGGGACACAGAATGCAGTCTATATTTCAGAATTCTGATCATAGACTTGCATTGAATGGGAGGGTAATGTAACTATTACATCACACAGGGGCGGAGTTATGATCCTGTTTGATCAGGTTAATCTCCTCTCTTTGTGTTGGAAGGCAGGTAAAAAGTCCAAAATTGTACAAAGCCACCTAGTCCTATCCACAGGAGCCAGTAAGAGAGCAGGGGAGTATTTTATGACATCATCATGTAGGCTTTGTCAAACAGATTTTAGATGATGTTGCATCATGGGAATTATTCACAAAATGGAGCCAGGACATAAACACCTAATTTTGTTTTTCCTTTTATATGCAATGAATTCGAGCATATAAAAAACAAAACAAAACAGTGGCATATGATTTATATATGTTTCTTTTAAATGACCAGGTTATCTAGTTACATCTTATGTAAGTGCTAGTGTCCCTTTAAGTCCATATTTACACTGTGATGAGGACATGTTTGTGTCCCCCCCCCCCCCCCCCCCGTCTTCCACTATGCTTTAAGCTTCTTTTAACGGCAGCTGGCATATTTTTCCTCTCCACACTTCTCAGATGTGATAAACAGGTCTATTCCTGTAACTCTGTCACCTAGGAAAAGAGTTTAATAGGCTGCTTAGGGATTAGGTCAGTGTCCTCCATAGAGAAGTGTCATTCATCAATTAACCAGTTTATTCATGCAGTTTAGGAGGCTACACTGTAACTGGTCACAGTGTTGGTTTCTGGCACACTGCTTTCCATTAAGCATCTCTCTGCAGGATAGAACTGAATATACAAATGGAAATTTGTACATGCCAAATAAATTGGAAACATAGTTTTTTTCCCCTGCCCTTTGTCTTCTTTCCTAAAACAAACCAGGGCAGCAATAATCGTACACTTCCCTGTGATGTTTAAGAAAGCAGAGGTTTCCCTCCCTCCCTTCCTTCCAGGCGTTAGCGGATTTCTTCAAGTTCCTTGGGAATTTCTTTGTCGAGTTTTCCTTTTTATTTTTTTTTCCTCGTCCAGACAGCGTCTTGCAAAATACTTGGGAGCAGAAGCTTTTGATTGCATAAGGAGTTAAAGCAAGCCATCTGTTTGTCTCTGAAATAAGTGTCCCCCGCTTTAATTCTTTTTTCTTTATTTTGATCCTGTCTTGTGATTTGGCATCAGCAGCACACTGCATGACCTCTAGTGATAGATCAACGACAGAATGCGATTGAGAGGCTCCGTGATTGGAAATGTGGTGAGGATTGGCTTACTTGCTGGGTGATCGTTGTATACAGTTTGCTGTGAATAGTTATATGTTCTTGGTGCTGCGGAGGGAAGGAGGTCACATTGGAGCAACAGAGCATCTACCTTTCATCAAGTCAAAATACCAAATGGATAAAGCACAAAGGAATAAGGAAGATTGATGTTTGCCTATGCAGTATATATTGGATGTGCTGTACTATCTGAGTTATAGTCCAAGCTTTCTTTGAAATTTAGTTATCCATCTTTTTAATGCAACATTTCAGAATAAGGAATTGTTTCGTCCCATCTTAAGGGCCAATATACCAAACTTATGTTGCAGTGATCATAGTGGACGTTTCAATCATTCTAGTGGAATCCATACACTCTGTTGTCTTTAAAGATTTTTTTTTTCATCTCTTATCTTTTGGACCAGTTAACCCATTGTAGCATCTTTCTGGCTCTAAGCAGTAGCATGAGACTGTAGTTCAGAGATCACATATGTCGTTACACAGATTCATCAGAGAAAGTCATGAGAGTCACGGGAATAGGTTCTTTTCGAGGGTCACTCAGGGTCTGCACAATGCTTCATCCTCATTGCTCCGATCACTGCCTAGGAAAAACTGGAGGAAAAACTCACATCAAGCATATTCTGGTGAGATAACTCGCTTGTACCTTTAACCCCTTCCTGCAATCCGATATATATATATAAATATCTCTCTATTATAGGGCCATTCTTTTCTGATATCTGTCTAT